>CM041778.1:230883428-231362951 GCA_023374045.1 Limonium bicolor
GAAGCAATCTTGCTCCAGGGTTGCTCCGCTTTAGAAGAGGAGAAGAAGTTTCTAGCTGCGGAGAAAGCTGCCTGACAAGCGAGAAGGCTAGGCTGGAAGAGAGGGTGAAAGTGAAATACCCTAAACCTGGATATGTTGTTTAAATGATAGACTATGGTATTTAAGGCTAAAAAGTGCCTTAGAAACATTAGTGAACAATTTAAACCATAGTAAAGACAATAAGTACCATTAAGACAGTTTGAGCAAAAACATGCTCTAAGCTTGGAATGAACATGGCTAGGACCCAAAGAGCCTACCAAGACTTGATAACATGCTATTATGACTTGATAAGATTAATTAAGTCCTTTGGAAACATTGGTACACAATTAAACCAAAGAGAACAAAGAAGACACCATAAAGTCAATTTAGGCAAATACTTGTCCTAGACTTGGTGTAACCTTGTATAAGACCTAAAGGTCATTCCTAGACCTATTAACATGCTAATGAACATTTTAAATCAGTTATTAAAGAAAACCAAGCTTGAAAACAAGTTAAAACACAAAATGTGCTTTAAGGAGTCTTAAAGCACATTTTTGAAAATTGTCTTGGAAATGAGTTTTGAGTGGCTAAATGTCCATCATTACTCTTTAATCAACATGTGTACTACTTAGTATCACAATAGGAAGTTTAAATCAATGGGAAATCAAAATTTCACAAATATGTGCCTTAATTTGTGAATAGTGCTTAAATAGTGCTAGTTTAAGTTATAAGTCAATATAAGTTGTTTAATTGGTCAACAAAGACCATGAAATGCCTATTGACTAAGGGGGGTCCGGTTTTAAACATGATGAGTCACCACCAATTACTAGCTAAATAAAGGAAGGAGGAGAAAAAGGTAAGTAAAGTAAGGTAACTATTCACCTTTTACATAAATATCTCCAAAACTTAACATCTCACCTCATTCTCTTCTTTTCTCCTTGGTCCCCACCGTCTTCATCCTCTTACTCCCTTCTTGAAATCATTTTTGCTACAGCACACCATACCATCTCCATCTTCCATTGCTTATAACTTCTAGCTCCATGATCCAAATTCATTTCAAGACTACCATTCTTCTAGTTAGGCCAAGCTCTACAACTTTGTCTTTTCAAATCTTCAAAAGCTCCATTTCGGTGCCATGGAGATTCACCATTGAAGGAGCTTGAGCTCATATTTTCATGCCTAGTCATCCTCCTTTGTTACAAGGTAAGGAAAACCAAAGAAAATCATGTTTCCTCTTGTTTTTGTGTGTGACCGAGAATCACCTAGTAATAGGTGTTTTCTCTTGCCTTTGTTTAGCTTCATTTCAAACTTTAAAGGGCTATGTGTGAGTCCTATCTTGATACTTAATCAAACTCTCTTCCAATTCTAAGGTAAAACATTCATTTTTGTGTTTTAGGACATTACATAACCTAAGGTTTATTTATGAGTTTAAGCATGAAGCTTAATGCTCATTACCTTTACTTGTGTATTGATTAGAAGTTTGACAAGTAATCAAAAGCCCCTTGCCGATTTTAATCAAGAAAGAGCAAGGAAAACAAGTGAGAAAGTTGTGAAGAAAAAGGAGGTAAATGAACTACCTTAATCAAGTTTAATGTGTTTTAGGAAATTGGGCTTTAAAATGCTTAATACGATACCTAAAGAGCCAATGGTAAATGAGCTAGAGAATTATCCTCAAGGAGGTTATTAAGGACATATGTGATGTTGTGTGTATTTGCAGGTTAAAGGCAAATATTATGTGTGAAATTAGTGTTTAAGATTTATGCAATTTAAGGGCCAAAGTGCTAAGCAATTTCAGTTAATGCACTGTATTGTAATGTAGTGTAGTTTAAAGGTTAGTTGTGTGTAAAGAACCTTCCTTGTGAAGTTTCATGTCTTTGGTGGTTAAAGGATGAAAAACCATGTGTTTGTGTGTAAGGATGTGTAATAAGGATGAGTGTTCTTGGTTGTCTAAAGGTGAAACCTAAGTGTTTGGGTGTGAGAATGTACAAGAGAGGCTATGTCAAAATTTGGTGAGTAAAAAGAAGTTTTAGGTGTTAAAATGAAGTTTGGTGACCTAGGTTGTACTAGGAATGGTTAAGGTTTAAATTGGTCAAAGGAAGTGAGTTAAGGTGTTCATGAGTCCTAGGAATGTTCTTGGAGGATTTAGAGATCCAATGGGTGTTTTATACACACCAAAGTTATGTTATATGAAGTATTTAAGACTTGTGCAAGTTTGGAAAAAACAAGGGAAAAATAATGTATTGTCAAGGATAAGAATGAACTTATGAGGAAGACTTGGGAAGTTTATGAAAAGGAAATGATGATGATGCAAAATGATGTTTGAGAGTGGTTAAAATTGTTGTGAGGAACACTTTGGTTAGTTCCTATCATAGGTATGAAACACCACTTAGAAGTCTAAGGAAAAACATTATAGTGTAAAGGATTTTGTAAGAATTTGTGTAGTGATTAAGGAAGTTCTTGGTGAGTGATTTAAGGAGTTTAATGGAGGTCTTAAGGTGTGGTTGAAGTACCCAAATGAGGTTAGAACATACTAGGTTATGTAAGGAGAATTTTGGAGTCAAATGTACATTTTTAAACAAGGGTCTGGAGCAGACCGTCCTTGAGGACCGGACCGCAAGGTCGGTCGGGCTTAAATTTTGTACACGGAATAGGTCTCTGGAATTGACCGACCTTGTGGACCGAACTTGTAAGGTCGGTCGGAGTAGAATTTTCTGACGGTAATATGTTCTGGAATGGACCGACCATGGGTAAGGTCGGTCGATAAGGTCGGTCGGCCACTTAATATAAATTTTTTTTTTAAAAGGCTTCTAATGATGGGGATTGGTATGTAATTATGTTATAAGGTTGTTTAACGACATGTTAGGTGAGTTATAATGACAATTAAGTGGGTGAAAAGTTGTAGTAAAATGTGAAAGTAAAACAAGTTAAAAATGTGAAGTTATTTAACTAGCTAACGGGGTTAACTATGGGCTTATAGATGTTAAACAATCATATATGACCCGATGTTA
Source organism: Limonium bicolor (assembly GCA_023374045.1). NCBI lineage: Eukaryota > Viridiplantae > Streptophyta > Magnoliopsida > Caryophyllales > Plumbaginaceae > Limonium > Limonium bicolor. Next base: position 230,886,455 of record CM041778.1, read on the forward strand.
ATGAAAGCGATTTTGTGTAATGATACCAGTTGTTCGAGAATTATTCGAGGAACATTAAGAGGACACAATACAGTGGACCGTGGTGACAGGTATGGATTTCTTGCAACCTGTGTCTTACCGGATTACACCGGCTTGTATGCCAATGTGTTTTCTGAATGTTTGCCACCTTTAAGATAAAAACATGTAATGAGTTTACAGTTGTTTAATTATGTGGCTTGCGTAGTTCCGATACCGTTTAGCTTTAATTATGTGCTAAACTTAACTAACCGACTCTAGGATTACATAATAGATCGGTATTCGGACTTAACGACCCAAACCATGGGGATGTTCTAACCATGGCTATGCGTGAGTTAGTTGTGTGTTGTTTGTGCGTGTAAGTATGTTCACCACCCCTGTATGTTTAACCCGGTTGTAATACCTTATAGTGTGTGGAAGTGATAGGTTCCATAACGGAGCCCTTAACTATATATATATATACTAATGGGGGGAGAGGAATCCGGTTGTACCGGACACATGTTTGGGAGTAGATGTCTACAGTTTCTCTTACTCTCTCTCTGTTATGTTATGGTTGTATTTCCTTCTTGGTCTTCAACCGCCCACTAGCATAATCCAAAGCTTACCTATTCTGACTGATGATCGGTCTAGGGGGAATCATGTGTAAATTTTGTTTGGGAGTTGATGCCTATATTAGCTTCGACTCCCACTCTATTATTGATTGTTTTTCCTTCTTGGATTCCAATCACCCACAAGCCTAAGATCAATGGCTTTCCTACCCGATTGTTGTTCGGGCTAGGGGGAATATGTATAAGAAGTGATTGGGGCACTATATCCGACACTTCTAAATAAGTTGTGGTGTATGGTGTGTTCGGTTCTATATAAAGACCGACACCTCTAAATAAAATAATGGTGAGATGGTGTGATCGGTTCTATACTAAGACCGACACATTTAATTATGTTATCATGTAACGAGCTTAACATGAGACTGAAATTGTTCTCTAGGCCCACTAAGTTGGCTAACTAATGCTTGGTTCGTTTTCCTCAAAGGACTCGTTCCTAATGTGTATGTGTGTTGATGTTGCTATGCTTGTGTGTGTTGTATGTTTGTGAATGTGTTATGAGTTTATAGTTCTCCCATGCATGATTTAAATAAAATCAACTGCATGCTCAGACGACAATTAGTTGTGTGTGACCCGGTAGTATGCGGGCTGCACGATTACCATACCAGCATTGTGCTGAACCCCCTGGGGGCCACCCTTTCTCTCTTTCTCTTCAGGTACAAGGTGCTGGAAGCCGTTCGAGAGTGGGACGGGGTTGTTGTTTGTACATGGGTAGCCATTTAAATTGAGTGTGTGTTGTAGGTGTAGTAAGACCGAAATTGTTGTCGGCATTAGTTTGTAAATACTCGGTACAGTCTGAATGTATATGTATATTAAGTGTTGGAAATGGAATGAGGATGTATTGTGTAGTTGCTCAGGAATCTGGTCCATCAGACCGATACAATGTAAAAGTGTTAGCCTTGTTAGCCACGTGGGTGGCTAACGGCGTGTAACACCAGTGAGTTAAGAAATGTGACGAGTTAAGTTTTCCATTGTAGTTTGTTGTCAAGTGTATGGTTGTAGTTGGGGTGTTACAAAAAGTGGTATCAGAGCGAAGTATCGCTCTGATGACTGAATTACCGAGCTTAGGAAGTACCGAGTTGGGATTTTAGTACTTGGGGTTAAGGGTTGAGTGATAGCGTGAGAGATACGCTTGTTAGGAATTACTAGTGTGTACTGGAAACCTACAATATCGTACCCGCCCTCCACAAACCCTATTTTATAACTCGGGAAAGAACGCCAGAGAGATGGAAGTCCTCTCTTACTCGGGAAGACCCGATCTGGGTGTTATTAAGTATCTTTATAAGTACGGAGAACCTGTCATATGGTAGATCCCGAAAAGTGGGAATCTCGGAGACGGTTTCCATCTGAACAATGTTAACCGCATTAATAGCGAAGAATGAAGAATCTTGTGTATTGAAGAATGAAATTTCCGGCAACCTGGGTCGACATGTCGAGCAGTCGAGAACAGCCAGCTTGCAACGCACCAACCGGGCAACAGGCAAGAAGTGAAGTAATGGAACCCGAGACGTGTGTCTACAGGACCACAAATGTTAAATAATACACCAACGGTATACCAACCAGCTAAGGAACTATGATGTAGTACCCAAACAAGTGACAAGTCTCAGTAACCACGAAAATGCGTGAAACGGGCTACGAAGAAGGTACAATACTAAGTAAAAGGGGACTCCAAGAATGGGGAACACCCTAGTTAATGATTATCATGTGAAGACAGTGAGAAGTCGCCCAGAGGATTTATTGTCAAGATTGTAAGATATGATAAGTGATAAGTGTCTAAATGAGCATGTTTTATGGGTGTATTTCATATATTATATCAGCACTTTTCTGCTCATTTCTCGCTTATCGTATGTTTTTCCTCTAGTTTATGTTTTATTGATTATCTCACAATTTATTGGTTTAAACATGAGGACAACCAAGCTAGGAGCAAAGTACACGAAGAGACAAACACATAGACGCAAACGGCTCAGAAAACGGACTTATAACGAAGAATGTAGAGCCGGTCAAACAGAGGCACGCGAGAGTCACGCGGTGACTGTGCAACCGCCCCCTAAGTCGCGGACGTTACACGGACAACCGCCAGGCGGACAGGGCTGAGGCAACCGCGCGGTGAAGGAGGCGGACGTGAGAGAGGCTACCGCCTCTGAAGAAGGCGGACGTGAGAGAGGCTACCGCCTCTTAAGGAGGCGGACGTGCTCGCGGTCACCATAGAGGCTACCGCCTCTTAAGGAGGCGGACGTGACACACACAACCGCCTCTGAAACAGGCGGACATATAAGAGGAGACCGCCTCTGAAACAGGCGGACACATAAGAGGAGACCGCCATTTATTAGGCGGACAGCAGGCGGTCATGAATTAAATCAACGCCGCGACTAGTTTTCTTCGCCCGTCTTCGCCGTCTTCTCCAACTTGAATCGATTTATCTATCTACTCCCGCACCGCCTACCATTAATCTCTCACGCGTGCAGCTCTCTGTCCCCTCTGCAATCAATGAAGATAGCAATCAACTCTCCTCTTCATCTGCAATCAAATTAGTACGGAGCCAAACCTCTATATAAACTCACCACCTTAGCTGCAAGACACCACACGCACGACGGAGGAATTCGCTCACCACAATCATCCATTCCTTCCACTTATTTTCCTCCCGTAACACCACAACATTCCACACTCACGCAGTAAATAAAGAAATAGAAGAGCAGCAGTGAGAGGAGAACAGACCAGTTCTTCCTCTGAATTAATGTCAAAATCTATCTGTGTAATCTTCTTAACTCCGTTAATGTCTGAGTAATTTTCTTCTGTATCCTAGGATGGGGGTTTGATTTCTAATATTACGTAATTAATATTTATCACCTGTTTCTCTCATTTAACTTGTTTTAATTCCTTTAACTAATATTGCTAAATGCTTTGCGCGACAAACGACTGCATTTATTTGGTAACTATCAACATATGATTTTGAGATAGTCTAGGTACCACAAAGGAATTAATCTTGATATTTACACTCCGGACTGAGCAGGAAAATATTAAGGCTTTTATTAAGAGTTCGTAACTGACAATTATTAACTCTAATAGGCAATAAATAATTGAAACATGGTTATAAATATGTTTAAGTAATTTAGGAAATTCCCCCGCTATCCTAGGATACATTTTTCCATTCACATCAATAATTAATTCACCTTTTTAACTGTTTTTATTATTTCTGTATTAATTTAACAACAAATCAAGCTTGCCTCCGGCTAAACCCCTTTTACAGTTTTTAAGTAACTACCAAGACTAGGGTAAATTGAACAATCTCCCTGTGGACGACACTCGTTATACTACTACGACCGGGAATTGTTTGCAGCCCGACGTTTATAATTTGAGTTTTTAATTTCCTTTCTTTTAATTTTACACCACTTTAACCACTCAGAAATAACACTCTGCAAATTGGCGCCGTTGCCGGGGAGATTGATTCCATCAATTTCCCTAGTTTCCGGTAGTTCACCTGTTTTATTATAATAAACTGTCAATATTATCTTGTTAATAATCTAACCTTGGACATCGGACTTATAATCTGAATTGGACATCGGACTTCTGACCTGACTTGGACATTTGACTTCGGACTTTGGACATCTAACTCCTAACATCTTAATATTATTGTCATTTCGTTCCATTGTCATTTCGTTCCATTGTCATTTTTCCATTGTCCTTTCTTTCCATTGTCTCTAACTACTAACTTTAAATTTCCTGTCATTTCGTTCCATTGTCCTTTCTTTCCATTGTCCTTAACATTTCATTTCCATTGTCCTTAACATTTCTTTCCATTGTATACTAACTACTAACTATAATTTCTGTATACTAACCCCTAACGTTTATCAGCCTAACCAATATTTCTGTCTTTCTTATTTTATTTACTAACTAATTTTGCAGCTTCTGACAAACCACAAGTTATCTTCTGTGCATGCCAAACACTCGAACCCGAGGCTCTCCACCAATCAGTCCGAGCCCCGAACCCGAGCGTACTTTATTTCAAGCGCAGAGAAACCTGAGAAACCAAGCCATGGCCAATAACGAAGTTATAAATGAAATGGACCATGCAATTCAACCAGAACACCGTGCCTATCTGATTATCACCAACCTAACACCGAAGGAAGAGCATCAGCTATAGTTCTCCCTGAACTAACACCAGAAGAAGCCGGACGATGGGTTTTCAAAACCCACTACATCACCGCCGTCCGGGATTTAGGCAAGTTTAGTGGAGCGAACCCAGATGAAGCCCCAAATCATCTGAGTCTCTTCCTAGACTTCTGCAATTCCTTTAGTCAAACCGGCATCGTCAAAGAAAGAATTCGACTCCAACTATTTCCTCACTCATTATCGGATTCAGCAAACCGGTGGTACCGAAGCCTTCCCTCCCGATCAATCACCACATGGCTTCAAATGGCCCAAAAATTCCTTGCCAAATACTACCCAACCAGTAGAACGAGGCAATTGATCGGTGAAATCAACACTTTCTGTCAAGAGCCGGGAGAGACGTTGTACGACGCATGGGACAGATTTAAAGATATGCTAATGAAGTGTTCCCACCATGGTCTTGACGATCAATCCCTCTGCCTGTCATTCTTCAACGGTCTGGATGATGGGAACCGACTACTCGTCAATTCCTCTGCAGGAGGAAGTTTCATGATGAAATCTCCTAAAGAAGGAATGGATCTTCTCGAAACCATGACGAGCAATACAAGACAGTGGACGAGATCCAAGGAAGAACGCCACGAGCAGCAGGCCTACTCCATGTTGAGCCTACAGATCATTTATCGGCTCAGATCTCGTCCCTTGCAAAGATGGTGGAAAAGCTAACAACATCACAAAACGAAATTGTAAAAACAATAGCTTCCCCACCTACAAGTTCACCACCAGCTCCACCTACAGAAGGATGTGTCATATGCGCCGGTCCTCATGAAACTCATCAATGCGAAGGCAAAGGCCAGTACGAGGAAGTACAATTCATAGGAAACCGTCCCGGTAATTCCTACAACAACAACTTCAACAACAACTATCCATGGAGAAATCACCCGAATTTCTCATGGAAAAATAATGATCAGAATCAAGGAGGGCAGAACAACAACTCCAACACCTATCAGGGGAACCGACCCCAACCAAACTCTAATATGGGTTATAGAGCACAAGGTGCCCCTCCAGGTTCCAACAACAACAACACAACAACAACAACAACCACCATCTTCATCCTCTTCTGATCCAAACGCAGAACTCAAAGAGATGATGAAGGGTTTCATGTCCATAACTCAGAACCAGCTCTCTGCACAAGAAGCCTTCAACCAGAAAATCGAAGGAAAATTCAATCAACTTGCAGAACATCTTGCTCGAAGACCGCCAGGGGCTCTCCCCAGCCAAAATGAACCAAATCCAAGAGAGCAAGCCAAGTGCATCTATGTGAAGGAGCACGATGAAGAAACGACGGAGGTGGCTAAAACAGCTAAAGTTCCAGAACTACACCCTTCCCTCCAAGAGTGGGTTGTAGCAATCGAGACTTCCAAAAGGAATGTAGCTGAATTGGAAAGCACCGCCAAAGTCTATAAAAATCGCATTCAATCTGAGAATACCTACCTCGAGAACTTGGTAGCCGGTTATGAACATGAGAAGCTCGAATTTGAAGAAGAAGGAGAAGAGGTTAAGGCGATAACCTTGAGAAGCGGTAAGAAAACCGACGAGATTCCCATCCCGCAACAATCAGAAGAATCCAAAGAGGATAGTGAAGAAAAAGCTGAGGCCCCAGCGAGAAAAGACATCTCCAAACGTCCTCACTATTCCACCAGCTTCAGAACCTCCTTCACAAGAACCGCCTATACCATTTCCTCGCCGACTCCAGAAGCAGAAATTGGATAATGAATATGGTAAGTTTCTGGCAATGCTGAAGCAGCTAAACGTCAATGTACAGTTTGTAGACCTCATTGCCAAAATGCCAAACTACGCCAAATTCCTCAAACACCTCATATCCAACAAAACTAAATTGGCCGAAGTCGGTACGGTACCTCTCAATGTAGCTTGCTCAGCTACTCTACAAAAACCACTACCATCAAAATGCAATGATCCGGGCAGCTTCACTATTCCAGTCACAATTGGTAGCACCTCATTTCCATACTCCTTATGCGATCTGGGTGCCTCCATTAATTTGATGCCTCTCTCCACTTTCAAAAAGCTGGGAATTGGAGAGATGAAAAAGACTAAGATGACCCTGCAACTGGCAGATGGTTCGGTAACATACCCAAGCGGAGTGGTGGAGGATGTTATCATTAAAGTGGAGCACTTATACTTCCCATGCGATTTTGTCATTCTAGACATCGAAGAGAACCCCACTACACCTCTCATCCTTGGACGACCATTCCTTGCCACAGCCGATGTGCACATTTGGGTAGCCCAGGGGAAGATCACCCTTCAAGCTTATAACGAAAAGCTGGAGTTTGCATCAGGAAGATCTCCAGATAACAAATCCAAAGATCTCAAGTTTGTGAGGGATACTCAATCATCATCATCCCCACTTCTGTTTATTACCCTTCCAGACGGCATGTCTATACAGAGATACCACCCACCAATCCCGGACGAAGAGCGGGATAAGAAAAGAAAACATGCATCCAGGTGGACTCTCAAAAAAACCATCGAGTCATGCTTTGGATCTCCTCCTCATAACCACCCCCCAGGATCGATCTAACGAAAAAGCGTCTAGCTAAAGACGTTAAAGAAGGGCAGCTTTCCGGGAGGCAACCCGGACGAACTTATCTTTTATATGCTTTTATGCTGTTTTAATTTTCAGGTTCCCTTTAATTTTTTTTTGCTAACTATTAACCCCGTTTATAGTATGGTTGCTTCTAGTGTCTTATGCAGGTGCAATTTCATGTCTACACCGCAACCAAGCTACGCTACTTGAGGCTAAAGCTCAAGTGTGGGGGAAGTCCAATACACGCTAGCAAAAATAAAATCAGGGGAGTACTAGTTTCTTTAAATTATGCTTTTATTTCAATAAATATGCAGAGGAGAATTTAAATGCTTCAATGAATATTCGTGAGCTTCGTGTTCTCTCTAATTTATCTACTTACCGAAAAGGCCTTCTGAAACTTCCCTTGTTTTTCTGGTGAACAATGAGGACATTGTTCAATTTAAGTGTGGGGGAGTGTGCCCTTTCGGTGACATTTTATGCTTAAATGCTTAATCTCTCTGTTTATCTTGCGTTTGTTCAAATTCAATATCGTGGACCCTTTTTTATGTGGGTTGTTCTCTTTAGGAATAAATATTGTTATGAATTGTGGGATAAACGATAAAATGTACAAAATTTTAAAATTTTGATTACTTTTGAGGAGCATTTTTATGCGGTGTGACCAAATGATCTGAAATGGATGGATTTTTATTACTCAGGGGTTCTTTCTGTCTTCTTTCTTAGGGATTGCTAAGGGGTGCTTCTCTGTCAAAAAAATAAAAAAATAATGAGGGACTTGTGAGACACCATTGGTAACCAACAAGAGAGTTGAGTGTTCTTAAATACGAAGGCTTAATGCCTACATATTATCTTCTCATCTCTTATGCAAAAGTGAAACAAATGCATAATTCTATTTTTCCTTTTGTTTTCTCCTCAATACCCATTCTTGAGAGAAGTTGGCCATGGTAAAAGTTCTCAAAGTCACCTTAAATCAAGTAGCATTGAAGTACTCCGGATCATACCCCGAAACTCTAATTTTTATTTTTACCCTGAGTACACCTATGCCACCAGTAGGTGATGGATCACACTCCTCTAAAAGTTTAAGATCATGTACTATTGACTTCTTTATCCTACCCTTCATAATAGTATTTGTTAATATTGAGCATTCCCTACTTCGTTGGGTACATGGTTTTGCTTGAGGACAAGCAAAAAGGTAAGTGTGGGGGTGTGATAAGTGTCTAAATGAGCATGTTTTATGGGTGTATTTCATATATTATATCAGCACTTTTCTGCTCATTTCTCGCTTATCGTATGTTTTTCCTCTAGTTTATGTTTTATTGATTATCTCACAATTTATTGGTTTAAACATGAGGAACAACCAAGCTAGGAGCAAAGTACACGAAGAGACAAACACATAGACGCAAACGGCTCAGAAAACGGACTTATAACGAAGAATGTAGAGCCGGTCAAACAGAGGCACGCGAGAGTCACGCGGTGACTGTGCAAGCAACCGCCCCCCTAAGTCGCGGACGTTACACGGACAACCGCCAGGCGGACAGGGCTGAGGCACCGCGCCGGTGAAGGAGGCGGACGTGAGAGAGGCTACCGCCTCTGAAGAAGGCGGACGTGAGAGAGGCTACCGCCTCTTAAGGAGGCGGACGTGCTCGCGGTCACCATAGAGGCTACCGCCTCTTAAGGAGGCGGACGTGACACACACAACCGCCTCTGAAACAGGCGGACATATAAGAGGAGACCGCCTCTGAAACAGGCGGACACATAAGAGGAGACCGCCATTTATTAGGCGGACAGCAGGCGGTCATGAATTAAATCAACGCCGCGACTAGTTTTCTTCGCCCGTCTTCGCCGTCTTCTCCAACTTGAATCGATTTATCTATCTACTCCCGCACCGCCTACCATTAATTCTCACGCGTGCAGCTCTCTGTCCCCTCTGCAATCAATGAAGATAGCAATCAACTCTCCTCTTCATCTGCAATCAAATTAGTACGGAGCCAAACCTCTATATAAACTCACCACCTTAGCTGCAAGACACCACACGCACGACGGAGGAATTCGCTCACCACAATCATCCATTCCTTCCACTTATTTTCCTCCCGTAACACCACAACATTCCACACTCACGCAGTAACTAAAGAAAAAATAGAAGAGCAGCAGTGAGAGGAGAACAGACCAGTTCTTCCTCTGAATTAATGTCAAAATCTATCTGTGTAATCTTCTTAACTCCGTTAATGTCTGAGTAATTTTCTTCTGTATCCTAGGATGGGGGTTTGTTTTTCTAATATTACGTAATTAATATTTATCACCTGTTTCTCTCATTTAACTTGTTTTAATTCCTTTTAACTAATATTGCTAAATGCTTTGCGCGACAAACGACTGCATTTATTTGGTAACTATCAACATATGATTTTGAGATAGTCTAGGTACCACAAAGGAATTAATCTTGATATTTACACTCCGGACTGAGCAGGAAAATATTAAGGCTTTTATTAAGAGTTCGTAACTGACAATTATTAACTCTAATAGGCAATAAATAATTGAAACATGGTTATAAATATGTTTAAGTAATTTAGGAAATTCCCCCGCTATCCTAGGATACATTTTTCCATTCACATCAATTAATTCACCTTTTAACTGTTTTTATTATTTCTGTATTAATTAACAACAAATCAAGCTTGCCTCCGGCTAAACCCCTTTTACAGTTTTTAAGTAACTACCAAGACTAGGGTAAATTGAACAATCTCCCTGTGGATCGACACTCGTTATACTACTACGACCGGGAATTGTTTGCAGCCCGACGTTTATAATTTGAGTTTTTAATTTCCTTTCTTTTAATTTTACACCACTTTAACCACTCAGAAATAACACTCTGCATAAAGTAAGGGTCAACAAGGCCACTGATGACCGTGCGGGTGGAAAATGTGAAAAACAATACCACAACCAGTATGTGTTGGACCGATAGCCAGTTTAGCATGCGCACTTCCATGGCAAGTGCTGCTATAACAGGGCTGTTCGGAAAAAAAAAATTTAACAAAACTACAAGTACTCAGCAAAGTGCCGCGAGAGTTAAGTTAAGTGAGATCATCATAACCGTGGAAGGTCTTAACAGCCTAACCTGTTGTAATTGGAAATACACCAGTCAACAAGAGGCTAGACTTGGTTAAGGCAAGAAGACGTTGTGAAACACGAAATTTTCTTTCAAACCCATATCTATTTTAAAACTTTTTTTTCAAAAACCAAATTTTCTTTCAAACCAATAGTCTTTCAACCTCTTTTAAACCAAACCAGAGAACCTACACCGGCCTCAGTGCACATGGTAGGTAAATTGCATCCAGTTTGCTTTTGAACAACCGGACAGAAACCGGTAAACCCAAGGGTAGCAACCCGAGGGAATGGATTGAGTTCATACTAAATACAACAGTGGATAAACCTTCCCTTGATTAAGTTCCGGAAGCACGGAATGCATATTATCATAGGATGATATAAGGGAGTTGACAACAGAATACTTCATCTAGACGTGTGACAGACACTACGAGTGTACCAATTGAAATGTGGGACGACCGCACTCCAATAGGAGCTTGTGGGCCTGACAGACCTACTTATGGGTTAGTCAGGTAAGTAGCAATGTATCAGTAGGGTACCCCACATATGTATACGAGTAGAGTTGGGAACACGGAAAGTAGTCGACTCCATGATACGGTCAGCAGTAAGAGTCAAACAAGAGCAATGGATTACCTCGAATGATTGAAGTGAAAGAACCCAGTTAAGTTAACGAGACTAAAGTAGTGAATTCGTTTCAAGGAAATGTTTAAGAGTCAGGAAGTGCGAAGTGCACTGACTGTTATGTAAGGACATCGCATAGGTCTTAAGAATCCTGAGGGATAAACATGATAGCTGGAACGATGACCCAACCTATACATGACAAGGCAGATGCCTAATATACGTTAATGTGTAATGAACAGGATGAAACTCCCAGAATGATCACTTAAACTATCAGGGGATATCAATCTCTCTGAAGAGGATATTAACCCTAGCTAAAAACGCAAAACGGCGTAGTTAACTAAACGTACCAATAAGTGCAAGCCAGATGTAAGGGCATAACTTAGCAACACCCAGGAGCAATCCTTGAAGGGTGTTTGGATCAACAATGGTTGAATGAGATAACATGATTGAAACACAAGAGTTGAAAAATTACTCGGTTTAAACACCGAAGGGGACCCACTTAACAGTAGGACCCTAAGTTGCCAAAGAGACAACTTGGAAGGAGTCGTGATGCAACGACCTTGTCAGGGAGTCAATACTACCTCTAAACCATGCAATGTTGTACGGAGAAGTAAATCTGTGTGAACAACCTATAATGAGCAAAGCTCGAGGCAATAAGGCTTATAAGCCACAAACAAAATGTGTCATGTAGATTTAAATTGATTATGGAAGTTTATGTTATACAAGTAAATAGAGCGGAGAACGAACCACTGCTTTAAGAGTGAGGATACCTCTCGATATTGCGAGACCGCAGGAGTGGTAGTTATGTGAACCAAGTTCAAGAAATATGTTGAGGATTGACCACGTGGTTATTGCGGGAGAGCAGTTAGTTAGGTAGCATGTGTGTATAATGTGAAATACCGAGCTGAATAACACCGGCTTGTAACTCGAGTGAACAACACTCAAGGAGCATAAAGATTCAAAAAATAGTGTATTCAGTGGTCATCCAAATGAATGATGAGCCGTAACACGAATGATGAAGTACATGTGCAGAAGCTAACATGACAGTGGATACCATGTAAGTTATTGTTGTGCAAGAAGTAAGAATACGGTGCGCAATAAGCGACCGTTGTATAAGTATTGTTAAACCATAATATGGCAACTGAGCACAGTTATGAGTTAAACGCAGTGCAGATACAACGGTAAGTGATAGCAAATAAACTAGGCAGTAAGCCAGTAGCCAGTGTTATGTGATAAGAATCTCAGTGAAACACAGTGTGAATTCCTATGGCAATCGCATAAGAGATTTACTGCCAAGAGTTTACGCCTCTGCACTCTGTATGACTGAGTGTTTTGGTATTGTCCTTGCGTAGTAATAATCGAGTGGGATAGCTAGATTTTGGGAAATGTAAATTGTGGTGGAAGTAGAAAGAGTCTTATAACGCTATAATGACCGATGCATAGGAAATGCAAGGTCGTACAAAGGAAAGAATACATGTACAAAACCGAATGTGGAGGCATGATTAAGAATAAGTGACTACAGTAGCACTAAATACCAAATATCTGTATGGAGTATACCTCAAGTGTGGGAAATGACCGAAAGAGCACTACTCCTTAGGTGGTAGCTCAATCTCAACCGACAGAAAGTCGGAAGAAATCAAGTCAATCATTGTGAAATACATAGCAATATACTCAGTAAATTATCATGGAAGTGGATAGAAAGTTTATAACTCACCGAATTTGCACATGGTAAGAAATACCACGCATCGGTTGAGAAACCGTTATTACCAAGAAGAAGGTGATAAATGGGAGATGTACAATACAATATCAATATGGAATGGGGCAAAACTAAACTCTAAAGTTATCAGAGTTGCGCAGCAGAGGCCAGTGAACCCATGCTTCGGATACCGAATATGCATTGTGAATACGAATAAATGGTTAATTATTAACACCTAGAAGCCCCACAGGCCAGAACCGAAACCGGTTATGAGTTAAATAAACTCCAATAAGAATTCTTGGTTTAGGGACTAAACCGCCAATGTGGTTAAGATCCTATAACCAGAACGCATTGTATAACAGACCGCGTTGAAGTTAAAATACTTCACGACGGCAGAACATTTCAACCAATGTTCAGTGATTGATTACATGGGCGTAATCCCTTTTAAGGGGGGTAGAGTGCAAAACCGCTTAGTGTGTTTTACTGTACAAGTGTACGTGAACTAGGTTGTGCATAGCACAAAATAATTTGTTTGGATGATTGGTGCGTGTGTTACATAAACATACGCATTCATTCATGGTTTAATTGTGGTAATTTTGCACAGAAGATGCGAAATACCATTGTGATAAGTATGTTTACTTTGTTAACAGTTGGATGTTAGTACAAGTGTAAGGGAGTAAGGAAACTCTCGGGGGAGCTAAAACCCTAACAGTATGTGTTCGTATAATACTAAATGTAATACCGTGTATTGTATTTTGATAAAAGTATGTATATATACAGTATTGTGAGTTATGAAGGGGTATGAAACCTATATAGAACCTAGTAAGAATTAAATTCCCTAGGTAACATGATTAAAGGTGAAATGAAGATAACTGATAGACGGAGTTCTATCCCTTGGAGATGTGGTGATTATGACTAGAATGATTTAAAAAGATAGAAAATTGGAAATGAGTGATTTACTTGATGCTTGAAATTGAAGTGGGGGTGAAACTTGATTTCATGAGATCAAGGGAAGCCGAACACAAATTGTGGGTGGAAGGATAGTTCAACACTGATGCTGATCACATCAGGGTTGGATGACTCTTGAAGCTCCCTATAAGTGGTCACAAATAACACCGCTAAGAAAGGATGCAAAGAGCATAAATTGGACTTGGAGTTGTATTGAGTTTTCAAAAAGGATTTTTAATCGGTATTTCCAAAATAGTCGATTAATATTTTGAATAAAGGACTCTCTTATACTTAACCTAGTAAAGAATATTTTGTAGTACTTGCTCACGAGCTGAGGACGTATGAGCCTTTGTCTTTGGACCGGTGACATAGGAAGTACATATGTTAAAAATTAAGTGAATGTTTTGATCTCCCAAGGGAATGGGACCAGAAAGGGGCCAACGCGACCGGGTTCTGCGGGATCACAGTGTATATAAAAGGTATTTTTGGTTGCTATACATGCTAAGACATGTTGTGTGGTATGTGTAATAAATATTATGTTTAACCTTGAGTCCTAAGGTGGTTGAGTTCTGAAAGTTGTTATGTTACCCAGACCTGAGAGTTTGAGGGTTGTTATGCAAGTACAATGTTGCTAAGATACCCGGACCGTTGAGTCCGAGGTTATCATATAAGTATGTTATGCTATGTATGGATGTGGATATGTTACCCGGACCATTAAGTCCGAGGTTGTAATGTAAAGTATGTTTGGTTATGGAAGTTTTATTTTGCAAGTAATCCCCGTGTTCTAATTCAAATGATGTGTGGGAAGTGTGAACTTCGAGGACGAAGTTCTTTTAAGGGGGGTAGATTGAAATACCCCAAACCTTGATATGTTTGTTTAAATGCTAGACTATGGTATTTTAAGGCTAAAAAGTGCCTTAGAAACATTAGTGAACAATTTAAACCATAGTAAAGACAATAAGTACCATTAAGACAGTTTGAGCAAAAACATGCTCTAAGCTTGGAATGAACATGGCTAGGACCCAAAGAGCCTAAAAAGACTTGATAACATGCTATTATGACTTGATAAGATTAATTAAGTCCTTTGGAAACATTGGTACACAATTAAACCAAAGAGAACACAAGAAGACACCATAAAGTCAATTTAGGCAAATACTTGTCCTAGACTTGGTGTAACCTTGTATATGACCTAAATGTCATTCCTAGACCTTATTAACATGCTAATGAACATGTTAAATCAGTTATTAAATAAAACCAAGCTTGAAAACAAGTTAAAACACAAAATGTGCTTTAAGGAGTCTTAAAGCACATTTTGAAAAATTGTCTTGGAAATGAGTTTTGAGTGACTAAATGTCCATCATTACTCTTTAATCAACATGTGTACTACTTAGTATCACATTAGGAAGTTTAAATCAATGGGAAATCAAAAATTTCAAAAATATGTGCCTTAATTTGTGAATAGTGCTCAAATAGTGCTAGTTTAAGTTATAAGTCAATATAAGTTGTTTAATTGGTCACAAAAGACCATGAAATGCCTATTGAATAAGGGGGGGCGGTTTTAAACATGATGAGTCACCACCAATTACTAGCTAAATAAAGGAAGGAAGGAAAAAGGTAAGTAAAGTAAGGTAACTATTCACCTTTTACATAAATATCTCCAAAACTTAACATCTCACCTCATTCTCTTCTTTTCTCCTTGGTCCCCACCGTCTTCATCCTCTTCCTCCCTTCTTGAAATCGTTTTTGCTACAGCACACCATACCATCTCCATCTTCCATTGCTTATAACTTCTAGCTCCATGATCCAAATTCAATTTCAAGACTACCATTCTTCTAGTTAGGCCAAGCTTTACAACTTTGTCTTTTCAAATCTTCAAAAGCTCCATTTCGGTGCCATGGATATTCACCATTGAAGGAGCTTGAGCTCATATTTTCATGCCTAGGCATCCTCCTTTGTTTCAAGGTAAGGAAAACCAAAGAAAATCAATGTTTCCTCTTGTTTTTGTGTGTGACCGAGAATCACCTAGTAATGGTGTTTTCTCTTGCCTTTGTTTAGCTTCATTTCAAACTTCAAATGGCTATGTGGAGTCCTATCTTGATACTTAATCAAACTCTCTTCCAATTCCAAGGTAAAACATTCATTTTTATGTTTTAGGACATTACGTAACCTAAGGTTTATTTATGAGTTTAAGCATGAAGCTTAATGCTCATTACCTTTACTTGTGTATTTATTAGAAGTTTGACAAGTAATAAAAAGCCCCTTGCCGATTTTAATCAAGAAAGAACAAGGAAAAACAAGTGAGAAAGTTGTGAAGAAAAAGGAGGTCAATGAACTACCTTAATCAAGTTTAATGTGTTTTAGGAAATTGGGCTTTAAAATGCTTAATAAGATACCTAAAGAGCCAATGGTAAATGAGCTAGAGAATTATCCTCAAGGAGGTTACTAAGGACATATGTGATGTTGTGTGTATTTGTAGGTTAAAGGCAAATATTATGTGGGAAATTCAGTGTTTAAGATTTATGCAATTTAAGGGCCAAAGTGCCAAGCAATTTAAGTTAATGCACTGTATTGTGATGTAGTGTAGTTTAAAGGTTTAGTTGTGTGTAAAGAACCTTCCTTGTGAAGCTTCATGTCTTTGATGGTTAAAGGATGAAAAACCATGTGTTTGTGTGTAAGGATGTGTAATAAGGAGTTGAGTGTTCTTGGTTGTCTAAAGGTGAAAACCTAAGTTGGGTTTGGGTGAGAATGTACAAGAGAGGCTATGTCAAAATTTGGTGAGTAAACAAGGAGTTTTAGGTGTTAAAATGAAGTTTGGTGACCTAGGTTGTACTAGGAATGGTTAAGGTTTAAATTGGTCAAAGGAAGTGAGTTAAGGTGTTCATGAGTCCTATGATGACCTAGGAATGTTCTTGGAGGATTTAGAGATCCAATGGGTGTTTTATACACACCAAAGTTATGTTATATGAAGTATTTAAGACTTGTGCAAGTTTTGGAAAAACAAGGGAAAAATAATGTATTGTCAAGGATAAGAATGAACTTTTGAGGAAGACTTGGGAATTTATGAAAAGGAAATGATGATGATGCAAAATGATGTTTGAGAGTGGTTAAAATGGTTGTGAGGAACACTTTGGTTAGTTCCTATCATAGGTATGAAACACCACTTAGAAGTCTAAGGAAAAACATTATAGTGTAAAGGATTTTGTAAGAATTTGTGTAGTGATTAAGGAAGTTCTTGGTGAGTGATTTAAGGAGTTTAATGGAGGTCTTAAGGTGTGGTTGAAGTGCCCAAATGAGGTTAGAACATACTAGGTTATGTAAAGAGAAGTTTGGAGTCAAATGTACATTTTTAAACAAGGGTCTAGAGCAGACCAACCTTGAGGACCGGACCTGCAAGGTCGGTCGAGTCCAGTTTACCCAGCCAGAAAACTTTCTGGAATGAACCGACCTTGGGGACTGGACTTGCAAGGTCAATCAGGCTTAAATTTGTACACGGAATAGGTCTCTGGAATGGACCGACCTTGTGGACCGAACTTGCAAGGTCTGTCGGAGAAGAATTTTCTGACGGTAATATGTTCTAGAATGGACCGACCTTGGGTAAGGTCGGTCGGTAAGGTCAGTCGGCCACTTATATATAATTTTTTTTTAAAAAAAAGCTTCTAATGATGGGGATGGGTATGTAATGATGTTATAAGGTTGTTTAAGACATGTTAGGTGAGTTATAATGACAATTAAGTGGGTGAAAAGTTGTAGTAAAATGTGAAAGTAAAACAAGTTACAAATGTGAAGTTATTTAACTAGTTAACGGGGTTAACTATGGGCATTAGATGTTAAACAATCATAATACCCCGATGTTAATGAAAGCAATTGTAATGATACTAGTTGTTCGAGAATTATTCGAGGAACATAAGAGGACACAATATAGTGGACCGTGGTGACAGGTATGGTTTTCTTGCAACCTGTGTCCTACCGGAGTACACCGGTTTGTATGCCAATGTGTTTTCTGAAAGTTTGCCACCTTTTAAGATAAAAACATGTAATGAGTTTACAGTTGTTTAATTATGTGGCTTGCGTAGTTCCGATACCGTTTAGCTTTAATTATGTGCTAAACTTAACTAACCGACTCTAGGATTACATAATAGATCGGTATTCGGACTTAACGACCCAAACCATGGGGACATTCTAACCACGGCTATACGTGAGTTAGTTGTGTGTTGTTTGTGCGTGTAGGTATGTTCACCACCCTTGTGTGTTTAACCAGGTTGTAATACCTTATAGTGTGTGGAAGTGATAGGTTCCATAACGGAGCCCTTAACTATATATATACTAATGGGGGGTGAGGAATCCGGTTGTACCGGTCGCATGTTTGTTTGGGAGTAGATGTCTACAGTTGCTCTTACTCCCTCTCTGTTATGTTATGGTTGTATTTCCTTCTTGGTCTTCAACCGCCCACTAGCTTAATCCAAAGCTTACCTATTCTGACTGATGATCGGTCTAGGGGGAATCATGTGTAAAGTTTGTTTGGGAGTTGATGCCTATATTAGCTTCGACTCCCACTCTGTTATTGATTGTTTTTCCTTCTTGGATTCCAATCACCCACAAGCCTAAGATCAATGGCTTTCCTACCCGATTGTTGTTCGAGCTAGGGGGAATATGTATAAGAAGTGATTGGGCCACTATATCTGACACTTCTAAATAAGTTGTGGTGTATGGTGTGTTCGGTTCTATATAAAGACCGTCACCTCTAAATAAAATAATGGTGAGATGGTGTGATCGGTTCTATACTAAGACCAACACATTTAATTATGTTATCTTGTAACGAGCTTAACATGAGACTGAAATTGTTCTCCAGGCCCACTAAGGGGGTGTTCACTTCGAGACAAGGAAACGGAATGGAATCAGGAAAGGGAATGGAAAGGAAAGGAAAGGAATTCCCCCAATCAAGAAGTCTGTTTGGTTCCAACCCAGAAACGGAATAGAACCCCCATGATTCCCTTTGTTATTGTTTGGTTTTGGACATGGGAATCATCCCATTTTTCTGAAAATTATTCTTATTTCATTCAATAGTAATATTCTCTTCATTCTAAAATGTAATCATTCCAGCGTATTTAATCATTTTCATAATGTAAGTTATACCAGATTTTTTTATAATACCCCATTATTAATTAATTGTATATTTTAAATTGGTTTTAAAATCTTACCCCATAACTCTATGTTATTTTTTTACCATTTTCAAATCAAGTAATATTCATTTAAATGTTAAAAAATAATAGATAAGTTGGGAATCTAATATTAGTTAAATAGTAAAATAAATTATTATATTAGATTTGTAAAATACTTTTTTTGCAAAAAAAATCATAATGAAATATTATTATTTGTATATTAACGAATCTAATATCATTCGTGAGTTTCATTCGTCAGAGAAACATTTTTTTCCAGAAATTTCTCACCTGTGACTATGATTTGTTAGAGCAAAAATAATTATTTTGAGGAAAGAGAGGGGAATTAATTATTTGTTTAGAGGAAAGAGAGGAAAAATAATTTTTCAAATGATGATTCACGTTTTTTTGGGAAAAAATAATTATTTACCTAAAGGAAAGAGAGAAAGCTGAGGAAAGAGAAAATTTTTCCACAGGGTTATGCGGGGAATAGGGAAGAGGGATTTTGGGGGTTTACAAAAATGAAATTTGGAGAAACAAAATTATAAAAAGTCTAAACAAACAATATCAAACGGAATGAAACCGTTTCTCTTTCCTTGTTAGCCCAAAGTGAACAGCCCCTAAGTTGGCTAACTAATGTTTGGTTCGTTTTCCTCAAAGGACTCATTCCTAATGTGTATGTGTTTGATGTTTCTATGCTTGTGTGTGTTGTATGTTTATGAATGTGTTATGTGTTATAGTTCTCCCATGCATGATTTAAATAAAATCAACTGCATGCTCAGATGACAATTAGTTGTGCGTGGCCCGGTAGTATGCGGGCTGCACGATTACCATACCAGCATTGTGCTGAGCCCCCTGGGGGGCCACCCTTTCTCTCTTTCTCTTCAGGTACAAGGTGCTGGAAGCCGTTCGAGAGTAGGAGGGGTGGGTTGTGTTGTACATGGGTAGCCATTTAAATTGAGTATGTATTGTAGGTGTAGTAAGACCGAAATTGTTGTCGGCATTAGTTTGTAAATACTCGGTACAGTTGGAATGTATATGTATATTAATTGTTGGAAATGGAATGAGGATGTATTGTGTAGTTGCTAGGGAATCTGGTCCATCAGACCGATACAATGTAAAAGTATTAGCCTTGTTAGCCACGTGGGTGACTAACGGCGTGTAACACCAGTGAGTTAAGTATGTGATGAGTTAAGTTTTCCGCTGTAGTTTGTTGTTAAGTGTATGGTTGTAGTTGGGGTGTTACAGAAAGACTTGGAGAGTGCCATGTCTCGTCTCCAAATCGAAAATACCGAGTTGTCGAACAAAGGTAAGCCTCCGGATTTTGATTTTTTGTACCTTCTTTTTTGTCCTCATTCTTTGCCCTTCTTGCGTTCGGCTAGGCCCGAGTTCTGACAACCTTCTGAAGCATATCCGGAAGCTGAACGATTGTGAACAGCGTTAATGGGGAGTGTTCGGCCAATACTCAACGTGACAAATATCGGGCTCAGGTTTTGACTCTCGAGACCCAAGTGGCCAAGCTCACGACGTTCTCGCGACAGTCCCATGAGGAAATACAGAAGCAAGGCACCATCAATGCCCATCTCAAGGAGTCTTTCGCTTCTCAGTGCCGCAGGATAGCTAATATCTGCCGTCAAGTCGTCTCGGAGCACTTCTTGGAGAAAGGGGAGGTGTTGGATGATGAGCTATACACGGGCTGGAGTTCAACGCTATTGTCCAGAAATCTAACTTTTTCGTGGAGCTCGAGAGATTCTGCTGCAGCCCCGGTGAGACATGTTTTGGCCCTGGTCAAGCTTCCTTTCTTCTAGCCGGAAGCAACGTCCATCCATCCGTTGGAGGGATGCAGCGCAATACAGGGAGATCCAAATCCTCTGAAAGCGTGGCTGACAATGGTGACAAGCTAGCTGCAGAAAAATAGGATGGTTTTCCTTTTTTTTTATTAGGGGGTTTTTTTTGGTATGTATCTTTTGCGGATGTCGAATCTTTTGTAAGGATCATACTCTTGTAATTGATTTTACCCCACTTCTAGGAGGAATACAAGCTTATTCTTTTACAGCCTTGTTACCTCTTTGCGGGAGCTACGGGTCTCTTATTGCTTTTGTATCCATTCTCTTTTAGCCAATTTGCATACACTGAGGCATTTGTTTTTTAAGTAGCACTCTTTGGGCGCAATACCTCATTACATGTTTTTTTTACGTAAGTTTGGTTAGCCGAGTGCTTATTTTTACGATATGAAGAGCTTGTGGCTTATTGACCGAATTTTATATACATGTTTTTTTTCTAAGGCCTTTAAGGCCTGCGGTTTTTTAGCTGGATCTTCTTTTAAAAAAAAAAAAGATAAGATAGCTTGCAGCCTTTGTCCGGATTTTACTTTAAGCATGACGGCCTGCGGCTCTTCGGCCGGTGCTTACTTTCAAGGTATGATAGCCTGCGGCTCGTTGGCCGGTGCTTACTTTCAAGGCATGATAGCCTGCGGCTCGTTGGCCGGTGCTTACTTTCAAGGCATGATAGTCTGCGGCTCGTTGGCCGGTGCTTACTTTCAAGGCATGATAGCCTGCGGCTCGTTGGCCGGTGCTTATTTTCAAGGCATGATAGCCTGCGGCTCGTTGGCCAGTGCTTACTTTCAAGGCATGATAGCTGCGGCTCGTTGGCCGGTGCTTACTTTCAAGGCATGATAGTCTGCGGCTCATTGGCCGGTGCTTACTTTCAAGGCATGATAGCCTGCGGCTCGTTGGCGGTGATTGTCTCTTATTTTTTCAAAAAATATACCTTTTTATTGAAGAATCATGGATTTTATACATAGAACTTTTTCAAACACTCCCCATGCCAGGAATGCGGCAATTCGTACCCCTCGCTGTTTTTTAAGCGATATGAGGCTCGTCCAGTCTTTTGGTGTATGATATATGCACTACTAGAAAACAGCAGTTTACCTACGGAAATTACCTACGGAAAATATTTCGTAGGTAATTACCGACCGATAAAGGTTGCGTTCCATATGTTAATGTATACCGACGGATTACCGACGGTTTACCTATGTACAAATTACCGACGGAATATTCCGTAGGTAAAGTGGAAGGGAAAAAATCGGGAGTTGGGTTCTTATCTTACTGCAGTATTACCGACGACATATGTCCATCGGCAAAATATAAAACAAAACTACCGACGGAATCAATTCCGTAGGTAATATGTTGAGCCCAACGGACACTGGTTCTGGTGGAAAAAAATTCAGAATATATTACCGACGGACTAAATTCCGTAGGTAATATGTTGAGCCACAGTGAAAAAAAAATCGGTATTTTGTTAACTTTGTTGCCGACGGAAGCGTTTCGTCGGTATTCCTTTTTCCCGAATTAAAACTCGGCATACTCCTTCGTTTTACTCCTTCCTTTTCGATCTCAGTCAGCCACTTCTCTATCTCTCTTGGTTGTTCAACCCACAGTCACCGACTTCTTCCCATCTTCCTCCTCGTTCTTCCTTTTTGTTTAATTTGGCTTCACCACCACATTGTCAACTAACTGCTGCGGCGACCAGAAGTTTTATGCCCAATCTCAGACACGGTAAGACGAATTTAAGGTCACTTTCAGTTCTAGGTTATAAGTCTATTTCGATTTCTTTGACACAAAAATCCTAATCCAAATAACGGTGATCATTGAAGTTCTTCAACCTCCAGCGCTTGATTCGCACAGAAGTTTGGTTCGCAAAGCAGTTTTTGAGGAAATCGGAGGTCTTCTTCTCTCTAAATTTCGGGAGGACTGGTAATGTTTCCTGTTCTTTGTGGCTTCAATTTAGCTGTGTAGGTATATGGTTCCAATTGACTTCGAAATTCTGCCCAAATTCTGTCTATTTGCTTCACTTAAGCTCTAAATTTTGTGAGCCCTAGTAGTGCTGATTTTAAGATTCGAAGCTGTGTGTCAAAATTTCTGTTGCGGTTGCATTATGTCTCTGTCTCGATGATCTGAATTAGGGTTCTTGTTAGAATTAGATCAAAATTATTGTTAATAAATCCTATGTACTACCAGCGGTTGCATTATGTCCATCTGCAATACATGTGTGGCTATAGACTAAACTTTCTCCTAATACAGAATTCCTATCTATCCATCCGCAAAGTAAATACCAGTTTTCTACGATTATTAATCTTTGGTCAAATTTTCTGTTGGATCTGGTTGCTATTTTCTTTTCAAGTTCTGGATAAAGATACTTTTGTGTTAAAATTCGTAGAGACTTAATGAGTAACCCTGCTAATGAACCATTAACACCTTCGGCCTGATTTTAATGGTAACATTAAAAATTGCTATACTTGCTTGCTTTAAAAGTCTTTATTTCACGTCTGTTGCACAAGCTTTTAAAGGAAACCTCTCTCAATCTGGATTAAACATTTTAACCAGAGTTTTTCTTTCAATTGTATGGACGATAACTTCTCCAGTCATAATCTATTACTCAGTCTACCGAACTTGATCTTCATTAACGTGCAGCAGTATGCTTGAGTTACTTGTACTTTGGTCGTAATAAGATGATGAGAGTCAGTATAAAGTAAAAATTTACTTTGAAAACTTTCTCCGATTTGGGCACTGATGCTGTTGATGATGTTTTCCATTTAAGTTCTTTGTCCGTACTTTTTATTAACACCCTGAGACGAATCTTGTCTACATTATTTATTTTGGACAAAATTTAAAAGCTCATTAGTGCCAAATAGGTGGTGCCCTTGTGGATAGAGGCCAAATTGAACAGCAGTAGTCAACTAAACAGAATTTTGCCTGCTGTGCCTGCTTGTTTAGTTTTTAGGTTTTAGTTGTCAATAGGGACTGGTGTCGAAGTACTGAGAGCAAAGTGTTGCTGCTCTTTGGTCTCCTTTTGCTTCTGTTGTTTGTAGGTATGATGCTTGTATATGTTGGTTCTGCAGTGGACATGTCAAATGCTAGGCTAGGAACACTACAGTGATTGAAGTTTTTACACTGAGAGAGTTTTTTTAGATGATGTATATTGATTTCTCAAATGGAAGGAGGTTGTCCTCTTGACTACAACACAATTACTAATCTCTTTCTACAGGTGTGGTCCCCTTTTGATAATATCTGTATAACTATCAATATCTATGCATTGTTTGACATTTTATAGATTTTCTGCTCCAGAAGCATGCATCAACGCTTTTTGTGTAGATTAATGGCACTATATGATTTTCTTCTCATTTCTTATATTTCTTCCTTATTAAACAGAGAAATCTTATCCGTGAAGCGATAACCTTCCTGTTGGATGTTCTTAAACCCAACTTACCTGAACATGGCTTCCTTCAAACTAAGGTCTGAAAGCATACCACTTATCTTCTCTTTTCAATTTTACTTTGCAAGCCACTGCTAATGGTGTTCAAATACACACTGCCTTCGTTTTCTGTTTGGAACAGGTTCAGAGAGCTATCTAGTGATCTTAGTTAACAATACACTGCTGGTTTCTTCTTGTTATCGCCAACAAGGTTTATGTCATGCTTGAGTTACTCTTCATTGTTTTGTATGCAGGAACTAGAGATAGAAATTTGTGTTAGTATGCTGGACGCTCTGAATGAATGCTTACAGGTGAGACATAGTTACAAACATTGCCTCTACAAACTCACTTTTTTTGTAGTACATAAAGCTTAAGTAAGAATGCTCTTGGAGTGTGACATGGGGTCCTCATGGTGATAGAACATCTTATTAGTGATAGCTTTTTTATTTTATTTACATTTTGTTGGAAACTTTCATTACTGTTTTACTGAGTCCTTTTTATCTTGCCAGATTTCTGGAGCCCTCCTGGATGAAGGCTGAAATACCCCAAACCTTGATATGTGGTTTAAATATCAAATTATGGTATGTAAAGGCTAAAAAGTGCCTTAGAAACATCAGTGGACAATTTAAAACATAGTAAAGTGCAATAAAGCACTAAGACACAGTTTGAGCAAAAACATGCTCTAAGCTATGAGTGAACTTGGTTAGGACCCAAAGAGCCTACCAAGACTTGATAACATTTAATTATGATTTGATAGGGCTAAATAAGTCCTTAGGAAACTTTGGTAGACAATGAAACCAAACAAAACACAAGGTAATACCTTAAAGTCAATATGAGCAAAAATGTGCTCTAAGCTTGGGATAAATGTGTAAAAGACCTAATGGTCATACCTATACCTTATTTATATGTTAATGAACATATTAAATCAATTACTAAAGAAAACCAAGCTTGAAAACAAGTTAAAACACAAAATGTGCTTTAAGGAGTCTTAAAGCACGTTTTTGAAAAATTGTCTTGTAAATGAGTTTTGAATGGCTAAATGTCCATCATTACTCTTTAATTAACATGTGTACTATATAGTATCACATTTGGGTGGCCATATTAGTGGGAAATCAAAAATTTCACTTCTATGTGCCTTGTTATAGGTGAATAGTGACTTTTATAACTAGTTTGTAACATATAATGTTATAAGTGATTAAGTTGGTCAACAAAGACCAAAACACCCTCCTAGGCATAATGGTGGCCGGTTTTTGTAGTGAGGAGTCACCAAGTATGTTAACTTGTTAAGTAAATAAATGTGACTCATAGTTACTATTTGCTTTAAGACTTAAATATCTTAAAAGCAAATTCTATCTTCATTCTTCCTTCCTCCTTCATTTCACACGGTTTCAACTCCTTCTTCCTCTCTTCTTCTTGTTCTCTCTCGGTAATATATCACCACCACCATGGAAGTTCATCTTTGACCACATGTAAAACCTAGCTCACTTAACCAAATCAAAAACAAACACCACCATTCTCTTAGTTAAGCCAAGCTCTACAATCTTGTCTCTTCAAAGCTTCAAAACCTCCATTTCGGTGCCAAGAGAAACCACCATGGGAGGAGCTTGAGCTCATCTTTTCACATATTCTTGTTCTCCTTTGCTTCAAGGTAAGGAAACTCAAAGAAAAATCAAGTTTCCTCCATGTTTACATGTTGTCCGAAAATTCACCTCACAATGGTGTATTTATCTTGCTTGTTTTAGCTTCATTTGAATCTTCCAAGGGCTAGGAGGAGCCCTCTCTTGATACTTATTCAAGTTCTCTTCCAATTCCAAGGTAAAACAATTACCTTAATGTGTTAAAACAATATGTGTAACTAGGGTTTACAATGAGGAGAAGCATAATGCTTGAATACTCATTCTATTGTTTGTATAATGTTTAATAGTTGAAAAGGGATCAAGTACCCCACCGGTTTTACAAGGAACAAGAAAGAAATTTGTGAGGAAAAAGAGGTAAACAAACTATCTCAATGTAGTTTTAATGCCTTAAGAAAAATGAGCTTATAAATGCTTATTAAAATACCTAAGGAGCCAATGGCAAGTGACCTAGTAAAATGTTCTCAAGGAGACTAGTAAAAGAACATATGTTTTGGTGTATGTATTTGCAGGTCAAAGGCATTAATATGTGGGAAATTCAGTGTTTAAGGTTATGCAATTTAAGGGCCTAAGAGCCATGTTATTTAAGGGCCTAAGTGCCAAGCAATTTAAGTTATGCACTATATTGTGATGTAGTGCTTAATGTGTGAAGTTTGTGTATAAAGTGTGTTTGATGGATTTTAGGTGTTCTTGCATGAAATAAGGTAAAAACCTAAGTGTTTGGATGTGAGTAAATACAAGAGAAGCTATGGCCAAATTTGGAGAAATGTGTAAGAAGTTCTAAGTGTTTTAAGTGAGTTTTGGTGAACTAGGAAGTGTTAAAGGTGAATGAATGTTTACTTGAGAAGAAAACATGTGTAAAGGTGGTTTGGAGTGATGCAAGGAATTAGGTGTTGTCTTGGAAGTTCTAGGAATTCAATGTGTTGTTTGTGAATGTATTAAAGTCTTGGAGAAGTTGTTTAAGGTTTAGGTAATGTTGATATTCAAGGAATAAGAGATGTATAGGTATAATGTGAAAAAGGAGATTTAGTTAGTAAGAAAAGAAGTTGAGAGATGATGATAAGGTGTAGAGGAAACACCTTGGTATTGTGGTCATTATAGGTGAAATGCCACCTAGAAATCTTAAGGAGAAAACATTGTAAGTATTAGGAATTTTGTGGAGATGTAAGTAAAGGTTTAAGGAATTAGGAAAAATAGTTTTGTGAGTGTTTAAGTATATCTTAAGGGTGTGTTGAAGTGCCAAATGATGTTAGAAGACATTAAGAGGCCTTAGGAGAAGTTTGGTGAAGATTTGACAAAGTTTGGGCAAGTTTAGGAGGCGACCGACCCAGGGGCCGACCCAGTTTGTGGGTCGGTCGAGCCTCTGTAAAATGTTAGAAATGTGTTCGGTAATGGTCCGACCCAAAAGGGTGGGTCGGACATGGGTCGGTCGGTCAAGTTTCAAAGGTGGAAAAATGTTCGCACATGGACCGACCCAGAATGGTGGGTCGGACGTGGGTCGGACGGTCATGTTTGTAAGGAAGTAAAAGGGTCTGTAATGGACCGACCCAGTTGTGGGTCGGTCGGTGGGTCGGTCGGACCAAAGATGTTGATTAAGGTTGTGAAATGATATGAGATGATGGGGATTGGTAGGTAATGATGTTATAAGGATGTTAAGGACATGTTAGGTGAGTTTTAATGACAATAAGTGGGTGAAAGGTTGTAATTAAATGTGAAAGTAAACAAGTTAAAATGCAAAGTTATTTAACCAAGTTAACGGGGAAAAGTTATAAGCGTTAGACTTTAAACAAACATGTTACCCCAATGTTAATAAAAACACATGTGATGTTAACAGTGGTTCGAGAATTACTCGAGGAACATAAATGGACAGGATAAGTGGACTCCGGTGACAGGTATGGTTTTCTTGCAACCTGTGTCCTAACGGATTACACCGGCTTGTATGCCAATGTGTTTTTCTGTATGTTTGCCACGTTATGATATAAATCATGAAACGAGTTTACAGTCATTATTGTTATTGTGTGTTTACGTGCCGATACCGGTAACCTCCAATGCGCTTGAAGGGCTAGTTAACCACTCTTAGGTAAACGTAGGAGAACGGTATCCGGTACAACGTTTCCGACTTAAGGAACGTTCTAACCACGGCTATGCGTGAGTTGGTTATGTGATGTTTGTGTGTGGTGTTGTATGTGAATGTATGACTCTCTTTTCCCTTGTGTATGTCTGACAAGACTTAACTCAATGTTTGTGATTGTTTAATAAAGTTCAAAGATGAACTTCTAATAAGTGCTAACGGGGGGAATGAGGAGTCCGGTCTGTTCCGGCCACGCGTGTGAGTATGGGGGTCGTTGTCATAGCAGGTTCGATCCCTTGTATGTATTGGTTGTTTTCCAATTTGGTTCCCAACCTACCCTTTAGCTTAACCAAGGCTATTACTGACTCACGTCGGCCACAGGGGCATACTATTGTTATGTTTGTTTCGGTGTGCTTGGATCACTATATCCGGGGCACCTTGTGTTAAGTTAACCGTTCATTTAACGAAACGGTAACGAGTTATGTAACGAGCTTATCATGAGACTGGCAACAATCTCTAGGCTCAACAGTGTATTGGTGATTTGGGTCGGTTTCCTATGAGAACCATTCCCGTTGTGTTGTGTGTTTTGTTGTGATGCAATATTTATTGCGGTGTTATGTTGTGCACATGGAAACGTGCAAGGTGTTGTTAAGTGTTGTTACGTAGTGTATGTTAATGATGTAAATGTGAAGTGTGTGTGGATCATGGAAATGATTCCAAGTTTGTGATAAGAGACATTTGAGGATAACCCGATTTAAGGGTATGTGTCGTCTATTAAGGAAGTAGCTCCGTTGGAGGAGAAACACTCTAGGGATGATGAATACCATGGGTGATTTATTAAGTAGGATGTATTATCCGATTGTTGAGCCCATTGAGGCGAAATGTTTAATGTTGTGTGTTTGTTGTTACATGTATGATTTAAATATAATCAACTGCATGTTAAGACGACAAGTAGTTGTGCGTGGCCCGATAGCATGTGGGCTGCGGGATTACCATACCAGCAAAGGTGCTGAGCCCCTTGGGGCCACCCCTTTCTCTCTTTTCCTATTTCAGGTACGAAGTGCTGGAAGCCGTTCGAGAGTAGGACGGGTAGTCATTGTACGTGGGTAAACAATTAAGTGTATGTATACAGTAGGTGTAGTAAGACCGATGTTGTTGTCGGCACCAGTTTACAAATACTCGGTATAGTTGTTAAGGTGTATGTTGTTGTTATTGTTAATGGAAAGGGATACTGATGTATAGTTGCTCGGGAATTTAGCCCATCAGACCGGTACATTGTGTATGTATTAGCCTTGTTAGCCACGTGGGTGGCTAACGGCGTGTAACACCAACAAGTTAAGTAATGTGATGAGGATGTTCTTCCGCTGCAGTTTGTTGTAAGTATGTTAATGTTGGATGGGGTGTTACAAAAAGTGGTATCAAGCGAAGTATCGCTCTGATGACTGAATTACCGAGCTTAGGAAGTACCGAGTTAGGATTTAAGTACTTGGGTTAAGGGTTGAGTGATAGCGTGAGAGATACGCTAGTAAGGAACTACCAGTGAATACTGGAAACCTACTATATCCATCCCACCCTCCACAAACCCTGTTTTATAACTTGGGAAAGAACGCCAGAGAGATGGAAGTCCACTCTCATACTCGGGAATACCCGATCTGGCTGTTATTAAATACCTTTAGGGTACGAAGAACCTGTCATACGGTAGATCCCGAAAGCTGGGAATCCCGGAGACGGTCTCCATCTGAATAATGTTAACCGCATTTCATAGCAATGAATGAAGGATCTTGTATATTGGAGAATAGAATTTCCGGCAACATGGGTCGACATGCAGAGCAGTCGAGAATAACCAGCTTGCAACGCACCAACCGTGCAACAGGCAAGAAGTGGATTAGTGAAACCCGAGACGAGTGTCTACGGGACCACAGTTGATAAATAAAACACCAACGGTATACCAACCGACAAAGGAACTACAACGTAGTGCCCAAACAAGAGACAAGTCTCAGTAACCACGACAAGTGCGTGGAACGGGCTACAAAGAGGATACAATACTAAGACAAAGGGGTCTCCCAGAATGGGAAACACCCTAGTTGATGATCGTCATGTGAAGACAGTGAGAATTCACCTAGACAAGTTGTTATCAAGACAGTAAGATCAGTGAGGGCCAACAAGGCCACTGATGACAGTGCGGGTAAAAACAATACCACAACCGGTATGTGTTAAACTGATAGCCAGTTAGCATGGCGCACTTGCCATAGCAAGTGCTGCTATAACAGGGCAATTCGAGAAATTTATAACCACTATGAAGTACTTAGTAAAGTACCACGAGGTTAAGTGTGAACATTATAACCATGGAAGGGCTTAACAGCCTGACCTTTGTAATTGGAAATACACCAGTCAGCAAGAAGCTAGACTTGGTTAAGGTAAGAAGATGTTGTGGAACCATGAGAATTTTTCTTTAAAACCCAGATTTTCACAAACCCTTTTCTTTTCAAAACCAGATTTTCTTTTAAACCAAGCCAGTAAGACCAAGGACAGTTGACAAAGATATAACAATGGATAAACTTTCCCTCGATTAAGTTCGGGAAGTAAGGAATGAATATTGTCACGCGACAACATAAGGGAGTTGACAACAGGATACTTCACCTAGGCGTGTAACGGACACTACAAGTGTACCAACTGTGTTGTGGGACGACCGCACTCCGATAGGAGCATGTGGGCCTGACAGACCTACTTATGGGTTAGTTGGGTAAGTAGCAATGTATCAGTATGATACCCCATATATGTATACGAGTAGAGTCCGAAACACGGGAAGTAGTCGACTCCGCCTACGGTCAGCAGTATAAATCAAACGAGAGCTAAGGATTACCAGGAATAGTTGAAGTTAAGGAACTCAGTTAAGTTAAAAAGGACTAAAGGAACTAGTGAGTTTATTCAAGGGAATGTAAAAAGTCAAGGAGTGCGAAGAGCACGGACTATTATGAAAGACACCACATGTGTCTTGATAAGCCTAAGGGATAAAACATGATAGCTGAAATGGTGACCCAGCCTGTACATGGCAAGCAGATGCCTGATGTGGACACATTAATGTACAAAGAACGGGATGAAATTCCCAGAATAAGTACCAACACTACCAGGAAATGTTAATCTTCACAGAAAAAGATAATAACCAGTAAAGAACGCGAAAGGCGTAGCTAACGAATGTACCAATAAGTGTGAGCCAAATGTAATGGCATAACTTAGCAACACCCAGGAGCAATCCTTGAGGGGTGTTCGCATCAACAATTGTTGCACGAAATGCATGACAGAAACATAAGGGTTGAAACTAACACACAGTTTAGACATAAGTTGTCAGGAGACGGACTGACAAACCTAAGGGACATTCCATGAAAGAAGACGGAATGTAACGACCTTGTCATGGAGCCCACTATAACCTCTAAACATAAAATATTGTACAGAGAAGTACATGGGTATGGATAGCCTACAATGAGCCCAGCTCAAGGCAAATAAGGCTTATAAGCCACAAACAAGATATGTTATGTAAATTTGAGTTAATTGTAGAAATTTATGTGGTACAAGGAAATAGAGCGGAGAACGAACCACTGCATTAAGAGTGGGGATACCTCTCGATATGGTGAGACCGCAGGAGCGGTAGTGTACGCAAGAAGTGGAGGATGGACCATGTTGTTATTACCCCAGGATGATCTGAATAAGAACAATACGAAAGGAAATATTTGTACCAGTTGTGTACGCAGGAAGTGTGATAAGTTGATAGCAATCACCATAGGTGTGTGAAGCTAAATGTGTAGCGAACAACGCTCAAGGGAAAGATAGTAGTATATTCAAAAATCAGCCAAATAAGTGGCCAGATAAACCCAGCGTGATAGCAGAAGCTAATATAATAGCGGATACAGTATAAGTTGATGCTATATAATGAGTAAGGACACGGTGCGCAATAAGCGACCGTTGTGTGAGTATTGTTAAATGATAAGGATTTCAGTGAAAATTCCTATCGCAATCGCATAAGAGAGTTGCTGTCAGGGGTTTACGCCTCTGCACTCTGTATGACTGAGTGTTTTGGTATTGCTCCTGCACAGTAATGATCGAGTGGGATAGCTAGGAATCCGAAGCATGGTAATGGTGGAAGAATAATGTTATAATGACGGTTGCATAGGAAATGCAAGGCTGCACCAATGAAAGAATACATGTACAAAACCAAGGGTGGAGACATGATTAACAGTAAATAACTACAGTAACACTAAATACCAAAGGTCGGTATGAGATATACCCCAAATGTTGGAAATAGCTGAGAGAGCACTACACACTAGGTAGTAGCTCAATCTCAACCGACAGTAAGTCGGAAGGAAACAAGTCAATCATTGCGAAATACATAGCTGTATAAAGTAAATTATCATGGAAGTGGATGGAAAATTGTGAAACTCACCGAATCCGCTCAGGGTAAAAGATACCACGCGTCGGTTGAGAAACCATTGTTACCAAGATGAAGGTGACAATTGGGTGAACAATACAGTAAGAATAACAAAAGGGAGCAATTAAGCTCTACAGTTATTAGAGTTTCGCAGCAGAACTAGTGAACCAGTGATTCAAATGTACAACGTAAATAATGAACATGAGTGAATGGCTAATTATTAACGCCTAAAAGCCTCACAGGCCAGGACCGAAACCGGTTATGAGTTATAACTCCAATGCGAATTCTTGGTTTACGGACTAAACCGCCAATATGGTTGAGATCCTCTAATCAGAATCCGTTGTGTAATAGACCGCGTGGAAGTTAAAACACTTCACGACGGCAGAGCATTTGAGCAATGTTTAGTTGATTACGTGGGCGTAATCCCTTTTAAGGGGGGTAGAGCGCAAAACCACTTGGTATATATTACCGTACAAGTGTACGTAGTGTATGTGACTCATATTGTGCATAGCACAAAATTATTGTTTGTTTTGATGATTGGTGTGTGTGTTACGTAAACATACACATTCATTCATGGTTTAATTGTGGTAATTGCGCACAGAAGATGCGAATACCATTGTGATAAGTGTGGTGTGTTTGTTAACAGTTGTGTGATTGTACAAGTGTGGGGAGTAGATAAACTCCCGGGGAAACAAAAGCCCCGACAGTGTATAATGTAAAACCAGGTGTTGTTTTTGGATAAAATATATGTGTATATATATGTATACTTTATAGTGATGCATGAAAGGGCATGATACCGACATAGAACCTAGTGAGAGTAAGATTCCCTAGACAACATGATTAAAAAGTGAATGGAGGTAACTGATAGACGGAGTTCTATCCTTTGGAGATGTTGTGATCATGACTAGAATGATTCAAAAGATAGAAAATTGGAAATGAGTGATTTACTGGATGCTTGAAAATGAAGTGGGAGGTGGAACTTGATTTGCATGTGATCAAGGGAAGCCGAACACAAATTGGAGTGGAAGGATAGTTCAACACTGATGCTGATCACATCAGGGTTGGATGACTCTTGAAACTCCCTATAAGTGGTCACGAATAACCACGCTAATAAAAGAGCAAAGAGCTTAAGTTGGACTTGGAGTTGTGTGTGTTTCCAAAAAGGATTCTAAATTGGTATTTTAAAACGTTGATAGATACTCTATATAATTAAAGTCTTCTTACTTAACCTCACAAGGAAATTTTAAACTTATGTGATTGTTTAATCTCCTAAAGGCACGGGGACGGAAGGTGTCCATCGCGACCGTGTTCTACTACGGGACCATAGTGAATATCAAGAATATTTTGATTGCTATACATGCTCTGACATGTTGTGTGGTATGTGAATGATGTGTTTGACTTGGATTTCCTAAAGTGTATACTATCAAGGCCTATGAGTCTAAATGTGTGGTGTTAAATAGACCTACGTGTCTAAAGACTGTTTATGTTATCGGGACCTACGTGTCCAAATGTTGTTTGTATGTGTAAGTGTTGTTAAGATACCCGGACCATGGAGTCCGAGGTTATCATTTGGATATGTTATGTTATGTGTGGATGTGAATGTGTTGCCCGGACCATTAAGTCCGAGGGTTGTGATGTAAAGTGTGTTTGGTTATGGAAGTTTGTTTCCGAGTGATTCTGTGTTCTAATCTATGGATGTGTGAAAAGTGTGAACTTCGAGGACGAAGTTCTGTTTAAGGGGGGTAGATTGAAATACCCCAAACCTTGATATGTGGTTTAAATATCAAATTATGGTATGTAAAGGCTAAAAAGTGCCTTAGAAACATCAGTGGACAATTTAAAACATAGTAAAGTGCAAATAAAGCACTAAGACACAGTTTGAGCAAAAACATGCTCTAAAGCTAGAGTGAACTTGGTTAGGACCCAAAGAGCCTACAAGACTTGATAACATTTAATTATGATTTAATAGGGCTAAATAAGTCCTTAGGAAACTTTGGTAGACAATGAAACCAAACAAAACACAAGGTAATACCTTAAAGTCAATATGAGCAAAAATGTGCTCTAAGCTTGGGATAAATGTGTAAAAGACCTAATGGTCATACCTATACCTTATTTATATGTTAATGAACATATTAAATCAATTACTAAAGAAAACCAAGCTTGAAAACAAGTTAAAACACAAAATGTGCTTTAAGGAGTCTTAAAGCACGTTTTTGAAAAATTGTCTGTAAATGAGTTTTGAATGGCTAAATGTCCATCATTACTCTTTAATTAACATGTGTACTATATAGTATCACATTTGGGTGGCCATATTGTGGGAAATCAAAATTTCACTTCTATGTGCCTTGTTATAGTGAATAGTGACTTTTATAACTAGTTGTAACATATAATGTTATAAGTGATTAAGTTGGTCAACAAGACCAATCCTAGGCTCCTAGGCATAATGGTGGCCGGTTTTTGTAGTGAGGAGTCACCAGTATGTTAACTTGTTAAGTAAATAAATGTGACTCATAGTTACTATTTGCTTTAAGACTTAAATATCTTAAAAGCAAATTCTATCTTCATTCTTCCTTCCTCCTTCATTTCACACGGTTCCACACTCTCTTCTTCCTCTCTTCTTCTTCTTGTTCTCTCTCGGTAATATCACCACCACCATGGAAGTTCATCTTTGAACACTTGTAAAACCTAGCTCACTTAACCAAATCAAACAAACACACCATTCTCTTAGTTAAGCCAAGCTCTACAATCTTGTCTCTTCAAAACTTCAAAACCTCCATTTCGGTGCCAAGAGAAACCACCATGGGAGGAGCTTGAGCTCATCTTTCACATATTCTTGTTCTCCTTTGCTTCAAGGTAAGGAAACTCAAAGAAAAATCAAGTTTCCTCCATGTTACATGTTGTCGAAAATTCACCTCACAATGGTGTATTTATCTTGCTTGTTTTAGCTTCATTTGAATCTTCCAAGGGCTAGGAGGAGCCCTCTCTTGATACTTATTCAAGTTCTCTTCCAATTCCAAGGTAAAACAATTACCTTAATGTGTTAAAACAATATGTGTAACTAGGGTTTACAATGAGGAGAAGCATAATGCTTGAATACTCATTCTATTGTTTGTATAATGTTTAATAGTTGAAAAGGGATCAAGTACCCCACCGGTTTTACAAGGAACAAGAAAGAAATTTGTGAGGAAAAAGAGGTAAACAAACTATCTCAATGTAGTTTTAATGCCTTAAGAAAAATGAGCTTATAAATGCTTATTAAAATACCTAAGGAGCCAATGACAAGTGACCTAAGTAAAATGTTCTCAAGGAGACTAGTAAAAGAACATATGTTTTGGGTATGTATTTGCAGGTCAAAGGCATTATATGTGGGAAATTCAGTGTTTAAGGTTATGCAAATTTAAGGGCCTAAGAGCCATGTTATTTAAGGGCCTCAGTGCCAAGCAATTTAATTTATGCACTATATTGTGATGTAGTGCTTAATGTGTGAAGTTTGTGTAAAGTGTGTTTGATGGATTTTAGGTGTTCTTGCATGAAATAAGGTAAAAACCTAAGTGTTGGATGTGAGTAAATACAAGAGAAGCTATGGCCAAATTTGGGAAATGTGTAAGAAGTTCTAAGTGTTTTAAGTGAGTTTGGTGAACTAGGAAGTGTTAAAGGTGAATGAATGTTTACTTGAGAAGAAAACATGTGTAAAGGTGGTTTGGAGTGATGCAAGGAATTAGGTGTTGTCTGGAAGTTCTAGGAATTCAATGTGTGTTTTGTGAATGTATTAAAGTCTTGGAGAAGTTGTTTAAGGTTTAGGTAATGTTGATATTCAAGGAATAAGAGATGTATAGGTATAATGTGAAAAAGGAGATTTATAGTTAGTAAGAAAAGAAGTTGAGAGATGATGATAAGGTGTAGAGGAGGAAACACCTTGGTATTGTGGTTATTATAGGTGAAATGCCACCTAGAAATCTTAAGGAGAAAACATTGTAAGTATTAGGAATTTTGTGGAGATGTAAGTAAAGGTTTAAGGAATTAGGAAAAATAGTTTTGTGAGTGTTTAAGTATCTTAAGGGTGTGTTTGAAGTGCCAAATGATGTTAGAAGACATTAAGAGGCCTTAGGAGAAGTTTGGTGAAGATTTGACAAAGTTTGGGCAAGTTTAGGAGGCGACCGACCAAGGGGCCGACCAGTTTGTGGGTCGGTCGAGCCTCTGTAAAATGTTAGAAATGTGTTCGGTAATGGTCCGACCCAAAAGGGTGGGTCGGACATGGTCGGTCGGTCAAGTTTCAAAGGTGGAAAAATGTTCGCACATGGACGACCCAGAATGGTGGGGTCGGACGTGGGTCGGACGGTCATGTTTGTAAGGAAGTAAAAGGGGTCTGTAATGGACCGACCAGTTGTGGGTCGGTCGGTGGGTCGGTCGGACCAAGATGTTGATTAAGGTTGTGAAATGATATGAGATGATGGGGATTGGTAGGTAATGATGTTATAAGGATGTTAGGACATGTTAGGTGAGTTTTAATGACAATAAGTGGGTGGAAAGGTTGTAATAAATGTGAAAGTAAAACAAGTTAAAATGCAAAGTTATTTAACCAAGTTAACGGGGAAAAGTTATAAGCGTTTAGACTTTAAACAAACATGTTACCCCAATGTTAATAAAAACACATGTGATGTTAACAGTGGTTCGAGAATTACTCGAGGAAACATAAATGGACAGGATAAGTGGACTCCGGTGACAGGTATGGTTTTCTTGCAACCTGTGTCCTAACGGATTACACCGGCTTGTATGCCAATGTGCTTTTCTGTATGTTTGCCACGTTATGATATAAATCATGAAACGAGTTTACAGTCATTATTGTTATTGTGTGTTTTTACGTGCCGATACCGGTAACCTCCAATGCGCTTGAAGGGCTAGTTAACCACTATTAGGTAAACGTAGGAGAACGGTATCCGGTAACAACGTTTCCGACTTAAGGAACGTTCTAACCAGGCTATGCGTGAGTGGTTATGTGATGTTTGTGTGTGGTGTTGTATGTGAATGTATGACTCTTTTTCCCTTGTGTATGTCTGACAAAGACTTAACTCAAGTTTGTGATTGTTTAATAAGTTCAAAGATGAACTTCTAATAAGTGCTAACGGGGGAATGAGGGTCCGGTCTGTTCCGGCCACGGTGTGAGTATGGGGGTCGTTGTCATAGCAGGTTCGATCCTCTCTGTATGTATTGGTTGTTTTCCAATTTGGTTCCCAACCTACCCTTTAGCTTAACCAAGGCTATTACTGACTCACGTCGGGCCACAGGGGCATACTATTGTTATGTTTGTTTCGGTGTGCTTGGATCACTATATCCGGGGCACCTTGTGTTAAGTTAACCGTTCATTTAACGAAACGGTAACGAGTTATGTAACGAGCTTATCATGAGACTGGCAACAATCTCTGGCTCAACAGTGTATTGGGTGATGTTGGGTCGGTTCCTATGAGAACCATTCCCGTTGTGTTGTGTTTTTGTTTTGTTGTGATGCAATATTTATTGCGGTGTTATGTTGTGCACATGGAAACGTGCAAGGTGTTGTTAAGTGTTGTACGTAGTGTATGTTAATGATGTAAATGTGAAGTGTGTGTGGATCATGGAATGATTCCAAGTTTGTGATAAGAGACCATTTGAGGATAACCCGATTTAAGGGTATGTGTCGTCTATTAAGGAAGTAGCTCCGTTGGAGGAGAACACTCTAGGGATGATGAATACCATGGGTGATATTATTAAGTAGGATGTATTATCCGATTGTTGAGCCCATTGAGGCGAAATGTTTAATGTGTGTGTGTTTGTTGTTACATGTATGATTTAAATATAATCAACATTGTTAAGACGACAAGTAGTTGTGCGTGGCCCGATAGCATGTGGGCTGCGGGGATTACCATACCAGCAAAGGTGCTGAGCCCTTGGGGCAACCCCTTTCTCTTCTTTTCCTATTTCAAGGTACGAAGTGCTGGAAGCCGTTCGAGAGTAGGACGGGGTCAGTCATTGTACGGGGTAAACAATTAAGTGTATGTATACAGTAGGTGTAAGACCGATGTTGTTGTCGGCACCAGTTTACAATACTCGGTATAGTTGTTAAGGTGTAATGTTGTTGTATTGTTAATGGAAAGGGATACTGATGTATAGTTGCTCGGGAATTTAGCCCTCAACCGGTACATTGTGTATGTATTAGCCTTGTTAGCCACGTGGGTGGCTAACGGCGTGTAACACCAACAAGTTAAGTAATGTGATGAGGATGTTCTTCCGCTGCAGTTTGTTGTAAGTATGTTAATGTTGGATGGGGTGTTACAAAGGCCAAGTGAGGTCCAGTGTGAGTGAGTGAGATTAAGCAGGTTCTTACTGCCGGCTCCACTAGGAGAAGTGAATGAGCTGGAGAGGGCTAATGATGAGGACTTTGACGGAAGAAGAGGAGAGCTTCTTAGAGAAGAGAATGAAGAGGAAGAAGTTTTTGATCAAAGTAATTTTTGACAGTTGATTATACTTTAGAATGATTTTCTAACATAAAAAACGGTTTATGGCCAGCAAGTGTGGCCTGTTCCAGCCTTCTAGGTCAAGATGTTGCGATGGGGGCAAAGCGTGGTGACCAATTCTTCTATGCCATATATTGAATCTGGTGTGATTGATAGAAGAATACCCTTTATCCACTATCATCCTCCTGTATTATGTTTTCCTCACTTTATTCGGTTGGCTATTGGAAGTGATAACTTTGTTCTGAACTTAATTGTACAATTTGGGACATCATCACCTTTTTTTTGTCTAGGTCGGTGAATTATTGAGAACGTTAACCAAAACCTTTGAGATGTCTTTCTTGCCATTCTTTGATGAGCTCTAGGTCGGTGAATTATTGAAAAATGTAATTCAGTATTTTAATTACGCAGCCTAGTATGTTCTGGATCTGTGATGTGTGCTTCTTCATAGTGCTCATTGCACAGTGTCCCTTCTGCTCATCATGGTGCATCTACTAATGAATAACTTGAGTAGAAATATGATATTGTATTGAGTGGTTGAGATCCTTGATTTGCCGACTTGTCATTGAGCAGGGAAAGGATAAAACATTTGAGCAGCGTCGAATTGCGATTTGTATATTTGATGATCTTGCTGAACAGTGTCGTGAATCTGCTATAAAGTAAGTTTGTTGCTTGTTTTGCGTGCTTTTTGGTGATAAAAGGCTTGCCTGTTGATATGTTCCGCTGTCTGTTATTGATACTATGACATATACCTTCCTTTCTTATTGGAAGGTTGTAATGACGAGAATTAAAATGTTATACAGGTTAGTACTCAAACTTCAATGTTTTTTGGAAGCCTTTTAATTTAGTGTAGAGTATCTTACCTTTCAATTTTTGGTTATATGCCGTGATTATACTATACTAGGTTTTTTTTATTTGTGTACCAACCGGTTTTTCCTTGTACAGCGACTGATACTACTGTGGTTCATATGCTATGATGTTCGTTGTTTGTATTATATTGTTTGTATAGTCAATCAAATTCTTCCACGTTTAATGGCAAGGCTTTAAAAGAGCCACTGAAGAAGCCACATCAGAAGAGAAACCTGCCAAGCTTGAGAAGCTGTCAAGTGCTCCTTCGGCCGACAACGAGAAACCCGCCATCAAGCCCAAGTTGTGGTCTGATGCAAAAGCCACGAGGGAAACTAAACATATTTGTTAGATTTGAAATTGCAATGTAAATTCATAACTTTTCTTTCCCTATAGTTACACAAGTAAAGCCATAGGATATAGTCCTTTCTGTTAGGAAGGAAACTGATCTCTAGTCAGTGAGACATATTAAACCCAAGGAATCGAGAGGTATATAGAATCCTATATGTGGATATAGGATTGTAATTATACGTACACTTTGCTTTTGTATATAATATATATATATATATATATATATGGTAAATAAAAATTCATCTGTAATGATTCTTTTGTATATAATAAATGGTAAATAAATAATAAAAATTTATCTGTGTATTGATTCTTTTATATATATATGGTAAATAAAAAAAATTATGTATCGCCTCTAAGTATACTCACTGCTACTATAATATCATACTGAAAACTAAAAAGAAAATTTTTGTAATAAATTTCTGAAGGTAATCCGTAGGTAAAATTTACCTACGGAATGCCGACGGATATGTGTATGACTAGGGGATGCTGACGTGACAACAGTTTACCGACGGAATTTCCGTAGTTAATTACTATGGACGATTCCGTAGGTAATCCGTCGGTAACTGTGGTCGTCATTTCCGTAGGTAATCCGTCGGTAATTTACCGCGGACTCATATTTCCGTCAATAATTTAATTACCGACCATTTATTGCCGACGGACATTTAGGAGAAAAATTAGTCGGTTTTCCGTCGGTAATCTTATTTACCTACGGATTACCTACGGAATTGGCCGTAGGTAAATCCGTTTTTTCTAGTAGTGATGGTCCTTCCCACTGGGGCTCTAGTTTCTTGGGCTGCTTGACTCTGGAGGACCAACTCTCCTGGGGCAAAACTCCGTTCCTTTATTCTTTTGTTGAAGTATCTTTCCACCTTGGATTTATCTTTTGCCATCCTTACTGCGGCTGCCACCCTAGTTTCGTCGAGGAGGTCCAGATGGTCCTGTATTCCTTTATTGTTGATTTCTTCATCATACGATTCCCACCCTACTGATGGTACTACAATTTCCGCCGGAATGACAGCCTCTAACCAATGTTAGTCTGTAGGGTGTTTCTCCTATTGGCCCCCTTTCTGTGTCCTGTCTATGACCAGAGGACTTGGGGCAACAACTCTGCCCACCTTGCCTTTCTTTCATCTAGATTCTTCTTTATTGCTTTTACTATCTGACCATTCACATTCTCAACTTGTCCATTTGCTTGGGGGTGAGCCACCGATGCGAATCTTAAGTCAATCTTCCATTCTTCACAGAATGACCGAAAGCTTTCGCAATTGAATTGTGCTCCGTTATCAGTTATTATCGCCCTTGGAATGCCAAACATGAATTTGAACCTCCCAGGTGATGCCTCCGGGAATGGCTCTACAATATCTAATCCCCACATAGCAAAGGGGATTGGGCAGAGGATAGACTTCTGTTCCGCCGGAGGATTGTGTATTCTGTTTCCATGTTCTTGGCACTTGAGACACTTTCGTACATACTCCTTACAATGTTCCATCATTTTCGGCCAAAAGTACCCAAGCCTCAAGATTTTGTGTACTGTGGTTCTTTCTCCTTGATGGTTTCCACAGGATCCATCATGTATTTCTTTTATTAGCTCAGCCCCTTCGGCCATGGTAACACATTTTAGCGCTGGTCTTGCGAAAGATCATTTGTATAACTGGTCATTCTCAATGAAAAAGGACGCGGCCCTTCTTTTTATTATTCTGGCCTCCCTTTCTTCTTCCGGCAACTTTCCTTGGCATATATACTCTTTAATCGGAGTCATCCAAGATTCCATCTCTTCACTTGATTCCACAGTAAATACTTGAGCTTCGTCTATGCTAGACGCAGTTTTAATTTCTAGCCATATTTCATTAGGTACCCTTTCAGCCATACTTGCCAATTTTGCCAAGGCAATCAGCCTCGACGTCTCTTTGCGAGGAAGGTGCTTTAACTCCACATCTTTGGAAAGTTTGCTTTTAGCTCTTGGACTTTGAGCAAGTACTCCATAGCTTTCCTCTTTGACTTATAAATGTTGTCATTTTTGTCTTGTTATCAACATAGAATCTGAGATACTTCTAATTCTGTGAAAAAGTAAAAATTTATAAGTTTGTATTTTTAACCAAGATTTTATAGGAAGGAAGGAATAGAGAGGGTATCTTCCTATGGGACTGTTGCCCCCTGGGCGGTAGCCACTTTCAACCCTGGATAAGGGCTTCATATCAGTTTCGTTGTTGGTAACGTCAAAGTCGAGCAGAAGGTGTAATTTAAGCTTTGTCCATCCGGCGCTTGCACTACTATTCCTGCCCCTGCCCCAGTTTTGCATCGGCTCCGTCAACTAAGATAACGTATGGATTCTGGGGTTGTCTCTCTTATTTTGCAAATTTTGCTTCTGTTATGAAATCTGCCAAGGCTTGGGCCTTAATTGTCGTTCTGGGCTAGAATGAAAACGTATAATTGTTCCTCTGATCTCACAAACGAATAGAACATCGAGAGTTATAGTGGTTCGGCCAATAATCAGCCTACATCACTTCTAGGAAAATTCTTTATTCCTTTCTTTGATATTACAACTTTAGAGAGCTTTCTAGTGTTTTCTCTCTCTTCTAATAATGTGTCCTTACAAATGAACCCCCCCATCTCTATTTATAGACTTTCATGGGTGAAGTCTATCTCTTAATCCATGTACATATGGTTTTACTTTATTGGAGTAACCTTCCTAATTTTGGAACATCTCTCCTTGTAAAGCCTTCTAGTCCCAAAGTGTGGGATGCGAGATCCGGTCATGGGGCACGGGGCCGAAAAATGAGACCCGGTCATAGAGTGCGGGGCCGGGATATGGGACCCGGTCATGGGGCCTAGGACTCGGATTGATGTTTAGTGCCCAAACTGGAGCCCGAACAAGGTCCTGAAGGAGGCCCGGGGTCTGAGCCAGGGTCTACGGTCTGGACCGCTTTGACCCTCTTGTCTTCGTCATATTCTTGTCCTTGTCATCAGTCCCACAAGTTCTACTTTTTGGTACTTAAAAAGTGGAACTTACAAAAAGAGAGATAGAAATTTACATTCTTTTTTTCCTTTCTCCTATCTCCTAGTCCCACAAGTTCTTTTCTTTAGCTTTTACAAAGAAACATGAACTTACAAAAAGTCGGTACAATTAGTACAATCAAAAGTCCCACAAGTGTCTTTCTTCTGAATCTGACAAATTGGAAATTTTGGGACATAAATCTTTGAGATAATATATCTTTATGGATGGATCCCATAATATCTTGATGGATGGATCCCCTATGTTCTGATATATAATATTTAAGAAGGCCAGAAATCTAGAAGTCCAGAAGTCCATAATAAGATCTTCATAAAGAAGACCAATGGTTCTTTTTAATAAGAACCATTCCCTTTTTGTAAGGGTGAAATAATATGATGATTAAGTCTTTGCCTTTACTAGCCAAAGGATGATAATTCCCTTAAAGGGAGAACAAAGATAATATATTTTCCCAACTTTGCTTATGCTAGCCAAAGGATGGTACTTGAGATTCAAGTATGGTGTGGCGTCCCACACCTAACAATTCACCCACTACAGGCGACCAGAGCTCCTGATGGGTCCAGAGATGGGTTTTTGTTTTTTTTTTGTTGGCTCGTTGGCCGGGTTTCTTTTCAAGCCAAGGTGGCTCTATGGCCAGGTTTCATTTCAACCCAAAATGTTACTTTTCAGGGCATGATAGCCTGCGGCTCGTTGGCCTGTGCTTTCTTTCAAGGCATGATAGCCTGCGGCTCACTGGTCGGTGCTTTCTTTCAAGGCATATAGCCTGCGACTCACTGGCCGGTGCTTTCTTTCAAGGCATATAGCCTGCGGCTCACTGGTCGGTGCTTTCTTTCAAGGCATATAGCCTGCGGCTCACTGTCCAGTGCTTTCTTTCAAGGCATATAGCCTGTGGCTCACTGGCCGGTGCTTTCTTTCAA
Source organism: Limonium bicolor (assembly GCA_023374045.1). Classification (NCBI taxonomy): domain Eukaryota; kingdom Viridiplantae; phylum Streptophyta; class Magnoliopsida; order Caryophyllales; family Plumbaginaceae; genus Limonium; species Limonium bicolor. The sequence continues at coordinate 230,930,285 of CM041778.1, forward strand.
GGCATATAGCATGCGGCTCACTGGCCGGTGCTTTCTTTCAAGGCATATAGCCTGCGGCTCACTGGCCGGTGCTTTCTTTTCACCATGGATGTGCAACTTTTTGCAGAAAGTCCATGGGTAGGTGTTGCTTTTCTCTTCTTTTTTTTCCTTTTCTCTTTTTTTACTCTGGGGGGTTGTCACCCTCTCAGTTTGCCAACCGATCACTTTATCGGTTTCAATTGTTCTTTCTTCCTTCTAGAAAGTGGTGGTGCCCGGACACTTTTTTTTGGCAACATAGGTTTTTTGAGATGCGAGACGCTCTCAATTGCAACATGTGGTGATCCCACCATCTCCTTCTCTTTGATGTATGCAAGCCAATGTGTTTTGAGCTCTGTAGGCTCGGCGTGGTTGCTTCAGTTTCGTTCTTGCCCTCGCAGTAACGGCCGCGGCTGATATACTGCAGGCTTCCATTTGCAGGACTGCTGCACTAATCAAAACGGTGAGTTTTTGTTAAGTTTTACAATCGACATGAAAGGAATACTAATTACCTTCGCTGATCGTTCGTTCTGCTCACTACCGCAGAGACGCTCACTCATTGTTCTCCTCTCTAACGCTGTTCCATCAATGCACAACACAAAGGTAACACACTCGGCTCCTCGGCAACCTTATTTTAATTATTTTCCCCAATCTGATTTGCAAATTGATTCTCAACACAACAGAACTTTCCCCAAATCTGATCGATCAATTATATCCAACTGAGGATAGATATTACTAGCACTTTTCCCCCTTTTGGATTGAGCCGTTTTCACTTGTTGTTCGGCAATGTGCGTGAGATCTATGTGATCAGATTATTAAATTTACACTCAACGCTCTTTTATTGTAGCAATCTGGTCAATCCGGTATATTCAATTGAAGATAGGTAACTCAACACACAACTTTTTTTCCTCAACCTGGTCGTCGATGAGCATATATTCCTGAGTATACGCAATGCACATATCAACATTATACAGATGCTAACCATATACAGATGCTAACCATATACAGATAATCATGTTGTTTATTTAGTTGTTTTTTGTTTATAGTTTTGTGGAGATCTTTGGATCATTGTCTTTTTTCTTTTTTTTTTTACATTAAGTGTGTCCTTTTTTTTACTTAGATCATAGTTTATGTTTCATTGATTACAATTGCACACATAGTTTGTGCTGTGTGTTTTTTCTTTTGCTGTTCAAACAAGTCCATGGTCTACAATTCCACCATTTTTGTATGTTTACTGTTTTTTTTTCTTCAGGATCAATGGTGTTTATAATCGATCTTAACTATGAGGCTCTTGTTGAAGATGAAGAAAATGATAATGGTATTCATCAAACTCATCATTTATATAAAGTTTAATTGTTTTAAGTTTTGTTTAATTTTTTCACTACTTTTTTCTCTCTGTATAATCTTATTTTTATTTTTTTTTAATGTAGCTCATCAATTACTTGAAGATGGGGGGTCGACAGTGGCGATTGAACAGAATGCCCCCTCTTCTTCTAATTCTGTCATTGTGTATGAACAATGTGCTCCATCTTCTTCTAATGTTGTTGTTCTTGATGGAAATATATCTCCACCCTTAGTAGGTGATGATCATGTCTCTGTTAACTCTGCTGAAAATGCACAATCTGAGCAACTCACATCATCTGCATCAGGTTAACCTTTGTTCTTATCAGGTTAACGTTTTCCTCTTATCAGGTTAACGTTTTCCTCTTATCAGGTTAATGTTTTCCTCTTATCAGGTTAACGTTTTCCTCTTATCAGGTTAACGTTTTCCTCTTATCAGGTTAATGTTTTCCTCTTATCAGGTTAACGTTTTGTTTTTATCAGTTTAACGTTTTGTTCTTATCAGGTTAACGTTTAAATTAGTTTGTGTTTGATAAGTCAACTTTTAATTTTGCAGATTTTGTAAACCCTGATGATGAAGAGTCATGGAAGAGGTTGGAGTTTGCCTCTATTGAAGAAGTGAGGAAATTCTATATGGACCATTCTATCCGTGTTGGTTTCTCGGTGAGGGTTATGCACCAGACCAAAAACCCCATTACTGGTAAAGTTCATTGTACTAGATACTCTTGCAATAAAGAGGGGTTTAAGAAAAATAGTGTTATTGATCCGAAGAATATGAATATTCTTCCTGACCAAGCTGAAGCAAGCACACAAAAGTGTCGGATTGTAAATGAGTTACGGATGGGATGCAAAGCAACCATTTACATTCATTTTGATGAAGCCAGATCTATATAAAATCACAGAGTGGAATGATAATCATGAGCATTCTCTTAAGCCTCTCAAAATGGCGCACATGTTAAGAGCCAATCGTCAAATAAGTGATGCTCAATCTAAATTTTGACGACTATCAATGAAGCTGAAGCTGGTATTGGACTTCGTTCTTCTTTTGATTTCATGTGTGGAATTACTGGGGGGAGGATGGGAGGTAGTGTAGGATTTATGAAAGTAGATTGAAAAATCACTTGAGTAGAAAACGTGAGAAGGTGATGCATCATGGTGAGGCCACTTACTTGCAAGAGTACTTTAGGGTAAAAGCTGCCCAAAACTCTCAGTTTTTCTATGAAATTGAGGTTGATAATGAGGAAAGGATTGCAAACATTTTTGGGCTGATGCGAGGATGCAGATTGATTATTCATTATTTGGTGATGCTCTTACTTTTGATACAACTTTTAGGACTAATTCAGGATATCGTCCTTTAGGTATGTGTGTCTTTGTTTCTAATAACCTTTACCACTTATTTTTTATCATTTTGTGATTACTCATTAGGTTTCCTTCTAACATTTATTTGTTTTTTAAAAACAAATTGCAGCGGTTGTTTGCTGGCTTAATCACCATAGAAAGACATGTGTGTTTGGGTGCTGCACTACTGTATGATGAGACAATAGAGTTTTATTTGGCTTTTCAGAACCTTTCTTCGATGTATGTCAGATAAGGCTCCGAAGAGTATTTGACAGATCAGTGTTCTTCGATAGCTGCTGCAATTCGAGTTGTTTTTCCTTCATCTTTCCATGGTTTGTGCACATGGCATTTAATGCAGAATGGTGCACGAAATCTTGGATCTCATTTTACTCGAGAATTCAAGACAACTTTGAATCAGTTGATTATGGTTATGGAGACTGAGGAGGAATTTGACATTGCTTGGGAATTCGTTGGTTGATACTTATTTCCCCCGGGTAAACGTCCTGCATATTGCACACCGAGATTCAAAGAAAAGCAAGATGCAGTGGTCCTCTGTTTGGATGAGGAGGTATGTTACAAGCTGGGTAGCGTTCAACCCAACTCAGGAATCTTTTAATGGGTACATTCGAGGCTACTTGCAACCAGATGATAACTTGGTGTCAATTTTTTCCACATTTGAGAGGTGATTGCTGAAAAGAGACACATTGAATTGAAACTGACTTTGATTCTATGAACCAAGTTCCAGATACTTCTTTTATGCACAGCTCGATTGCATTACAAGCGGCTAAACTCTATACCCCTAGGATATTTGCAAGCTTCAAACATCAGTTTAGTCGTATTTTTGCATACAGCTTTATTCCGATGGATGCTAATGACAATGAGCAGCTGCGTCGCTTTTGTGTGTTTAAAGTATGTGATGATGGTTCTCACTTGGATGAACGTATTGTTTCAGTGGGTATTTGTGCTTCTGACTCTGATTCTACTACGTTGCATTGTTCATGTTTACTTTTTGAGAGCTTCGGGATTCTCTGTTGTCACATTTTGCGTGTGATGGATGTACTCGCTATCATGGATTGTAAATCTTTACGGAGTATTCCATCTAAGTATGTTCTTCCTAGATGGACAAGAAGTGCCAGAGCAGCTGATGATGTTTATTTCTCCACTCCGCTAGCACCGGAGTCTTTAAACTTGGAGAATGCCTATATGGTACTTAGTAGGAGGCTGAATATGATGACTAGTCAAGCATGTACTAGTTCAGATTTGATGTATAAGTTTGCAGCTGAAGTTGATGCGCTTTCCATCCGATTTAATGAGATGACTAAGATTCATGAAAACACAGCTTCAAACAGTTGTAGTGTTGCTAATTCAGAGACAGGTTCTTTTATAAATTCTACCTTTTGATGTTATTATTTTTGTTACTACCTTTTTTGTTTTCACTTATTAGTTTTATTCTTTTCTCTCCTGTTTGTAGGTGATACTACTCGAGATTTCCCTGGTAAAACAATGAAGGTTAGAGAAAATCCAAACCGTTCAAGGAAAAGGATGAAAAGTCTTGCTGAGAGTAGGTTGCAAAAAAACTCAAAGGGGAAAAATAATTCTCAAGCTGTTGAAAAAGATTTTTTGAGTTCTTTAACATAGTCCCCCCCTCACACTTGTAAATCATACACTTTTTCTTTGGGATATATTCTTTCGTTGATTGTAGATCATACACTTTTTTTGTTTAACTCTACTATATTTTCAACTTTCTGTGTCTTCACTTCATTTATTCTAAATGGTTAAATGGTTAACCTGTCAAGCTTAAATGGTTAACCTGTCGCATTCAAGCCACAGGTTAACCATTTAAGCTTGTCAGGTTAACCATTTTCGAGTGCAAGTTAACCATTCTCTATTGACAGGTTAACCGTTTTCGAGTGACACCATTTATATGCTACAGGTTAACCATTTAAATGCGACAGGTTAACGCTTTTCAAGCCACAGGTTAACCATTTAAGCTTGACAGGTTAACCATTTTCGGGTGACAGGTTAACCAAATATGAATGACAGGTTAACGCTTTTCAATCCACAAGTTAACCATTTGCCAGCATTAAAGATTGTCAGAAAGCATTTCTTTTCAAATTTACATGTTGTTTTTCATATACAACTTAAAATGCAATACCAATACACCACAAACTGAATTTGTTAATTCAATTAATTCAAAGGGAACCACACTAATTCATAATACCAATGTCAATCTGATGAAACCACACTAAATAGCACAGCGTGCACACAAAGGTCACTAATAAACGGTCATCTTCTTCATTGATAGTTTGGGTAAAGGGTGGACAGAAAAGGATAGTAACTCAGAGCAGTGCTCTACCAAAAGAGGTACAATCAGGCGGAGCCTGCCAATCCATAGAGTGGCCAACGAATACAAATCAAGTCATACCCCACACTAGGCTAATGTTCCTTCCTGAAATAGCTAATGACGAAAATATAAACGACAAAATAGCATAACCAACAGCCTAACAAACTACTACGGTAATATAGCACACCCGACAACTAGAATTGTCTAGCACCCCCTCTCAGACAGCAGCAGCCGTGGTCAAGAGACATATACAATGAAAGTTACTCATTTTCTTCATTTTTTGGCCTCTCTCTTTTGTCTCTTGCATCTCCGCTTTTCTTTAATGTAAAGTAATGCCTTCTCTGTCAGTTTTTCTGCAAACTCGATAAGATCCCCATCTTGATACACCAAGCGTGCAGCAATACGCTTTCTGTAGAAATCCTTAAACTTCTTGCTATCCTCAATCACTTTGTCACCTACATGCCAACACTCCATCAGCACACACAAATTCAGCCCGCTGCTAAAGTCTGGTGTTGCCTTCTGTATTTGGTCAGTGGTCCATTTGAATTTCTTAACATTCAGATCTACACCCAAACTTTGCAAATATCCTTGAATTAACTCAGCCTGTATAAGAATAATTAATTATAGTGTAAAGTGTGATACATCAATATCAAGTCAAGATAAGACTAAACAAATATAAATATAATGATAAAGAAAGTTTCATCAACTCACACAATGCTCTCCAATGTGTTTGACTTCCAAAAATGAATTCTTATCACTTGGATTAAGATATTCCAACTTTTGTTTTTCCATATTCAGCACAAAACACATCCATTCTCCTTCTCTGATGTGTGGGAAGTAAAACTGCAACATGTAAAAATTAAAAAATGTGAATACATCAAATGTGTGAAGTTGATAACTATTTGTTACTAATCTAATAAATATTTTTACCAATTTGCATTTTGAGAGATCAAGGTTGCATGCGCCATAGTAAGCATCATTTTCAATGAACTCCTTGATGATATTGGATTTGTCTAACAACTTCCAACAGCTCTGCATTGTTTACTCATGCATGTCAATATATTAGCTTTTACTAAAATTAATAGTAAAGTTGATAGCATTTCAATCAAATGTAATGATTTATTACTTACAGCCATTGACGATGGAAGTCTGAATTTTTCAGGTGCGCTAGTGTGTTGTGCGATAGACATATCATTTCGATTAAGCACGTTGACAAAGGCATCCAGTAACTCTGTGCTCATTTGACATTTAACACTCTTTAATTTCAGAAGATGCTCCCTCGTCCCTCGTCAAATCCCCATCAAAAACCAACAACTCAGTTCTGAAATTCAGTCACAATAATTCAATAATCAAACTATTTGTATAGTTAATCACTAAGTATTAACTTTGTTGTAAAAAAATAAATTGTAACCATTCTTTACCTCTCCAAACTTTCATCCCATGCATAATCAAGCAAATCTTTTTCAACATCCAGCAACTCATAATTTCCAAAGTGTGAGGAGGTTTTCTTCTTTGAAGTTGTCTTTGGTCTTGTTGAAATACTTGCTTTCTGCTTTTCACTGCTGCTAGCATAGTCATATGCCAGTTTTTTTATAATTTCTGCAGTTTCGTTTGTCTCTGAATCACGACATAGCAGCTCAGCAATGATCGAGTTTCTGTATGCAGTCATATAGCTTGTGCACATTGCTTTTCTAATTAAACTTTCTGTTAAGTGACCATCCCATTCAGTCATCAACATACACACAATCTCTGCAGATAACCACTCATTCTCATGCGGTGGAAAATCCTCCACCACCCAAGAGTAGTTCTTGATGTTATAACCGACATTAAAGTTGTCAAGATAACTTTGAAGCATATTAACCTACACAGAAATTTACATATTATGTAAACTATAGTAATTTGAACTTTCATCATGTTCAATTATAATGGGAATCTTCCAAATATGATAATAAAACTTACACAACAATTTCCAGTAGCCAACATATCATCTTCATTGGTGGTTGCCATCAGTTTAATGCAAATAACCTTTTGTAGGCCTTTATCCACCATAAAGCAACACCATTTTCCATCTTTTACCATTGAAAAGTAAAACTGGTTTTTTTATATAAAAAAAAGGCAAAGATTTGTTAGAATCTTAATATAACGTCATTTAAATTTAGAGAATTGTAGGTAACTTACTTGCTTATAATCTTTTATGTCAATGGGGATATTTCCGAACAACTCCTTGTTCTCAAGATACTCTTTAATCAAGTTGTTTCCACCTTCGTTTGAAGCATTTGTTGCTATGCTTGATGGAAATTTGACTTTTGTCTCCCATTTGATGTTGCGCTTGTTGTCAACATTGATATAAGCATCTACAATGTCACGTCCCATCTTCCCCTTTCCTTTTAGTTTCAGTAGATTCTTCCTCAAGATCTTGTTAACTCCATCATCAACCAATATTTCATCCCTAAAATATGCATAACATTTCAATTAATTACATTATAATGATAACCAAATATAGATGACAGGTTAACCAAATGTGAATGCCAGGTTAACCAAATGTGAATGCCAGGTTAACCAAATATGAAGGACAGGTTAACCAAATATGAAGGACAGGTTAACCAAATATGAAGGACAGGTTAACCAAATGTGAATGCTAGGTTAACCAAATATGAAGGACAAGTTAACCAAATATGAAGGACAGGTTAACCAAATATGAAGGACAGGTTAACCAAATATGAAGGACAGGTTAACCAAATATGAAGGACAGGTTAACCAAATATAGATGACAGGTTAACCAAATGTGAAGGACAGGTTAACCAAATATGAAGGACAGGTTAACCAAATATATGCACAAAATTTATTGTATATCCAATTTAAATGAAATGATACAAAGTATCTAATAATTAAATCACAATGAATAAGTTTTGGAATAAAATAAACAAATAAAAAGTTCTATAGGTTCTTACTTGTCAAATTTTGTACTCATAGCATATTGGAAGATGATATTCTCTTCTTCGTCCAACATATCATTTGGTTTATAGGATGATTCCATAAACCTATTCTTTTCTACCAGTTTCTTTCTCCTCTTTCTCTTCAAAGAAGGTTTTTCAGCTGTTTCAGGCCTAGTGGTTTCCTTTTCTGTATCTTTTCCTCTTAGTTTTTTCTCTTGTACAGCATTCATGTAGCTCTGCTCTTGTACCTCCTCACTGTTGCTTTCTACTCCCATATTTGGCTCATTTCGCTCCCCATCAACATTTTCTTTAACAACTGATCATACAAACTAATTTTAGTTTATAATAATTTAGTATAAATTCAATTTTTATTATTAACTTGAAAAAATAGTACCTTCATTGATGCAATCCATCACAATATCATCTTCACCCATCACATTTTGTTCTCCGTGCATTTCTTCTTCAGCTGCATCTTCTTCAGCTGCATTTTCTTCATTATCTGATCATACAACTAATGTTAGTTATAACAATTTAGAATAAATTCAATTTGTATCATTAACTTGAAAAAAAATAGTACCTTCATTAATGCAATCCATAACATCATCGTTGCCCATCACATTTTGTTCTCTGTGAATTTCTTCTTCAGCTGCATTTTCTTCATTATCTGATCAAACAACTAATGTTAGTTATAACAATTTAGAATAAATTCAATTTGTATCATTAACTTGAAAAAAATAGTACCTTCAATCATGGTATTCAAATCATTAATGCAATCCATCACAATATCATCTACACCCATCACATTTTGTTCTCGATGTATTTCTTCTTGAGGTGTAGCTGCTGAAGCATTTTCTCCTTCTCGCATCCATCTTCTTCATCATCGTTTTCACGCTGTTTCTGAATTTTCTCAATTTTTGTATTCACAATATTGAGCTTCATTTGTAGTTCATCTCGTTCCTTCAACAGCTGTCACAAAAAACAAAATTACCACACAAATAGTTGTAATTCAGAACATTAAGTTAAAATTTAAATTTTTCATTACCTCCTCAAGTGTTTCTACTATGCTTTCATCCCTTCCTTCTTGATTGTGGTCTTCTTCAACCTCTGTTAACAGCAATGCCTCTGACAATCCTTTCAGTTTAAGCCATTTGTATTTTTCCCCAATCATTGAACTGGTCCACAGTGTACAAGTTGGCTTCTTCAAACATATGTTTTTATCATCATATGCAAAGCTGTCCATTACATGGATCTGCATTTAATTTAACAGGTTAACAATTCAGAACATATCAGGTTAACCATTGAGAACATATCAGGTTAACCATTCAAAACATATCAGGTTAACCATTCATATCATATCAGGTTAACCATTTATGATATAACAAGTTAACCAAATAAAACATAACAGGTTAACCAAAAAACATAACAGGTTAACCAAAAAAACATAACAGGTTAACCAAATAAAACATAACAGGTTAACCAAATAAAACATAATAGGTTAATCAAATTAACTCTTTATTTTACGCACCTGTAAGAAGTAAGCATCTCCTTCAAACCATGTTTTTTTGCCAATGCTTCCAAATGCTTGAATTAGAGTGTCATACACAAACCGGCACCAATCAAATTCAACCACTGTTTCAATTGTTCTTAGTGCAAAAGCAAAAACGCTAAGATCAACTCTATAACTGGAATTTGGCTTCAGCAGAGAGCCAATCACAATCAGTATGAAGAGCTTTACAAAGATCACTACATCTTTGCACTTCAAAATTTTATCCATCAGCTCTTCAATCTTTACATGTGCAGCTTGTGTTACTTTAATTCCCAACTCATCAGCTAGCCTTTTAACTTGTTCTTTGCACTTCACACCATCTTCTTTTCTCTCTATTTGTTTTTCTATCCTTAAATTTCCTCGAGGCAGCCCATAAACTCTATGCACATCATCTGTTGTCACCCTTAGCCATCTGTTTCTATCCAACCTCAATGCTGATTCATTGTTGTCAAAATTTTTGTATAACCAAAGGCCTAGTTCCAGTAGCACGTGAACATTTTTGGGCAGCCCTAGGAATGCCCCAAACCCCACATTGTTTATTGCATTTCTTTTGTTGTTTTGTCTGGGGTCTTTAGCCAATTTTTCAGATATTTCATTCAATCTTTTAACCATGCATCTGCATCTTATACTTTCTGGTTTGACCTAAAAAAAAATTAGTTAGCTACAAATTCAACATTTATTCATTTCATAAAACCATTACATATATTTCATTAATGTGAGAATAAAAATTTGAATTTTTACCGGATTGTCTTGATGTTCACTCATACTACCTTTCTTTGTAGATCAAATCAATCTGTTTAAATCACCAGAAAGCAACAAATCATGGATAAAGGTACCAAATGTAAGGAAAAAGGTGACAGGTTAACGGATTTAGAATGACAGGTTAACGGATTTAGAATGATAGGTTAACAGTTTTAGAATGACAGGTTAATGGATTTAGAATGACAGGTTAACGGATTTAGAATGACAGGTTAACGTATTTAGAATGACAGGTTAATGGATTTAGAATGACAGGTTAACAGATTATAAGTTACAGGTTAACGGATTACATGTCACATTCACAGGTTAAAAGATTTTGAATGACAGGTTAGTTAATGAAGGAAAAGGTTAACTATTTTACAGCTTAACGAGTTAACAAAATATTGAACACAGATAACAGAATCTAGAGGTGCACACACACACAAAATTCGTTTGTGTTATTCCTTTCCGTTTACGCATTAGATTAGGTGTGAACTATTCCAGCTAATCGAAGAAGCTGCTGCTATCAAATTCATTTACTACAATCAATATACTAACCTACCACTCCCACCCCGCTAGCTGTAATCCTTCCACAAAATAATGGGACTCTCCTACTTACTGCGCCTTCTTATTCCGCATAAATTATTTCCGAGTCACCATTATCACACCTATCTCGTGTGTGTTTCAGTTGATCGAGATGCGAATATAGCTTCCTTACAGGTTATCTATACAGAAGAAACTGATAAATTAAATCTTTTTCTCTGTTTATCTTCTTCAATATTTGACATTAGCAACGATATGCCACAATGCAAAGGAAAGCGTTGAACTGGTTGGAGTTAATAGTGATCGACCTAATAACTTTGATGTCGCCATAATTGAGATTTCCATGCTTGGAACAGATGGTTTTGAAAAGCTGAAGTGGACTCTCTCGGAACGGAACATTCCTTTAGTTGGTAAGTTTGATGATACAATGAATGGTTCATCGATTGATTGAATTTATTTCTTAATTTGGCGAAGTTAATTTTGTTTCTCTTGTGTTGTTGTTATTGTATAATGTAGTGACATCCACAAATCGTGACAAAGAATTCATCAACAAACATAGGAATGAGTCCGGAGCTTTAGATGTCATACCGAAACCACGCACAGAAGAGAAACTGAAGGAGCTATACCGGTTTATCTGCCAATTAAGTAATTCAAGAATGATGAATATGGATTCAGAAGCTGCTGCCATTGACGCTGCTGAGCAAGAAGAACAACCGCCAAGGAAGAAGCCGCGTGTGGTCTGGACTCCTGAGATGCATGCCAAGAAAGTAAGGTCGATCGATCGAGAGTTAGGCAAACAATTGAAGACTTTGTGATGAGAATTATCATAATAGGAGTGGTTTCATGGTCAGCACTGACAGAGAGAACTAGATTTGGGGACAAATTGAATTAGGGATTTTGGAACACAATCGACAGAGACAGAACAAGATTTGGGGAATACTGAATTAGGGATTTTGGAACACAATCTACAGAAAGTTACTTACATTTGTTCTTGCATGCTCTTACTTAGCTCCGTTTATCAGTATCTTCACTTCCACTTACATAGTGTTCGCGAACAATTCAGCAATTTAGTTCGTGAATCGGTGAAGAACGAGGTGAGATTAGTGCTGGCTCCTGGCTTGAACGAAGAATCGATTGTGGTTTCGCAAATTATGGACGAGGAGGAAGTGAGGATGAATCGGTATTGAGGAGGAGGAAGTGGGCATGAACGGTATTGAGTGAATCGGTAGTGAGTGAATCGGTATCGAAGACGAAAATGAAGGAAATGAAAAACACGGAGAAACCAGAAGTACAAAGGTGGGTTTTTTTTTAGTGCTAAACGTTGCGTTTTAGTTATTGCAGCACTCCTGCACATTCAGGCTGCAGCATATGAGCTGCGCTCCGCAGTAACATGAAAAAAGAAGTGAGAAACTTTGGGATATAGCAGCATAGTGCTTTAGACATTGTAAACTGTAACATTAAAAATTTGTAAGTCGAGATAATCCGCAGTAATGCTTAGCATGTAGCAGCATTTGGAGATGTAAGACGGCAGCTAAATTGTGCTGAGATTAAAAGATGGAAAACAAAATTATTGCTGAGTAATAACAGAGGGTATGTGTAAATTGATTTTTTAAACAAGTGAATATGTTTGGAGATGTTACTCCAAACATGGAATGTATTGTTACTATCAAAGAAACAGACTTTACGTCCCAAGTCTATTGACAGGCTAAACCTGATAACCAGTGGTAAGTGATAAAAAAAACCTTTTATAGCAGGTTTTGGTCAGGGCACCAAAGATTCATTCAAGAAAGTACAGAATAAATAGAGATAAAATTTGAACATCGATGAAGAAATAACCACAGCCAAGGGGTCTGCCATGACAGATTTTAAAATTGTTAACAAAAGAGAACATGTACCAACTTATCAGAAACACCAAGATAATACCGAAGCATTGAGCAAAGAATGTAGCAGTGGACATAGGTTTTAAATTGAGAACGTTTTGCACCCCTTTCCTTGATTTAGTTTAGAGCACCGAAGACTTAACAGATCATTTCAAAGTGACTGCAGCAGTGTTGGTGTTTAGCTTATTCAGTCGTAAAGGGTTTTGCAGAATTAAAATGAACATTTTAAGGCAGCTTGCCTAAGCTGTGTCAATAGGACAGCTGTAAACTATTAATGAAGTAGCATATGTCAAGAGCTGAGTAATATTACAGAACCAGTGTATATAGTCAGTTTATATTGAGAAAACTCTTTTAGAAGAACTTTCAGCAAATGTCTATGAATAAAGTTTTAAAGAACGTAAAGATGTAAACTAATGAATCAAGGAATATTGAACTAATGAAATAATGGAAGACAAAGAACGGAGATCATGCTCTGCACTCCTACTTTCTTTGAAAGATGTTGCTGGAAGTAAAATATAAGATTTTAGGAGCAAAAACAGTGCAATTTCTAAACAGTTCCTTATTAATGACAAATGAATCGGCTAAGAACATTTAACATAAAGATTAGTAAAACAGAAACAGGAATCAAGTGTCTTTATGAGAGCAACTAGTAGTCTTGTTAGGTCTCCAAAAACAGAGCAATGACTAAAACAGATGCAGCATTACAAAGCTACTGAACCAAGCCTATTACCTAGCAGTGCAGATGCGTATTTCCTCAAATTTTCACAGCAGAAATTTAAGTCTTATAACCGAGAAGAATTTAGGTTAAAAGCTAATCATAGCGGTAGTATAAACAGTAGTAAAATGAGGAGCAAACTTATCAGGTTTGAATCAATCTACCTACCCACGCGGTAGTGTATAAAATTTTGAACATAACCATGCCATAGTTCCCGGTTGATTTTTTATCAGATTTTGTTTTTTGACAGCTGACAATAGAAACAAAATAAAGCTACGGTAGACGTACATGTAGCATCAGAATGATCTTATGAACCCTTTCCAGTTAAATCTAATGACAAGATAAAAATCAGGCGGAACACTTGAGCAAATGGCTATATTCATGGTGCAAAACTACGTGAGATAAGGAAATCATGCTATGATTTTGTTGTTGTCCAAAACTACTAAAAATAGCGTGCAATAACAGCTTAAACCTTGGAGTAATTATAGAGCACAAAAATTGATCACACAATAGCAGTGCAGTGGATTAGAGGCATAGCTTTATCAGAAATTCAGAAAATAGTTCAAGCAGAAATAAGCATACGTGTTTCTTATTGTTAGAAGCAAACGGATATTACCCTGATAGTTACACAGTGAAGTTGAGTCGCATCAGTAAAACAAAAAGACTTAATTTGGAAGTTATGTGTTCGCTAGAATGGATCTCTTGATCAAATAGTGGTTTTGGAAGCCAAGTAATATGGTAAAAAAGTGAGCATTTGCTTGTATAACCGAACTGGGCAGTATAAACTAGAGTAGTGCAGCTGAAATTAAACGAGGTAAACGATCAAGCAGACTGAAATGGCATACTATGATAGCTGAGATTAGTAAAGAAATTGCCAATTTAAATAGATTTTACCATGCTTAGGCCTATTGACCACATCAACTCTGTAAATAGTGACATATCAGTCACTTCAAAGATGAAGAAACAAACAGTGGTTGGGACAAGGTAAATGTAACGCCCCTACTTATCATAAATGCAGCGGAAATAAAATACTAAGGCGATTACAGATCATCGGGTTCCAAACACCCGGCACCAAACCTCACCAATTACAACTTATGACATTACAAAAGCTACGGTCTGAACTCGAGAAAACATAACATAAAAGAATAATAACAAAATACAATAGCTCTCCAAAGTTCCTAATTCCCATCCCATACACTCATACTCTTCGTGGCTACCTGTATAGCAATTCGTACCTGCAAGATGAAACCAAGCAGCCCACCCCAGGAGGGGTGAGTCAGTTCCCTGGAATGGAACTGGTACAACTCTCCAAAACAACAGTTTTAAAAGAAAAACATAACTCTTAAAATAACAATAACTTGAAGTCAAATGCACAAAAATCAGAAGAACAAGACACATCAAAATCACCAAGTCAAAGGTAACAAGATGAGGAGTAAAATAAATAACAAAAGGTAACGTTAGTCAATCAAAATCACACCATGTTAGTGAACAACCATTGTTTAAGTTAGATTCAGTTCCAATTAGGATTAGAAAGACCCAAGTAGTCACAAGGACTGGAATGAAAGAAGATATCCAAGAACCCATAACTCAAGAGTGGAATAAAACCAATTGGGAGAGATGGCCCCCACCGCCAGTCAGTTGCCACAAGGGCGAGGTAAACAGACCTCCGCTGTCAGTTGCCACAAAGGGCGAGGTATAGCAGACCTCCGCTGCCACCGACCCGTTCTCGGTCATCGGTGAAAAGTGAGTGCACCACTTATAGAAAGAATCCATACCCAATACCAAGATTGACATTTTCCATATTCCCACTAGATTATTAACTGCACAAGTGCAATACCAAAACACTCAGTCCTACAGAGTGCAGAGGCGTAAACCCTCAACAGTCAATATCTAATGAGGTAACCAGATAAGAGGAACCAATGATCATGTGAGTTGTACATCCAAGGCTCAGTCAGTCACACAAACAATTTCCTTTCAAGATACATTCACTCATTTAGCGTTTCTCAAAACGTTCCATAAAATTCGTCACCAAAAGCATCTGAGTACGAGTCGTACAAAACATTCCATCAAGTCCATAACACATCAAGCTGAGTACGAGAAATCGTACCTGGTAATCTTGTAGCAGTTCTAGTCGACTTGTGCAAATAATCAACAATACTCTGAGGAATATTAAAGGTAGTCTAACATCAATAACTTGTAACCTAAGTTAAACTTAAATAAATTCCTCACTCTTATTTCTAAGTCTCAATTGTCTTTTAAGCCCTCACTTAAATGTTATGTATAACCTTTGACTTATATTAGAATGTTGTATAACCCAAGGTTGTAAGACTAGGGAATGTATGTTATTAACACTTGTTAATTGTTACACTCTTATCCACTTTATTCATACTTAACCCTAATTCTCAATTCAAGACTCTTGAGACCCTTATATCATAAGTGCATATTATATTATTCATCTAATCTTAGAATCTCAATAATAATTTTAAGCTTAATACTTTTATTCTTAATTTAGAATAAATATCGGGTTATGACCTATGATAGGTTTATCTTAGAATATTATACTATTATTTCACAATGTAATGATTATGTATTTTATCAGTATTACCAAATAATCCATTATGATTAAGTTTTCCCCTCAACTTAATTAAGATCTACATCCTGTATATTGGAAACATGGTGTTATAGATGCATTTTATGATAACCTAATTGAGTTACTAACTCATTTATCATATGTTTAGTTTAGGATGACTTTTATTACAACCATCTAATAATCTTATCATAAGATGTTAAATTGCTTCTCATCTTGAATAACTATATTATAGTTAACTTAGATTTATCGAACTCTTACATTTAGTATTCCAAGGTATATTATTTACTTTATCATTAACTATATAATAAGGCACTTTAAGATAACCTTTTATTTATCCTTGCTTACATTTAATTTCCCAAATGTTTTTTTTACACACATTCCCGCTATAGACTATGTATAATCCTTTTATACTAAATTTTAATAAACTTACGTCTTAAAATACATTTTTCATATTGTTTACAAAACCTAAGGTTTCAAAGGAATAACTTAATAAATTAATCTCCTTTATTATGTTTTAGGATGAACATTATATCTTAACATAAGGTAGAATTTATCTAAGAATTAAACTCTCATTCACAAGTGAAATTGTCAATTACTTAATAAGATAATATGTTCTGAAAAATCCATACCTTATACTCAAATGACATTATATTTTTAGCGTCGTAAAGTAGATCAATAATCTCTTATGTAACTTAGTTTTATCTAATAAAAGGTTCAAAGGTTTTAAGTATCAAATTCCTATTTATAAACCTTTCTATAAATTCTAACTACTAAATACCTCACTTAATTGTAGACTCACATCCTAAGTATTGGTAATTAATGTTATAAATGTATTTCATATGGCTTATCTAATGCCAAGAAACTTAAGGATTATTATTTAGATAAATTTCCAAATCATAGTTTAATGTAGTTTTATATCATAATCCTTTTAATGATTTTAACTTAAAACATTAAGTTATATTTCAATACCTTAAATGTTAAGAAATGATTAAATCTAGACTTACTAATCCACCTCACATTCATATGTAAAAGTATTTTATTTACTTTATTATTGTTTATATATTAAGAACATTTAGATGTAAAAGTATTACATTTATTATTCATTAATATAGAATAAGATCTATTTGTGTAAATCTAATCTAATCACAATTTTTCCTAAGTTTTAACTTATTAATTACTTAACCCAATTATAGACTTACATTATGGTCGTTGACTAATACTATACATGTATTTTAATACGGTTTATATAAATCTTAGAAATTCAAAGATAACTCCTTAAGTTTAAAATCTTAATAATACCCCATATAATATTCTTTTATTAGTATTATGTAGAGGTTTAGTTTATCTCATTAATTCCTTCATTATATTTTCTATAAGGCATTTTATTTCTTTTATTGTATTTTTATGTGTATATATATTAGGATTTATTCAAGACATTCCTTGTGTAGTTTTATTGCACTTAATTATTTATACTAACTTTTACACATAGCTACATCCAATATATGGTTTATAAAATAAAGTATTTTCCCTTAGTTTCAATTAAGTTATTAACTCCATATTATATAATAATAAATGTAGTTTAGTTAAATTCCTTGATTTAATAAGTTTACTATTTATTATTATATATATATGTAACAATTTTTACTTCACTTAAAGTTATACCCAAAATATTTATAAACATACTGTATTAAATGTTATTAGTCTTTATATTTTCCCCAACCTATAAAGTTCATTAATCCTATACTTTAATTTTTGATTACATTAAAAACCTATATTATAAGTTATTCTTATGAAAAACCATAAACACAATTTTTAAACCATTTACTTGTCCAAAAATCCCAAATTAAATATATAGACTATAACATTTTAGACATATTATAAAATTTTTATTTCATAAAAATATCTTTTTAAATTATCCAAATAATTCCATAATACTCGTAACTTGCAAAAATCATAACTTATGTTTAAAAACTCAAAACCCATATTAATTTACATCAAAATAAACTAGATTTATAAGGAATCTATGGTTAAAATTTCAAGTCAAAATACATTCGGGAAGATATTAAATAATCTAGCAAGTTAGGACTTTATTCTGGAAAATATAAAACTTATACTATTTTGAAACGATTAATCTGGCCGTCCTTTCTTTTAACTGAGATCGGACGGCTCCTGATGTCGAGTTCATCATCGAACTCAACTCGATTCGAGTACTAATCTCGTTTTCTCACAATCACAGAACGAAATCGAGTGATTCTTGTTCCATTCGAATTCGAAATCCGGTTCTAATGGTACCAATTTCCCCAATTTCATGCAGAATTCGAGATTCGAATCTGGGTTCGAAGTTAGGGTTCAGTTTGGTTCGAATTCAATTTCGACAAATTCTCCATTGTAATGCATAATAGACTAAATTGGCATGGGTTTGATCGAAATGAAAACATCAAACGGAGCAATTTGATCAAACTCACCGGAATTGCATTAACGGGGTGAAATCAAATCGGGAAACTGGAAATCGTTATTTCATGTGCGGTTCAGGTATGCCTCCTTCTCGAATCAACTCGCACCAACTGAGAGAGATTTGATTCATGAACCTATCACAATCCAAACTAGACATGTAACTCTAGATGCTAGTGGAAGAATCATTGATTTTGATGAACTAGGGAGAAAGTTATAGATCTCACAAGATCCGTGTTTACCTAGTTGGTTCGGGATGAACTGGGCAGATTCCGCCGTGATCGAGTAGGCAACTTTAGACAGATTTATCTCCCAAACCAGTGCGAATCAGCCTTGGCCATCAACATGAAAGTTATAGAGGGATTGAGATCTTCAAAACAAGCTAAAGAACACGAAATTTGGATGAGAAATGAAGAAGTTATGGCGTGACGAAGTTTACCCGATTTCAGGAAAAACTGCAGTTCTGGGTTACGCAATCGCGAGGAGCCAACTTTGGATCAATTTTCCGATCATTGTAGAAGGAGTTAGATGTGTGTGAGTAATGGTTGGAAAGAGGAAAGATAGGAGAATCGAATGAAACAAACGGCATACCAAATGGTGGAGTAGGGAAAAAGATATAGGTGTCTAAAGATCGACCCTGGACATGCCAAAACTGGAAAATCAAACGACTGTTTGGGCTGACTGGGCGCGACACGTGTCCTGGACACGTCAGCATCCTTCAAAATTTTGGCTCTAAACTTCAATTTATCATAACTTTGGCTAGGATGATCCGTTTTTAACGTTCTTTTTATCGATCTTCATGGTTTTTCATAACCTATTTATTGGTATAGGTTTCATGGCCTGGTTTGACCATTCTCAAAAAGTCAACTCTAGCAAGGCTTAATAAGCTTAAGGTTTCTAGAATTTTATATTGACTTTTATGTTTCAAAACAATGTTCCAACACTTCCTAAAATCTTTATAATATATTTGGAGTGTTTAGAAATTTTCCCAAGATTTATTGACTTATAAATCTTATTATTAAATTCATAATACTATATAATAATGTATAATAATTAGGGTTAAATAGGAGAAAACCCCTAAATAAATTTCACAATTCCATATAATAATTTAATATTCATAATTCCATACCATAATTTAATATTAATAGTATTATTTATGGTTTAATAAAAGAAATCCCCTAAATTAATTTAAATTAATTTAGGGGTATTTCAGTATATCCCCCTTAACAGAAACTTCGCCTCGAAGTTTAAAAATCAACTAATAAGCACTCACACCACTTCGGGTGTGCTAAAACAATAATAATTCCAACGAAATTCCATACCAATCCAATCCTTTATTTCCATCCATTCCCATTCCACATTCCACTCGAGATTACTCAAACTCAAACTGAACCAAGATATACCGAGATATTTCATGATAAAAATAAAAAGTCACATGCGGTGTCATAATGTAAAAACCAAGTACACACATACACCTCTTACTCTGCTAATCACGCAACAGGGCATAATCTGATGATGAGGTAGCGAAGAAGATTATGCTCTACCCCCCCTTAAAAGAGAACTTCGTCCCGAAGTTTAAGATTTATCTACCAACTACTCACACCCGCTTCCGGTGTGTGGGTAAACTAAATATCAAGTTGTACTACAAGCTTTAAAATGTATACCAAACAATCAACCACTCAAGGGTATTCATCCAATAACAATTCCCAAACATTTGTTTCCGTTATCAAACACTACATTCAAAGAATTCAGCACCTTATTATCAAGCTTTGTTGTAAATTTTATGGCACTGTTGAATTTATCTATGATCGATATTTATTTGTACCCCCTGATTGTTATGTATTTGTATTTTCTTGATTATTATAAAATTTTATTTTATGATCCTTACCTATTCATTTTATGACCAGTACGAATGATATGTCCATTATATGTTCATTTTATTGTATGTTTATTTTATGAAGATGTCGTACCCCCCCTTAAAATAGGGTACGACCCATATCCGTCTCGTAATAATGAAGTGGAATTTAAACTCACTTTTAAGGAGCACTATATTTTACATCTCCTATGGAGATTCCTCCTTCAAGGATGCAGTTCATTTTTGATGCACAATATCACTCGTTGTTATTCTAGCTTGATTATAATTAAATCTTTTAGTGTTCCCAACATGCTTTCCTAACTCATTTCGCCTCTCTTACGGTCATTGGCAAGAACAAGTTTAGAATTCATCATTCATATAGTAGGTTAAATTTTGAGAACGGAACATAGGTTATACTTAGATATTACTATAATAACATTTTAGTTCACTCTTTCTTTATTTAAGTATTGGGTGTAGTAGGTATCAAAATCTTAATCATGTGATTTGGAAACTATTAATTCATAAAAGAAAAATTCCATTATAATGTAATGTAATTATTTAAATGCCATCCTTACTACAACATTTCTCTAGAAGCATTTTATAACCTAAAGTTTCTTAATTGTCAGGCTTAAAAATTCATGAACTTATTTAAAATAGTATCATACTATATATTAAAACTTCTTTTTTTTTCAATGCAATTAAATCTTTCATGAAACCTTGTACCGAATTTATAACCTAAAATACGTAAATGCCATTTATGTTATTTTCACATATCAATATATTAACAAGCTATAAATCAGGTGTAACATGTTTGAGTAGTTTAAATAATATTTTAGATCATATAATAAGTCTAGATAGTCTTTCAAAATTATATTCAAAGCTTTATTAGCCAACCATACATTAAAATTTGTATTATATTCCTTTATAAAAATACACCTTCTGTGACTTCTAAAATTTTGCATATGTATAATGTTAAACTTCCAAATAAACATGAGAATTTCCAATAATTAAGTAACTCTCATTTTTTTTACTAGATGCTCATTACTCCAAGTATTTAAGAATCAATGATATTTAGTTTAGTATTACTCTTCCCTTCACTCAATCTTTAAGTACTTCCTTTATATATATTTTTTTATATTTAATAAGGGGTAGATGTTGTACCTTGGAGTACCCAAATTTAAATCCCCTTCCTCCATGTATAGGTATTTTTCACCAAATATTTAACTCAATAAACCCTTTACATGTATGAATTTTAATACTGAATCTTAAGATACAAATTTTGAATTGTTCATTGTGGCTAGTAATGAAATATGCCTAGCTCAAGATTTCATGATGGTAACGTCTTACCACCAATCCTCCTCAAGTTCAACACAATCCATCACTTGCGTAGAAGATTATTTACGGTTAGATGACAAGGCTTGTCTAGCCCCTAGACTTCCAGAAGTGAGTGTGCACCCCCACTACTTTCAGCCTAGGAGTTCGTCGCACCAGGCACTTCCCGTAGGGTGTTAGGTTTATGTATTTTCTTTCTGAAGTTAACATAGAGTTTTAGTGTGGATTACAGGTTTGGATGTTGATCTTTTCTGATGAGTTACTAGTTCTTGTTAGTTTAATAATTTTCTAGACTTAAGATTTATCTTAAACATTATCTTTAGGTAATAATTTGTACCAAGTAGTTCTTGAGATTTATTTCAAGCTTTAAAGGAGTTGAAGTATATATCACTTAGTTATTCAAAGCTCCACTTGTATACTATTTCCAACCAAAAGTATTCTTTAAAATTCTGGGAACATGTGTACAAGCTTTTAAAGCATTGCTTTCTTAGCCATGTATTTTCCATACGTATGCTTTTGAAAGTAGTTCAATGTATGATTTATTCCAACCAAGATCTTATCATACCCAATTGATAATGTTCCAGACTTATTATTATTATTTATTTTAATGATCAAACGGTATGACAACACACTATTCCTAACAGACATTCATACAAAAAGTGTATAAAGAAATCATTCACTAATCCAAGAAGGGTTAGGAGTCGTGCCTTACTGGAATCCTCACTTCCCAATTCTACCCCAATTCCCCAGTTTTAAGGGCACCTATATTCTAACTATTTCACTCGGCTTGTTTTCTCGGGCTCAGAGCGTAACTACGCTCTGATACCACTTTCTGTAACGCCCCTACTTATCATAAATGCAGCGGAAATAAAATACTAAGGCGATTACAGATCATCGGGTTCCAAACACCCGGCACCAAACCTCACCAATTACAACTTATGATTACAAATGCTACGGTCTGAACTCGAGAAAACATAACATAAAAGAAAATAACAAAATACAATAGCTCTCCAAAGTTCCTAATTCCCATCCCATACACTCATACTCTTCGTGGCACCTGTATACAATTCGTACCTGCAAGATGAAACCAAGCAGCCCACCCCAGGAGGGGTGAGTCAGTTCCCTGGAATGGAACTGGTACAACTCTCCAAAACAACAGTTTAAAAGAAAAACATAACTCTTAAAAAACAATAACTTGAAGTCAAATGCACAAAACAAATCAGAAGAACAACACATCAAAATCACCAAGTCAAAGTAACAAGTCAAGGATAAATAAATAACAAAAGGTAAGTAGTCAATCAAAAAACACCAGTGTTAGTGAACATCCATTGCTTAAGTTAGATTCAGTTCCAATTAGGATTAGAAAGACCCAAGTAGTCACAAGGACTGGAATGAAAGAAGATATCCAAGAACCCATAACTCAAGAGTGGAATAAAACCAATTGGGAGAGATGGCCCCCACCGCCAGTCAGTTGCCACAAGGGCGAGGTAAACAGACCTCCGCTGTCAGTTGCCACAAAGGGCGAGGTATAGCAGACCTCCGCTGCCACCGACCCGTTCTCGGTCATCGGTGAAAAGTGAGTGCACCACTTAATAGAAAATCCATACCCAATACCAAGATTGACATTTCCCATATTCCCACTAGATTATTAACGAGTGCAATACCAAAACACTCAGTCCTACAGAGTGCAGAGGCGTAAACCCTCAACAGTCAATATCTAATGAGAACCAGATAAGAGGAACCAATGATCATGTGAGTTGTACATCCAAGGCTCAGTCAGTCACACAAACAATTTCCTTTCAAGATACATTCTCTATTTAGCGTTTCTCAAAACGTTCCATAAAATTCGTCACCAAAAGCATCTGAGTACGAGAATCGTACAAAACATTCCATCAAGTCCATAACACATCAAGCTGAGTACGAGAAATCGTACCTGGTAATCGCTGTAGCAGTTCTAGTCGACTTGTGCAAATAATCAACAATACTCTGAGGAATATTAAAGGTAGTCTAACATCAATAACTTGTAACCTAAGTTAAACTTAAATAAATTCCTCACTCTTATTTCTAAGTCTCAATTGTCTTTTAAGCCCTCACTTAAATGTTATGTATAACCTTTGACTTATATTAGAATGTTGTATAACCCAAGGTTGTAAGACTAGGGAATGTATGTTATTAACACTTGTTAATTGTTACACTCTTATCCACTTTATTCATACTTAACCCTAATTCAATTCAAGACTCTTGAGACCCTTATATCATAAGTGCTATTATATTATTCATCTAATCTTAGAATCTCAATAATAATTTTAAGCTTAATACTTTTATTCTTAATTTAGAATAAATATCGGGTTATGACCTATGATAGGTTTATCTTAGAATATTATACTATTATTTCACAATGTAATGATTATGTATTTTATCAGTATTACCAAATAATCCATTATGATTAAGTTTTCCCCTCAACTTAATTAAGATCTACATCCTGTATATTGGAAACATGGTGTTATAGATGCATTTTATGATAACCTAATTGAGTTACTAACTCATTTATCATATGTTTAGTTTAGGATGACTTTTATTACAACCATCTAATAATCTTATCATAAGATGTTAAATTGCTTCTCATCTTGAATAACTATATTATAGTTAACTTAGATTTATCGAACTCTTACATTTAGTATTCCAAGGTATATTATTTACTTTATCATTAAATATAATAAGGCACTTTAAGATAACCTTTTATTTATCCTTGCTTACATTTAATTTCCCAAATGTTTTATTTTTACACACATTCCCGCTATAGACTATGTATAATCCTTTTATACTAAATTTTAATAAACTTACGTCTTAAAATACATTTTTCATATTGTTTACAAAACCTAAGGTTTCAAAGGAATAACTTAATAAATTAATCTCCTTTATTATGTTTTAGGATGAACATTATATCTTAACATAAGGTAGAATTTATCTAAGAATTAAACTCTCATTCACAAGTGAAATTGTCAATTACTTAATAAGATAATATGTTCTGAAAAATCCCATACCTTATACTCAAATGACACATTAATATTTTTAGCGTCGTAAAGTAGATCAATATAATCTCTTATGTAACTTAGTTTTATCTAATAAAAGGTTCAAAGGTTTTAAGTATCAAATTCCTATTTATAAAACTTTCTAAATTCTAACTACTAATACCCTCACTTAATTGTAGACTCACATCCTAAGTATTGGTAATTAATGTTATAAATGTATTTAATATGGCTTATATAATGCCAAGAAACTTAAGGATTATTATTTAGATAAATTTCCAAATCATAGTTTAATGTAGTTTTATATCATAATCCTTTTAATGATTTTAACTTAAAACATTAAGTTATATTTCAATACCTTAAATGTTAAGAAATGATTAAATCTAGACTTACTAATCCACCTCACATTCATATGTAAAAGTATTTTATTTACTTTATTATTGTTTATATATTAAGAACATTTAGATGTAAAAGTATTACATTTATTTATTAATTATATAGTAAGATCTATTTGTGTAACATTTTATGTAATCTAATCACAATTTTTCCTAAGTTTAACTTATTAATTACTTAACCCAATTATAGACTTACATTATGGTCGTTGACTAATATATACATGTATTTTAATACGGTTTATATAAATCTTAGAAATTCAAAGATAACTCCTTAAGTTTAATAATCTTAATTTAATACCGCCTCATATAATATTCTTTTATTAGTATTATGTAGGTTTAGTTTATCTCATTAATTCCTTCATATTATATTTTCTATAAGGCATTTTATTTCTTTATTTATTTATTTATGTTTATATATATTAGGATTTATTCAAGACATTCCTTGTGTAGTTTTATTGCACTTAATTATTTATACTAACTTTTACACATAGCTACATCCAAATATGGTTTATAAAATAAAGTATTTTCCCTTAGTTTCGTTAATATTACTCCATATTATATAATAATATAAATGTAGTTTAGTTAAATTCCTTGATTTAATAAGTTTCTATTTATTCTTTTATATATATATATATGTAACAATTTTACTTCACTTAAAGTTATACCCAAAATATTTATAAACATACTGTATTAAATGTTAATTAGTTTATTATATTTTCCCCAACCTATAAAGTTCATTAATCAACTATACTTTAAT
The DNA here is from genome assembly GCA_023374045.1 of Limonium bicolor. Taxonomy (NCBI): domain Eukaryota; kingdom Viridiplantae; phylum Streptophyta; class Magnoliopsida; order Caryophyllales; family Plumbaginaceae; genus Limonium; species Limonium bicolor. Next base: position 230,956,090 of record CM041778.1, read on the forward strand.
TTTTGATTACATTAAAAACCATATTATAAGTTATTCTTATGAAAAACCATAACACAATTTTTAAACCATTTACTTGTCCAAAAATCCCAAATTAATATATAGACTATAACATTTTAGACATATTATAAAATTTTTATTTCATAAAAATATCTTTTTAAATTATCCAAATAATTCCATAATACTCGTAACTTGCAAAAATCATAACTTATGTTTAAAAACTCAAAACCCATATTAATTTACATCAAAATAAACTAGATTTATAAGGAATCTATGGTTAAAATTTCAAGTCAAAATACATTCGGGAAGGCCATTAAATAATTACAAGTTAGGATTTATTCTGGAAATAATTAAAAACTTATACTTATATTTTGAAACGTTTTAATCGTGGCCGTCCGTTTCTTTTAACTGAGATCGGACGGCTCCTGATGTCGAGTTCATCATCGAACTCAACCGATTCGAGTACTAATCTCGTTTTTCTCAATCACAGAACAAATCGAGTGTTCTTGTTCCATTCGAATTCGAAATCCCGGTTCTAATGGTACCAATTTCCCCAATTTCATGCAGAATTGAGATTCAATCTGGGTTCGAAGTAGGGTTCGGTTTGGTTCGAATTCAATTTGACAAATTCTCCATGTAATGCATAATAATAAATTGGCATGTGGGTTTGATCGAAATGAATAGAAAACAACATAGCAATTTGATCAAACTCACCGGAATTGCATTAACGGGGTGAAATCAAATCGGGAAACTGGAAATCGTTATTTCATGTGCGGTTCAGGTATCCTTCTCGAATCAACTCGCACCAACTGAGAGAGATTTGATTCATGTAACCTATCACAATCCAAACTAGACATGTAACTCTAGATGCTAGTGGAAGAATCATTGATTTTGATGAACTAGGGAGAAAGTTATAGATCTCAAGATCCGAGTTTACCTAGTTGTTCGGGATGAAACTGGGCAGATTACCGCCGTGATCGAGTGGGCAACTTTAGACAGATTTATCTCCCAAACCGTGCGAATCAGCCTTGGCCATAAACATGAAAGTTATAGAGGGATTGAGATCTTCAAAACAAGCTAAAGAACACGAAATTTGGACGAGAAATGAAGAAGTTATGGCGTGACGAAGTTTACCCGATTTCAGGAAAAACTGCAGTTCTGGGTTACGAATCGCGAGGAGCCAACTTTGGATCAATTTTCCGTCATTGTAGAAGGAGTTAGATGTGTGTGAGTAATGGTTGGAAAGAGGAAAGATAGGAGAATCGAATGAAACAAACGGCATACCAAATGGTGGAGTAGGGAAAAAGATATAGGTGTCTAAAGATCGACCCTCGACATGCCAAAACTGGAAATCAAAGATTGTCTTGGGCTGACTGGGCGCGACACGTGTCCTGGACACGTCAGCATCCTTCAAAATTTTGGCTCTAAACTTCAATTTATCATAACTTTGGCTAGGATGATCCGTTTTTAACGTTCTTTTTATCGATCTTCATGGTTTTTCATAACCTATTTATTGGTATAGGTTTCATGGCCTGGTTTGACCATTCTCAAAAAGTCAACTCTAGCAAGGCTTAATAAGCTTTAAGGTTTCTAGAATTTTATATTGACTTTTATGTTTCAAAACAATGTTCCAACACTTCCTAAAATCTTTATAATATATTTGGAGTGTTTAGAAATTTTCCCAAGATTTATTGACTTATAAATCTTATTAAAATTCATAATACTATATAATAATGTATAATAATTAGGGTTAAATAGGAGAAAACCCCTAAATAAATTTCACAATTCCTTATAATAATTTAATATTCATAATTCCATACCATAATTTAATATTAATAGTATTATTTATGGTTTAATAAAAGAAATCCCCTAAATTAATTTAAATTAATTTAGGGGTATTTCAGTAAAGACCAGACAAGATTCAAAGCTAGATTACTGTTAAAAATAGCTGCAACAAGAGGCATGTACCATGCTTTTTAGAGTTTGGTAGTAGTGGCGTATTGGAGTTGTAAGGTTGCTGTATGATAGGTGAAAACCTATTTATACTGAGAAAGCTTCGGGAAGAATTTTAAGTAAATGCTCTATGAGTAAAGTTTTAAAGAACGTAAACTAATTAATCAATGTATTTTAATCTGACGAAATAAGAAAGAATCAGGCAGAAATTTTTGTTTTTCTAAAACTAATCATAAATCGTCCTAATCAGAGCTGTTTTAAAACCAGAAACAAAACAACCTTCAAAGCTTCTTTTGTCAAGGTTGGAAATGGGCATAATTTCAAAACTCCGAAACTCCTAACAGTTTCATAAGAAAAATCATGATATAAGTAGTCGCCGAAATAGCTTATTGTATGTATAGTAACAAAGATCTGAAGTCATAATGCAAAAGGGAGCAGCAACTGCGAAAGTCGATCCAATAATGCAACAATAGTAACACTTCTGAAGAATTCAGATTTCAAGACTGTTCATAACTAGAGGGTTCAAAATAGAATAGTTATAATATGTCAAAATTAATTTTGATCGTGAAAGCACATATTCAATAATCAGTAAAACAAAAATAATTGTTTGGGCTGAAAATTATGCTAAGACTGAACAAAAAAGGCATTCTTCGACCTTAATTTCTAGTTAAGGCTTAATCCTAAAGCGGAAAACAGAATTAGGAATGGCAAGGCCATCGGTAACCAAATTCACATCCAGTTCCTGGTAGTTTGATATTGCCTTGAAATATGGCAATGTGAAATTAAAAGGCTTCAAAATAGCCGCAAATTCAGTGACTAGATTCACGTAAAAAGTTCCAACAGAAAATCAGATGATAGCCGCTTGTGTATCCTTATCAGTAATAGCATCATAGGATACTTAGGTTATTAACTGCTCGACCCATAAACTATTCGGCAGATTAAACAGTTTTAAGACTAAAGTGCACATATGTGATTTCTTATGCCAGATAGTGTATACATGAATATTTTCAGAGAATGCTGGAGAGTTTTTCAAACGGTTACATAAGAGGCTGAGACAATACGACGAGTCGCTATGCTTTAATCGCAGAGGAAATTGCAATCTATGTTATAAACAGAAACCAAGTTCAGAATTGTTACCTTGTTTTTTTAGAAGAAGGGATTTTGAAAGAAAAGGATAGTGGGATGAACCTGCTCCGAGTTTACTCTCCATGAAAATTCTGGAATTCCTCGTATCTTTCTTTTGGAGGTTGTCGACTGGTTGCTTTCGGTCGTTGTCATCCGGCTTCCGGTCAAGGAGCTTCCGGCCGTTGTCATCCGGCTTCCGGTCAAGGAGCTGAGATGCGGGCAAGGAAGTTGATGCGGCCAAGGGAGTCGATGCGGCTAAAGAAGTCCGGTCAAGGGCTGAGATGCGGCCAAGGAAGTTGATGCGGCCAAGGAAGTCCGGTCAAGGACTGAGATACGGTCGAGGAGGCCCGGCCAAAGATTGAGATGCGGCCAAGGTGGTCCGGCTAAAGTCTGAGATGCGGCCAATGTTGCATTCGATAGATGTCTCCCGGTTCTGGCCACTTTGCCTGGATTTGGTGCCAGAATTTGTTCGGTCGTTCTTTGTCATTGGTTACAACTACTCCAAGAGGCCGGTTGTTGATAGTTGCCCTCTGGTCGGGCTTTGAGATTTTGCCTTCTGGCTTTGAATTGAAGACGTCGCCTGGCTTGATTGAAACTGCTACCCAGGACCAAATGTGACCGGTCGCAAAGAGAATGGCCCGGTCTTATATTGAAATTGTTGCCCGGGGCTGAATACTCCTGGGACACCGCCCGGTCCTATGCTGGAGTTGTCACCACTTACGCCCGATGATATAGCCGAAATAGTAGCCTGTGGTGCGTCTGTGTTCTCAATGGTGATACCAAAAACTTGACAGATTGCGCCCGGTCCTGAATATAGCCGATTTCTTCTGGGAAAGGGCTATTGATCTATTGAAGTTGCTTTGGTCTTGAGCCACCGGGTCAAGATGCCGCATTAATATGGAAGCGAAACTCGACGCGGTTCTTCCTTCTTGAAAATGCAAATCATCATCCTTCGTTCAAGAATTAACCTCTCTTCATGTAAGTTCCTCGCTTGGCTTTTCCGATCTGATTCTTTTTAGTCTTATTTTGTATTTTACTCCTTCAACCTTTAGGCTGTAAGAGAATTTGCATCTTGCCTCTTGGCGAATGTTGAAGGTTTCACAACTTCTACCTTCTTGCCAATTTCTGCGGTTAACCTTCGAATCTCTTGATGAATTCTCCAGCGGCGTCCTCAACCGAAACAATTAACTTTGATCGAACCGTGAATTGCTTCTGACCCTGCCTTGAGTTCCGTCTTTGTGAATTTCGTGATCTCCTTTCGTCGATCTCTTTGCCTTAATCAAACGAACTCCCAATCTTGTGGTATAATCGCACCGATTCAGGAGCCTTCAATCTGCTTCAGGATTTCTTCCTTTCCCGTTTGACATGACCGGATTGAAAATCTTCAGATCTCTACCAAGAAATGATGTAAAGATCGTAAATGTAGTTGAAATATTATTGCTAATTGTAAATAGCGAGAAAAAGGGCAAGAGTGTATGTCTCTCATTCTGAATTCATCTTTTGAGTTGGATCTCTCAGCTGGCTTAGAGCTCTTCGTCACTCGATCAAAGATATCCTTTCGAAGATCTGAGAGCGATTCGCCTTCGGATGGACTTGGTGCTTTGAAATTCGAATGTTGATGTCGACGAGTAGATTTCAGAGCAAGAATGTGCACTTTGAAGCTTGTTCACGAACGAATTTGTCCGACGAGTACCGCGTTGATGAGAATCGAGATCTGAACCGGCGCTCCTTAGAGAGGTATTCGGCAAGCTTCATCGCAACACGCCTTTACATGGATCGTATCCATTTTAACCTAGATTGAAGTATGATCCGTAATTCTAACAAATCTTCATGTACTCTTCGATCACGATCAATCTCTCTTCCATTTTCTCATGTTGTGTAATCTTTTTCGGTGGATGAATCGTGGTTACTGCTTCCTGTTGTTCGTTTCCAACAGACGGCGCCAAATGAAAACGTATAATTGTTCCTCTGATTTTTCCTGAAGCTTGGAACAAAATCTGCTTAACGTTGTGAGTCTCCCATTTAGGGCTTGGACATCCTTGATATTTTTGGGTGGAGAAAGGTTGAGAATTGCTTGACTTTTTTCTGGGTCGACTTCGATACCTCGCTGCCCGACAATGAAGCCAAGAAACCTTCCCTTAGTCATACCAAATACACACTTCTCCGGGTTCAGCTTGATTTGGTATTTGTCCAGGGTGTTGAATGTTTCCTTCAAATCTTTCATGTGTTGCTCTTTCGATGGGCTTTTTACGACTATATCGTCAACATAAGCTTCCACATTTCGAGCAAGTTGTTGTCAAAACACTTTATCAATCATTCGCTGAAAGGTAGCTCCTGCGTTTTTTAGGCCAAAAGGCATTACTTTGTAGCAGAATGTTCCGGCTGAGGTGATAAAAGATGTTTTTTCCGAATCTTCCTCATTCATCTTAATCTGATTATAGCCAGAGAATGCATCTAGAAAACTTAACACGGAACTCTGAGCAGTTGAAACTACCAATCTATCTATTGATGGCAGGGGATAGAAATCTTTAGGACACGCCTTATTTAAGTCTGTGAAATCCACACACATCCTCTACTTTCCATTTGCTTTCTTTACCATGACAACGTTAGCCAGCCATCGTGGGTAAGTTACTTCCCTGATGAATCCGGCTTTGAGGAGCTTTTGGACCTCAGTTCGCGCTGCCAAATCCCTTTCTTGCCCTATTACTCTTTTCCTTTGCCTAACTGCCGGATGCTTTGGGTCTACTCTGAGTTCATGCCAGATAACGCTTGGGTCTATTCTAGGCATTTCGTCCGTGCTCCAGGCGAATGTTGTCCTTCTTTTTTCCAGGAACCTCATTAAGTGAGTTTGCTCTCCGCTGTCAAATGCAGTTCCTATTTTAAAAAACTTAGAAGGGTCAGATTTTAAATGTACCTCTCTGGGGGGGCCTGAGCCATTTGATGTCCTTCATTTTCTTGAATTGGCTCCAGGGGAAGTGGTAACTTCCCATTGAATTCCTTTTGTGATCCTACAGTTTTTACCACCTCTTCGCTAAGAAGACTGTCTATGATGCGGACCTCACACATTTGGGCCATTTTTTGGCTTCCCCTTATCGAAACCAATTTCCCGCTTGTGGTTAAATACTTCAACTTCAATTGATGAGTACTGCATATGGCCTTGAAAGCATTGATTCCTGGTCTTCCGAGATACATGTTATATCCAGAAAGGCCTGGCATAATGAAAGTCGTGAGTTTCTCTGTTCTCCTTTCATCCCCTTGACCCAGAGTCATTGTAAAATCTATACTGCCGGAAGATGTGGTAGAGACTCCTCCTACAAATCCTCCTAGAACCGCCGAATATGGCTTGATCCAGTCCTCAGGCACTTCTAGCCTTTTAACCGCTTCTGCTGATATGACATTTGCTCCGGCTTCGCTATCAATCAGGATTCCCTCCATCATTTGATCGTTTACTTGCGCATGAATGACAAGTGGATCGTTGTGTGGGTATAGCACTCCATCTTCATCGGAAAAGAAAATTGGAGGGAAGCTTTCTCTTTTGGCGATCTTCCTCTATGGGAGTTCCTGATGTACTTCATGAATGTGCCTTTTTCTTTCATTAGGGGTTAGTGGTCCTACCTCCGAAAAAAGTCTTGTTATCATACCAACCGATTTGTTGTGGTCAAGCCTGGGGTGGACTTCCTCCTCCTGTCGGCCTCGTGGTGCATTCTGGGCGTTGCTCTGTTGACCGCCGTATTGCTTCTGTGCTCCGGCTTATTGTTTTCCCTTCTTTTTATTCTCTTCAATGATTCGGAGTTCTTTGGCCAGGGTAGCACAATTTACAGTCCGGTGGCTGCGGTTTCCATGATACTCGCAGAATGCTACTGGAATCTCCCCTTGCAGCGGTCTTCTTGGTTGGGGAAGGTACCCCTCTCTTACTGCGGCAGCGTACTTCCCTGGATCGATGTAAACAATGGTCCTTGCCCCCTGATGCTGCGGCCCTTGAGAGGAAGACCCGGCGGTTGATTTGTAATATGGTCTGTACCTCGACCTCCCTCCTCTGGTGCTTTCACCTTGTCCTTCTTTCTTCTCTGATGCGGTCGTATTTTTGAAGCTATTTGCTAGCTCCTTAGCCTTATTCTCTACTATTTCAGATTTCAAAAAGTCATGGATCATTTCTGCCAATTCTCCATGAGTTTTTGGTGCTTTAATTGCAATTTTTCCAGCAAGTCGAGGCTGAGCCAAGCCATTACCAAAGGCTTTAATCAAAATTTTCTCATCGATATCATCAATTTCTGCAATTTTCTTATGGAAGCGCTCACTGCACTCCTTCACAGTTTCTCCCCTCCGCTGTTTGACATCCATCAATTTTATCGTCTCTTTCTTAACCCTCTTGCTCGCGGCAAAATATTGTTGAAACTTTTCGGTTAGTTGCTTGAAGCTGGTGATGGACTGCGTCGGTCTTGTGGAGATCCATCCCAATGCTCTCTTTGAAAGCGTTCCTGAAAATAAGTTGCAGAGAGCGAGGGAACTAATCCCTTGAGTATTCATGGCGAACATGAATTTTTTGATATGTTGGGCGGGATCCCCTGTCCCATCATACTTCTCAATCGCCGGAGCAACGAAGTGCGGCGGGAGCTTTGCTTTCCTTATCCTTTCCGAGAAGGGATACATACTCATGTCTATCTGATCGTCCTCCTCCGTTTCTTCTTCGCTAACGATTGTATTGTTCTTCCGATCCTTACTTTCTTCGCCATTACTTCCTTTTGAATCCTTGTTTCTCAATTGCTCTATGGCTTCAGCCATTTCATCCCACTTTCTCTGATATTCCTCATCTCTTTGCATTAATTCTTGCTGCTGAGTCTCGTTTCCTTCTACAATCTTTTCATCGATCGATCTGACCAATCCTTTCAGCATTTCTTCGAGATCTCTTTTAGGGATAGCTTCTGGCATTTCGGAGCTCATCTCTTCTTCGGTACGATCATTCTCTCCAGCGGTGTTCTTCGGCACTTTCTTAGATCTTTGAGCCATTTCCCGTATTTAGATCCTGCAAAAAATACGATTAGTTACTTTAGACTTTTCCTTACCGACGTCAAAGATCACTTCCCTGCTTTTATGTGGTCTCGTGGTTGCTTCTTGCTGTTCGCTTCCCACAGACGGCGCCAAATGAAACGAAGTATTCATCTCTATCCAATTCGATCTTCCTTACTATCCCATGTTACCTGGTTTCGATCACAAGTTTCGCAAGGGAGGGAGGGTGAGAGAGAGAGCCTTTTGCTAGAGTTGAGCTTAAGTCTGTTTGCCAAATGCTGCGTGTCTTTATTTTATGGGGGTACACCCCTATTTATAGTGCTTTACATGTATGAGTACAATTTTACCCTCACCTAGCAGTTTTGGCTGGTCACAGGCGACCGGCCACACTACGTCATATCTTGCCTGAATCCTATTTCCATCCGGCTAGAGGTGGTCGGATGCTCTATGTGTTTCTACTTCCATCCGGCTAGAGGGGGCCGATGCACTATGTGTCTCGTTTGGCTTGGTACCATTTCTTTCCTTCTCACCGCAGGCTATCATGCCTTGAAAGTAAGCACCGGCCAACGAGCCGCAGGCTATCATGCCTGCCTTGAAACTAAGCATCGGCCAACGAGCCGCAGGCTATCATGCCTTAAAAGTAAGCACCGGCCAACGAGCCGCAGGCTATCATGCCTTGAAAGTAAGTACCGGCCAACGAGCTGCAGGCTATCATGCCTTGAAAATAAGCACCGGCTAATGAGCCGCAGGCTTTCAAGGCTATTATGCCTTGAAAGTAAGCACCGGCCAACGAGCCACAGGCTATCATGCCTTGAAAATAAGCACCGACCAACGAACCGCAGGCTATCATGCCTTGAAAGTAAGCACCGGCCGAAGAGCCGCAGGCTGTCATGCCTTGAAAGTAAAATCGGACAAAGGCTGCAAACTACCTTGTCTTTTAAAAAAAAAAAGATCCGGCTAAAAAACCGCAGGCCTTAAAGGCCTTAGAAAAAAAACATGTATATAAAAATTCGGTCAATAAGCCGCAAGCTCTTCATATCGTAAAAATAAGCACTCGGTTACCCAAACTTATGTAAAAAAAACATGTAATGAGGTATTGCGCCCAAATTGTGCTACTTAAAAAAGAAATGCCTCAGTAGTATGCAAATTGGCTAAAAAGAGAATGGATACAAAAGCACAGTAAGAGACCCGTAGCTCCCGCAAAGAGGTAACAAAGGCTGTAAAAGAATAAGCTTGTATTCCTCCCAGAAGTGGGGTAAAATCAATTACAAGAGTATGATCCTTACAAAAAGATTTGACGTCCGTAAAAGATACATACCAAAAGAAAAAGCCCAGTAAGAGAGACCCGTAGCTCCCGCAAAGAGGTAACAAAGGCTGTAAAAGAATAAGCTTGTATTCCTCCCAGAAGTGGGGTAAAATCAATTACAAGAGTATGATCCTTACAAAAGATTTGACGTCCGTAAAAGATACATACCAAAAGAAAACCCCCTAAAAAAAAAGGAAAACCATCCTATTTTTCTACAGCTAGCTTGTCACCACTGTCAGCCACGCTTTCAGAGGATTTGGATCTCCCTGATGGCTGGACGTTGCTTCCGGCTGGAAGAAAGGAAGCTTGACCGGGGCCAAAACATGTCTCACCGGGGCTGCGGCAGAATCTCTCGAGCTCCACGAAAAAGTTAGATTTCTGGGCAATAGCGTTGAACTCCAGCCCGTTGTATAGCTCATCATCCAGCACTTCTGTAACGCCCCTATTTAATATAAATGCAGCGGAAATAAAATACTAAGGCGATTACAGATCATCGGGTTCCAAATACCCGGCACCAAACCTCACAAACTACAACTTATAATATTACAAATGCTACGGTCTGAACTCGAGAAAACATAACATAAACCTAACAATAGCAAAGTACACCAACGCTCCACAAATCTTAATTCCCATCCCAATCACTCATACTCTTCGTGGACACCTGTATAACATTTTGTACCTGCAAGATAAAACCAAGCAGCCCACCCCGGGAGGGGTGAGTCAGTTCCCTGGAATGGAACTGGTACAACTCTCCAAAACAAAAGTTTAAAACATAACTCTTGAAATAAACAATAACTTGAAGTCAAATGCTTAAAACAAAAACAGAAGAACAAGGCACATCCAAATCACCAAGTCAAAGGTAACAAGTCAAGGATAAGGATATATAACAAGAAAGTAAATTTAGACAGTTAAAAGAAACCACATCATAAGTCAGTGAACATCCATTGCTCGTATTAGATTCAGTTCCAATTAGGAGTAGAAAGACCCACGTAGTCACAAGGACTAGGAATGGAAGAAGAGACCCAAGAACCATAACTCAAGAGTGGAATAAAACCAATTGAAAGAGATGGCTCCGCTGCCAATTACGTCCCTTTTGGGACAGGGGATATACAGCCCCTCGCTGTTAACTACGTCCGATAGGACAGGGGATATACAGCCCCTTGCTGTTTACAACGTCCGATTGGACAGGGGATATACAGCCCCTCGCTGTTTACCGGTGAAGATGTGCGCACATCACAACAAGAACTCAGCTCATAGTTGAAATGATATCCAGAGTCGAAAGAAGGATTTACCAAGATCGACATTCCCATATTCCCACTAGATCATTAACTGTACAAGTGCAATACCAAAACACTCAGTCCTACAGAGTGCAGAGGCGTAAACCCTCAACAGTCAATATCTAATGAGGTAACCAGATAAGAGGAACCAATGATCATGTGAGTTAAACATTCAAGGCTCAGTTAGTCACATCAAGCTGAGTTAGTCACACAACAGTTTCCTTTCGAGATTCATTCAAGCTCAGTTAGCGTTTCTCAAAACATTCCATAAAGTTTGTCACCAAAAGTATCTGAGTACGAGAAATCGTACCTGGTTAATGCTGTAGCTTTATATAAACTCCTTGCCACGTGTACCAAACCATCCAAATCAAGCCATGTGCATCACATTACTCAATTCCTAGATTATGAAAGTAGATGCAAATTCATTAACTTCTAACTTCCCTTAGTTAAAAGCATATTACTATTTTATTTGCCTTTCTCCACCGATTTCATCTTCTAAGGATTTGCTGGTTATTGGTAACGAAATTCTCCTAGAAGTATTCTAATTTCGGTGCATTAGTTTAAGTGGTCATATTATCGTTAACCGACACCTTGATTGTTACAAGCCCACCAATGTACTAATCACCACAATAGAAATGTTGAATATATAACCGTAATTGGAGAGGAAATGCAAAGAGGCTGGACATTTTTTTTTTGCTAAGTTATAACCGTGAGTGAATGTAAATAAAATGAAGGGATATTGTAACTTGAGGGAAAAGGATGTGAAAGAGAGAGTTTTATTATAAATGAATAGAATACAAGGAGGAATAATATGAAGAGAGACTATTAATTTGAGTCATTTAAATGTTCAAAATTTATGTTAGCTTGTTAAATAACCTCTCAATCTTCCTCGTAATAATTTATGTGTCATTTCATGTAATAATTATATTACATGTTACACAACCCGATTTTTATTGAATAATTTACTCCTTTTAAATGATCCCCTAAATTTAGAATTTCATGTTAGGTTTGATAAATCTTTTTAGACTATATATTTATTTTTATAAATATAATTGAGGTTCTTTGAAACCTTAATTCATGTAAGTATTTACTTAATTCATTATTGCAACATATTAGCCTTATATAATTAGACCTTAATTATATTTATAATTATTATGGATATTTCAACTATGATATTATCTTGACTTTTATGATCTAAATCAATGTTCCAAATATTTCTAAAATCTTTTATAATATAATTGGAGTGTCTTGAAAATTTTCCAAGATTTATTGACTTATAAATCTTACTATTAAATTCATAATACCATAATTTAATATATTATAGTATTATTTAGGGTTCAATAAAGGAAATCCCCTAAATTAATTTAGATTAATTTATGGGGTATTTCAGTCTACCCCCCTTAAAAGAAACTTCGTCTCGAAGTTTAAAACCAACTAATAGCTACTCACACCGCTTCGGGTGTGCTGGCAAGAATTCCAAGATGTCCATCCAATAATAATTCCAAATGTAATTCCATACAAATCCATACCAAATGTAATTCCTTACCAATCCATTCCAATCCTTTATTTCCATCCTTTTCCATTTCTAAATTCCACTCAAGATTACTCAAGATCAAACTAAACCAAGATATTTCATCACTCAACATCAAACCAAACCAAGATATTTCATAGATAGAAATCAAGAATCACACCATGTAAAAAAATCAAGTACATACATACACCTCTCCATCACTCTACTAATAAAACAAATAGGGCATAATCTGGATGAGGTGACGAAGGAAGAGTATGCACTACCCCTCCCCCTTAAAAGAGCTAAGGTACGCCCTCGTACCACTACTAACGAGAACCCATTGAAGGCAAGAATATAGGGAAATATCATGTGAATAGGTGTGGGTACTTCACTCTCATGGAGTCCTCAGTCTCCCAAGTAGCGTCCTCAACCCCATTATTTAAGTAAGTAGTTCAATCCTAGAACAACATCTTGTTATTAGGTTGAGTAAACAACTTAGTGAATTTTAAGCACAACTAAATTAATGAGTTATGCTAGTACCAGGTATGTGTGTAGATCTATATAATATTTAATGGTCTAATACCAGGTAATGTTGGTTATTTCAGGTTGGAGGTTGTTGTAGTTGCTTAGTTACCATTTAAGCTACAGGTTGAAGGTGTGTGTATATCTTTGTATTATTGACTAAACATGTATGATTATTAAAATGTAAGTTAATGATGAACTATACAGTTTATAATATAACTAACTATATCTTTAAGAAATAATAATTTTTGTGTAACGAATTACCTCTCCACCTAGGGTTAGGTGGGTGTATATCTATATGTTATTTAATAGTATGATAATGTCAAATTGTTCCAGGCTGAAGTTTATCGTGGTTTGTTAGTTACCATTCAAGATAGAGAATAACATACTACTCTTAGGTTGTAATATAACTGACTATATATCCCTGATTGACTAGGATTATCAAGATGTTAGTTAGTGACAGAATACACTGATTATATTATAACTATCTACTTGTTTAAGAAATAATAATTCATGTATAATACACTATTACTAACTTATATTATGATACTCCATTTAAAAACTTCTCTTGCTTAATGTAATTCTCAAGGTAACTATGTATATTGCGTAATAAATTACTCCCCCTTTTTTATCAAGATTTAGGAAGTTTCAAGGATCACTCAACCTTGACATGGCCAATGCCAAAGTTGAATTACCTCTCAACCCCATTTTGTGTCCAGTATCCCTTGATCTGGCCAGGACCAAGTTCAACCTTCCACCAGGATTACCAAATTCATAAAGCGTCAAATACATACTTACCAGATTTTTCAATTATTACTTTTTAGTAGATAACCATGAAAATTCCAAATAACCCTTCCTAAAATCCTAAAGATTTACCTTTACTCTCAATGAACATAATCCATCAACAACTAAGTTTTGATCCTGAAACCTGTGGGTTATGGATCCATCACTAATCCATTATCTTTTAATTCTTTTCCTATGGATTTTGTAACCTTTAGGTTATCTCACGTATTTGATCCTTAATAATATATTACACACTTTTTATTTCCAAGTTATCACCTTAGGCATGATTCTCTATCATCCTTTATTAGAAAATTAGAAAGATTTGTAATACTACACCATGACTAATACAGTAATCATGCTATTTCCAAAGACCTGGTTCCACGTTTACATTTACTATAAAGTACTCAAACCAAGTGCGGTTTAACTCCATGTCGTGTCAATATCAATGATAGTCATTTTGAGTATCTAAATATTCACAGTACATTTCAACCCAATTATATATATATATATATATTAAGGTCCCACACAACGCCCTATAATTTCCTTTGATTCTATAAAGACAAACCGTCTTAGTAGTAGAGGTGTGAAATTTTATAACGTTCTAAGGACAGTGCATAGATGGAGTGATCATAAATACGTGAAGTAATGTAAAAGCAAGTAAAGTGAAGTATGTGGTAAGGGTAACGTGCCTTTCTGGAATCCTCACTACCCAATTCTACCCCGATTCCCCAATTTTAAGTGCACCTATATTCTAAGTAATTCACTCGGCTTGTTTTCTCGGGTTCAGAGCGTAACTACGCTCTGATACCAATTTCTGTAACGCCCCTATTTAACATAAATGCAGTGGAAATAAAATACTAAGGCAATTACAGATCATCGGGCTCCAAATACCCGGCACCAAACCTCACAAACTACAACTTATAATATTACAAATGCTACGGTCTGAACTCGAGAAAACATAACATAAACCTAACAATAGCAAAGTACACCAACGCTCCACAAATCTTAATTCCCATCCCAATCACTCATACTCTTCGTGGCCACCTGTATAACATTTCGTACCTGCAAGATAAAACCAAGCAGCCCACCCCGGGAGGGGTGAGTCAGTTCCCTGGAATGGAACTGGTACAACTCTCCAAAACAAAAGTTTAAAACATAACTCTTGAAATAAACAATAACTTGAAGTCAAATGCTTAAAACAAAAACAGAAGAACAAGGCACATCCAAATCACCAAGTCAAAGGTAACAAGTCAAGGATAAGGATATATAACAAGAAAGTAAATTTAGACAATTAAAAGAAACCACATCATAAGTCAGTGAACATCCATTGCTCGTATTAGATTCATATCCAATTAGGAGTAGAAAGACCCAAGTAGTCACAAGGACTAGGAATGGAAGAAGAGACCCAAGAACCATAACTCAAGAGTGGAATAAAACCAATTGGAAGAGATGGCTCCGCTGCCAATTACGTCCCTTTTGGGACAGGGGATATACAGCCCCTCGCTGTTAACTACGTCCGATAGGACAGGGGATATACAGCCCCTCGCTGTTTACAACGTCCGATTGGACAGGGGATATACAGCCCCTCGCTGTTTACCGGTGAAGATGTGCGCACATCACAACAAGAACTCAGCTCATAGTTGAAATGATATCCAGAGTCGAAAGAAGGATTTACCAAGATCGACATTCCCATATTCCCACTAGATTATTAACTGTACAAGTGCAATACCAAAACACTCAGTCCTACAGAGTGCAGAGGCGTAAACCCTCAACAGTCAATATCTAATGAGGTAACCAGATAAGAGGAACCAATGATCATGTGAGTTGTACATTCAAGGCTCAGTTAGTCACATCAAGCTGAGTTAGTCACACAACAGTTTCCTTTCGAGATTCATTCAAGCTCAGTTAGCGTTTCTCAAAACATTCCATAAAGTTTGTCACCAAAAGTATCTGAGTACGAGAAATCGTACCTGGTTAATGTTGTAGCTTTATATAAACTCCTTGCCACGTGTACCAAACCATCCAAATCAAGCCATGTGCATCACATTACTCAAATCCTAGATTATGAAAGTAGATGCAAATTCATTAACTCCTAACTTCCCTTAGTTAAAAGCATATTACTATTTTATTTGCCTTTCTCCACTGATTTCATCTTCTAAGGATTTGCTGGTTATTGGTAACGAAATTCTCCTAGAAGTATTCTAATTTCGGTGCATTAGTTTAAGTGGTCATATTATCGTTAACCGACACCTTGATTGTTACAAGCCCACCAATGTACTAATCACCACAATAGAAATGTTGAATATATAACCGTAATTGGAGAGGAAATGCAAAGAGGCTGGACATATTTTTTTTTTTTTTTTGCTAAGATATAACCGTGAGTGAATGTAAATAAAATGAAGGGATATGGTAACTTGAGGGAAAAGGATGTGAAAGAGAGAGTTTTATTATAAATGAATAGAATACAAGGAGGAGGAAAATGAAGAGAGACTATTAATTTGAGTCATTTAAATGTTCAAAATTTATGTTAGCTTGTTAAATAACCTCTCAATCTTCCTCGTAATAATTTATGTGTCATTTCATGTAATAATATATATTACATGTTACACCAATTTTTATTGAATAATTTACTCCTTTTAAATGATCCCCTAAATTTAGAATTTCATGTTAGGTTTGATAAATCTTTTTAGACTATATATTTATTTTTATAAATATAATTGAGGTTCTTTGAAACCTTAATTCATGTAAGTATTTACTTAATTCATTATTGCAACATATTAGCCTTATATAATTAGACCTTAATTATATTGGATATTTCAACTATGATATTATCTTGAATTTTATGATCTAAATCAATGTTCCAAATATTTCTAAAATCTTTTATAATATAATTGGAGTGTCTTGAAAATTTTCCAAGATTTATTGACTTATAAATCTTACTATTAAATTCATAATACCATAATTTAATATATTATAGTATTATTTAGGGTTCAATAAAGGAAATCCCCTAAATTAGTTTAGATTTATTTATCGGGTATTTCAACTTCCCCTTTCTCCAAGAAGTGCTCCGAGACGACTTGGCGGCAGATATTAGCTATCCTGCGGCACTAAGAAGCGAAAGACTCCTTGAGATGGGCATTGATGGTGCCTTGCTTCTGTATTTCCTCCTGGGGCTGTCGCGAGAACGACGTGAGCTTAGCCACTTGGGTCTCGAGAGTCAAAACCTGAGCCCGATATTTGTCGCGTTGAGTATTGGCCGAACACAGCTCCTCATTAACGCTGTACACTCGATCGTTCAGCTTCCGGATATGCTTCAGAAGGTTGTCAGAACTCGGGCCTAGCCGGAACGCAAGAAGGGCAAAGAATGAATAAAAAAATGGTAACATAAAACAAAATCCAGAGGCTTACCTTTGTTCGACAACTCGGTATTTTCGATTTGGAGACGAGACATGGCACTCTCCAAGTCTTTCACCCTCTCTTCCAGCCTAGCCTTCTCGCTTGTCAGGGCAGCTTTCTCCGCAGCAAGAACCTTCTTCTCCTCTTCTAAAGCGGAGCAACCCTGGAGCAGAGATTGCTTCTCTTGTTCGAAAGAGGTTCTTGACTGCTCTTCCAGTGCGGCCTTTTCTTCCGCCGAGTTGTTGAGTTCCTGGATAAGCTTTCCCTTCTCCTCCACAAGGGCTTTATTTTCTCGGGCAAGGGCCTGCTTCTCCAGCTCGAGCGCCTCGACCTCCTGCTTGAAAGAGTTCTTTTCGTTGAAAAGGTAAGATTTGTCAGATTGGAGGGCGGCCACCTCTTTCCGATGAGTAGACCACACCTGACACAGCAAAACATCTAAGTCAGAGAAAGCCTGAGCCGCTTCATCTTTTCCAAAAGCAAGACGGTTTCGTACCTCTATCAAAGTATCGTCAGCATGAAGAATCCGGTTTTTAAGGGAAAAATTCTCCTCCCGGAGGCTCTTCAGCTGTGATTCGTACTCATCACGCTGACGGACGCACTCCTGCCGGGACGACCGCAGCTCTTTATTTAATGCCTCAGTTCTTTCCTTCACTTTGAGGTCGATCTCGTACTGAATCTGATCGATATAGGCGTCATGTGTGGAGCGAGTCCGCTTCAGTTCCTCTTGAGCATTATCGGCTCGGCTCTCCTCATAGCGGAGCCTGGTCTGGAGGTTGCCGGAGTGAACCTCAGCACTCTGGGCCATAGACATCACCTAAAAACGGTAGCACAGATCACCAAAATAAAAAAAACAAAGCAAAGAAAGAAGGGAGTACAGAGAAATTATTCAAAGTCCGGGAGGGTGCACCAACCCGAAAGATGCCCTCCCACATGAAGTCAAAAACATCTTTAATTGGGAGGGAGTGCCGCATGATGGCATCTGCTCCCCCATCTCCCGCCCGCAACTTTTCCTTGATTGCAGTAGTGGTAGCCGGAGGGGCAAAGATCCCGTCTGGATGACCGGACCTCTTTATTGCCTCCTTCCAGACAGCAGAATACTTAGCAGATTCGCAAGAGATTAGAGGAAGGGGGTGCCCGCGATGGTAGAACCATTCTTCCTTTTGGGAAGGACCGGTGAAGGACTCCTGAGCAGGAGGAGGGGGAGAAGAAGAGGAAGCCATGATGTCCTCCCTTTGCTTGCTCCGGAGTTCAGGATTTTCGGGCACCGGTCGGTACTCCATCGTCCTTTCCCGTGCCGCATCCTTGGCCGCGGCAATATCAATAGAAAGTGAGGCGGAAGCCTCAGGGCGGCCGGAGGTTTGATCCTCTCTTAATGTTTCTGACAGCAGAGCCTTTGGCTTTGACGTAGTTTTCTTCTTTAGCTTATGCTTGACAGGAACAGAGACTGCCGTAGTAACCAAAGCCAGACACAGCCGCACTATCAGAAGAAACGATAAAACGCATACAAAACCAGGGACGAGGGAGCACTGTTTAAAAGACAGAAAGACGCAGAAGAAAGGGGAATCGATCAAAAACCTTGTTCGGCCGGAGGATCCGTGCAGAGCCCTGTGGCTTCCAGGGTATTTTCTTGGGCGGAATCTGAGGAAAAGTAACCCGACAGGTCAGGAAACTATTCACAAATTGGGGTCGGATGACCGGACTCCCGCTCCGGGCGAGAACCAAGGTCTAGACCCAAACCAGGAGTTAGAGGAAGAAAGACACGGCGCCCAGACTCTGGACTCACGTGCCATGTACCTGGCAATCCGGCGTTAGAACGTTCGGGGGATTCCAAGCTTTTCTTTTTCTTTGGCTGCCCAGCTTGGTCATCTCCCGCTTCTTGTCTGGAGCACTTCTTGGAAGGAGCTGTATCTCCCAAGAGCTGCTCAGCCGCACCAACGGCCGCATCTATTGAGTCATAGTAGTTGACCCTTTCGTCCCCGCTCTTGAAGCCGACAAAGTTCCAACTATAGAAAGGGCCAATTTTGTCTCCCTTCTGGAAGAAATCTGCATGCAATGCACCAAAACAATAAGGGAACCAGCGGAGAAAGCAAAATTTGCACTGACAATCAAACACTTACTATAGTAGGTCTTCAGGGAGGATAGGCACGCTTTGGTAAAGAACGCCTTGATGGTCAAAGGCTTGCGGCTTCGTGCCTTCAAAATCTTTGAGATAGGCAGTTCGGCCGGAGGAGTACTGGGGCAGACCAACTGACCTCTGGTGACCTCGGAGCAGTACGGGACACCCAAGTAGCGGCCGGATGGGGGAACAATGACGAACCATCGCGTGCTCCACCCATGTACCTTCTTATAGTCGAAAAGAGAGTATCCGGGCCTCGCAATGATGGTTAGGCTATCAGGATCAACCCTAACCGTAAAAAATCAGGCGAACTCGGTGCCCTCTAGCCGAATTTTGTTTTTTTCACAAAGGGCGACAAAAGCGTGGAGATACGAGATGGCCTTTGGATGTAAATGGGCAAGAGAACAACAACGATGAAGCAAAAAACCCAACACGAAGGGATGTGGGGGAATGGTCAAGCCAGAGGGAAAGAAATCGGCGTAAACTACATACCCTAGACCGAAATCGTCGTTAAGGTGGGAGTCAGAGGACGGAAGGTAAATTTTGGTGCCAAGTGGGACTTCGACGCCACTGAAACAATTGGAAAGAGAGGAAAAGTCGAGAGTAGAAGGAGAGGGCTCGCAACCAGCCAAAAAAGGCATCGAGAATTTTAGGAAGGAGGGACGAAAGCCGCTAGAGGAGCGAGAGCCTTGAATCGCTTCAGTAGCTGACGAAAAGTTCTCAGCAGCCTTGCTCTTCTTTGCGCCGGAAGAAGACATTGAGAAATCATGCACGGGATCGAGAAGCGACGGCGATGAAAGCAAGAGCAGAGCGCGATAGCAGGAAGGCGAAAGAGAAGACAGCGAAGGCAAGGAGGCGGAGGAGGAAAGAGAAGGAAGCTCAAAAACTCGGACTTTAAAGGGAAGTTTTTTCCCGCTCAAAATGAAACGAAGTATTCATCCCTATCCAATTCGATCTTCCTTACTATCCCATGTTACCTGGTTTCGATCACAAGTTTCGCAAGGGAGGGAGGGTGAGAGAGAGAGAGCCTATTGCTAGAGTTGAGCTTAATTCTGTTTGCCAAATGTTGCGTGTCTTTATTTCATGGGGGTACACCCCTATTTATAGTGCTTTACATGTATGAGTACAATTTTACCCTCACCTAGCAGTTTTGGCCGGTCACAGGCGACCGGCCACACTACGTCCTATCTTGCCTGAATCCTATTTTCATCTGGCTAGAGGTGGCCGGATGCTCTATGTGTTTCTACTTCCATCCGGCTAGAGGGGGCCGGATGCACTATGTGTCTCGTTTGGCTTGGTACCATTTCTTCCCTTCTCAGTCACCATGGGGTTGACGGTTACGAGGTCACCAGAACAATAGAGGTGGTGACCGGGGGCTTGATCAAAAGATGAAAACTTGTTATTTCTAATGTTACTTCTTTTTTTATTAGAGCATCATGAAGTTATGTTTTATTAGAGTATCATCTGATACAGATTTAAATCTACGTAAATATCTAAAACGATATATATTTTAAATAAGAAAATAATTATTTTTCACTAGGTTTCCTACTTATTTTTATTAGAGCATCATGAAGACCTTGACAATTAAGTTGCGTTAAAAAAGATGGAATTAAGAATTTAAACAAAACATAAACATATTTACCCGAATAAAATGGTTCCACTGTTGCAACAATAGTGCGAATTTCACCCACTTATTAACATAGAAATGAAAAATTCTTCTAGAATCGTGTAGATTAACCCCATTTTCAATCTCGTTGGTTCTAATCTAAAAATCTTAGTTTTTATAACACAATAAACTACACATGCGTCTCTTATTTGTTTCTCTGAACTTATTAATTGTTCACTATAAAAGAGAGTTAAAGACGCTCTCTTATTGTTGGGAAAAATAGTTTGATAGAGTTTTGTAAGTAATAAAATATCATTTTAAAATAACATAAGTGTTAAGATACACACCACCATTATGTGCCTTACTACCGACTATCGACAGACAGACATTCAGTTCATTGCAAATCTCACATCCACTAATCGAGAAAAAAATCCAGCCGAGAGAGCCAAGTCTCATCCAACATCAAAACGCTGAACCCATCCAAATCTTAGGATTCAACTTTCATCATCTTCGACGTCAGACAAACAGGCAATCATGTTACTTGATGGCCCACACCACTTGCTGACCAGTGACATTGAAGTATTTGACACAGCTGGGAGCTCGTGATCCATGAGAGACCAGTGTTTGTGTCCCGGTAGCAGAACCATTCTTCCCCAAACAATTAGCCTTCCGTGTTGATCTGAGAAGAATATAGTGTCATGCATTTCTATTAAACGGAATGACCACACCCACCTAGAATACCTAATTTCCCCCAAAAATTCCAATCATGGAACGAAACTACTCAATGCTTGTTTTATGATATTATTATCAACATAAGGCCTGAGAGACCACATGAGGCAATAACTATCCAATTCCTCGCTCGAGGTGTTCAAACTCAACGAGGAGATGATCTTTTCTTGCATTGTGTAATCTTGCTTAACCATCCCATATATTACTGCCATAAACGAAGCGCAATCCATCACGTTACCCTTCATCTCATCAAAACCATCTTCTTCTCCTTGCATTTCATTTGAATTCTCCAATTCAGACGTGAGGGAACTGGCTGTCTTATCCATGAGCACATCAAGTTCAGACATGATCTTTTTTGCTTTCCTAGAGTGGTCTTCAAGACCAGCAAAACACATGTTCATGTCACTCATATGTTTCGCATTATCAGAGGGAATCATCCAGCCCGCTTCAACATATGATTTAGCCCTCTTTGTTTCAGCAACCTTCACCATGATGCTCTGAACTAATTCAGATGATACTTTGGTAATTGGCACTCGTCGTAGTAGCTCAAGTTGTTGCTGGAAACCAGCTAGGAACCGTTCTCCAAGAGCAGCTAGTTCTTCAAGCTTAGTCACTTCAGCTAAAAAGTCTGTGAATATCAGTTTTAGTTCAACCTTTGCTTGACAGACTGAATCAGCTTCCTTACTCTCCATTCTGTGCACCATATAAAAATACTGTACATTAGACATCTTATCAATATAAATTTCAGGCTCTCTCTATCAGTGTATATGACAGTTCTATTCTATCTCTTCAACCTGCCAAAATCTCGATCCCCCGGTCTTCGAAGTGCATGTATCACCATTTATATTTCACCCAAGAGATTGGACAGATAGTGGTACAGAGCATTCAAAATTGTAACTTGGTTCATATAATGAGAAGAAAAAAAAACAACTATCTTCAAGGGTATTTGGGAATTTTCCAAGGTCCAAGGGTACTTTGGGTATTTATGGAAGTTTGGGGGTAGATTTGTGAGTATGGCATTAATGGGGTTATCTTAGTTTTTTGGAGTGAGTGAAGGGGTATTGTCATCATCTTGGGAGGTGAGGAGTACTTTAGTCATTCTGCTGATGTGAGGGGTACTTAGACATTTTGTGGAGATGAGGGGTATTTTGGGTGTTAAGAGGTGTTCGAGAGAGTATTTTGGTCATTTTGTGGGGATGAGGGGTATTTTGGATCCAGTCTACAGTTCCAAATTGCTTTCTATTCATTCCTAAATCCAACAATATACCCTAGGCTAATGGGTCAAAATGTCAAGTCAACAGCCAAATGATCCACAACCCACTTGAGGCCTCAATTCCTAAATACACCGGATAAGGGTGGGGCCCAAGCAACACAGGTCCATAACATCAAGGCGTAGGAGAAGAGCCAAACAACCAGCAAAGTCCCAATAATAGAAATAGGACAACAAAATAAACTGGCAACAGGCCCACTGAGATGGCCGTCAAGTGTGTGGAAAAGAAATGAAGGTCCAATTTATGACAGCAACAACAAATCCGCATCAAATGAAACAGGGGCAAACAACGAAATGAACAACCTAATTTAGATTAAAACTGAAGTTCAGAATAATCAACTCAGATGAAACAAATATAGATTAAAACACCCAAGTCATGAGGAAGAACCAGCAGCAAAATAAAGATTAATCAGACTAAGAAACAAAATAAGCCACTGAATCTGATTACACCAGTCACAGAAACCCCACTGTCACTCAGAATCTCAGATCCAGATAAACCATTTTTTTTCTTATTTTCTACCTCTTTGTGATGTTAGCCAGTCCAACCTCCAATCTGATTTACAAGCTAGTGATGTGAATTATTAACCAAGACATTAACGCATTTATCTTATTGCCCTCCTTTACAAGTCTCGTCTAAGGATATCAAATTGATTTTAACAACAGATAGATGCTTAACCTAAACCCATAATCTGATTTCATCATTCTTTAACAAAAGCTCCCCTATTTAGAGACTTCATGCATTACCGCCAGCTTATGCCGATTAATGAAGCCGAATCTGAATTAGTTGAAAGAGACAGATTGTTCACACTAGATTCCCTTTAATCAGACAGAAGGTAATTAGGTCAACTGATTCCATTACTACGACTGTTTCAAAGCAAAAGAATGCATAACACAAAAGATCATGAACCAGCAGCAGATTAAAGAACCTAAATAATCTCTACTCCTAACTCTTCCTTTACGATTCAATGTCTTTTTATCTACAAACTTACCCAACTTACTCCTTAATATAGATACTCAGTTCTAATAACTAAATTACACAAAACAGGTCAGATCGAGTGCGCAATGACCACGAACCCATCCTGGGCTGGGTCGGGAATCAAAGTAAACAAACGTAAACTATCACAATTTGAAAACCTCAACATGCGGCGCCGCAATTCCAGCTTGGATAAGGTTCCTGATCAAAATCAAACGCTCACACACAAAAGCAAAACGCAAACAGAAAAACAAATGACCTGTATAACAACAAAACCATTTCGGGTAGGTTTTAATCGGACCCCACGAAAAGGGGCTTCAACTCCTAAGCCATCCCCGGGAGGTTAACATGGCGGCCGTTGGCTAAAACAGAAGCTGGCCAGAAGAGAAACCGAAGCGCGAGAGAGGAAAAAAAACGGAAGAGAGAAAAGAGCAGAAGCTTCGAATCCTTTCGAAAAGATAAGAAAGCTGAGGGAATCGAACCAAACCGCAGAGAAAAAAGGGGCCAGACACTTACCGAAACGGAGGCAGTAGCTCGACGGGAGCGCGTGGGTACCCCAAACACCTGGTGATGCTGCAGCTCACACCAGTTCGGGAGGAAGAACTCCTCAGTGAAAACGGATTCTTAGGGTTGTAAAGAGGGAAGGGTAGAAACGAGAGAGAGAGAGAGGAGATGGAGTTAGGTGGTGTCTTTGCCAGAAGAGAAGAGGGAGGCGAGAAACGTTTGCGGCTGGCGAGATTCAAAGAGAGCCAAAGTTGAGATGTTACCGGCTGGTTTATCCAATGTCAGGGTTGGGATCGGGAGGAGGCGGCCGTTGATTCAAGTTGGCAAAATCAGAAGAGGAAGGAGAGAAATTCAGAGAGCAGAATCGCGAACTCGGCGAGAGGAAGAAGACGGGATTTATGAGAATAATAAAAAGTAAGGGAAAATTCACAAAACGGACAGCTTTGGTTTGTAATTGATGATATACTCTTTTTAAAAAGTTGTTCATAAAATGTCATGATTTGAGTTTGAAATTTACAAAATATCACTATCCATTAACAGACATTAGTTTCGCTGTTAAGTCTATCTGGTAAATGACTAAAATACCCATGACGACAAGTGATTTTTTTTAAAAAAAAAAAAAAATTGAATTGCGCTCATTCAACTGTGCAAAGACTATTTTTTTGAAATTTTTTAAAACAGTACACAAAATACCCTTGTTTGGTTTAAATTACTCGGAACCCCCCTCAGGATTTGGGATATATGGTTAACCCCTTGTGTTTATCATAATTATTGGTAACCACTTTGAGGTTACGATATCTCTGACTATGAGCCCCCGAACTATAACTCTGTTATCAAGACATTAACAACGTGTTGACCTGTCAGATTAATCACATTAATAATGACAGACTAGACAAAAAACACTACTTAATTAACATTGTTATTTTTCTAAAAACATCAAACCTACCTCAAAAATGCATCTGAAGTGGGATGAGGGAGAGTTAGACGATGTTGATTTAGTAGTTTTGTTATCCATCCTGACATTATTAATGTGATTAAGCTAACATGTCAACATGTAGTTAACTTTCCTGATAATAGAGTTATAGTCCGGGGGCTCGTAGTCAAAGATACCTTAACTTCAAGGTGGTTACCAATAATTATGATAAACATAAGGGGGCTAACTGTATTATCCCAAAACCTCAAGGGAGTTCTTAGTAATTTACTCTATAGTTTACAATATGCCACTATTTAGGTTTTGATGTTCACAATATGCCACGATTTGAGTTTATATGTTCACAAAAGGCCCATGTTTTTGCTGTAACAGCTAGTTTGAGCCCAAAAGCTCTTTTTTGCCTATATAAAGACCTTCTTACCATGTAAACAAAGCACAAACACCATACTAAAGCCATGACCTTTTTTACAACTATAATCAATGAAAAGTTTCAAACAATTCATTGCAAATGTGGAGGCCCATCAAACCTTACCCTCTCCCGCAAAGAAACTTCGGTTGGAAGGACGTACCATAACTGCTGGGCATGTGATTTTTTCAAGTGGTGGGCACCGGTGATACAAGATCGATACTCTCCTCATCCTAGGGTAAGACATGCTGGCTACTCCAAATCGTACTCAACTGTAACACCCCTACCGATAATCACACCATTAACTCCTAACCCGTCTCCATTATCAATACACAAGCAGCGGAAATCCAAACTACAACCGGGGGTGATACAATGCCGTTAGTCACCCAAGTGACTAACAAGGCCAATCCAAACACAAATACAACAACAAATCCAATATCGGTCTGATAGGTCTTATACTGAGTACACTATGCGAAAGGTACTTCCTCTACTTGGTCAATTCTCAAACTAAATACAACTTCAAATCAATTATATACAATACAATCTCAAATCTGTTCTATACCGAGTATCTACTATTCCAAAGTGCATCATTGACCTCTCGGTCTTACAAATCCATAATACAACAAATTCAATTCTTATACGACTACCCATAGCAATAACAACCCCGTCCTACTCTCGAACGGTGACCGACTACAGCCTATCAATTCACTACTATCTATATTTCACTCCTAGCTATCCCTACTTAGCTGTCGGTCTCTTACTGTGATCATGTCCGCTTCGGTACCTGCACACTAAAAACGTTGCCCCTAGGGGCTCAGCTTACGCTGAATATGACTTCCGCATACCCCGCGTACTAGCGAGGGTACGTCGACTAATTGGTCGAGAGCATGCGATTCATTTTAATTCAAACAACAAGCATACAACATACATTATATATGTACATTCACAATCAAGTTCATCACGAACACAAACACTAACACACACATCAAGGGGTTAGTTTAGCTTGTTCTTAAATTAGGCTTGAGGATCTCTACCTCACTATGCATTACTCATTTACTCATTGTCTTACCCACTCCCTTGGGTTACACTCACTCAAGTTTTCTTACTCTCCATCTCCAACTCAATACTCACGTTACAACTCAACTCTCTCAAGTCTCAACTCAATTCTCAATACTCACATACTCAATTCAATACTCAATACTCAAATACTCAAGCTCCCAATTCAGTACTCAATACTCAAAGGCATCTTTTAAGTCTTAGCCCCGACCTCCGGGCAGGGTCATACACAAGACCCACCACCGGGCTCAACAATACAAAAGGATCTATGCATTCAGTTCCTCACGTTCACAAATGTCCAACTCTCTACCGGACTACTCAAATTCCTAAAACTTCTACTCTCGGAATCATTTCACAAACACAAAGATCAGCCTAGAGGTATCTCTCTCGATAACATCTTGTGGCTTAGGGAATTCTCAGTGTCTAGTATTCTAATATTTAAGGTTTCAACCAACTTATTGAATACTCTCATGCTCGGGGCATTGTTCGTTTCATTCGGTTCCTCTCATTGGGGTTCGACTATATCTCTAAGGGGTTTGGTGATCCCTTACCAAGCTTTACTTTACTCAAGGTTCGTATTTCGAACAATTTTCTAATCCTCTAGTTTGAGGTTACTCATATACTTCCACTAATATTTATTGTGTGAATTAAGTCGTTTCAGTTCTCTAACCGTTATCGGGAGGTTACTACTCCCGTATGTTTTCTCACGTTCTAGTGTGTTCGTAGTTTTATGTACCGTGTATCGGTTTGATAGTTGTGCGTGTTTCCACCATTTGTTTAGTTCGCGCTTGACTCTTCCTACGAGTCTCTACTCACACAAGACTCAACTATGAGTCGCACTACCATACACAATCGCAAGCAAGCAATTCATACACAATCCACATTTCATGAATTATACAAACTTCGGTGCAAATTACAAACCAACGAGCAACAACACAATACAAGCACCAACAAGTACAAACAATCCGATTCGTGCATTTATATTGTTAGGTGATCACACAATCAAACAAGCACACAAATCGGGGTAACCAAGTTAGGATATAGAGCATGAGGAAATCATACCTTTCACCGGGGTTTATCTTTACCGGGGGTTCTCATGTTCTTTGGCTCACCCTTGTTCCTCGAATCTCATTCTTGAACCACTATTTACATGTCAAATGGTTCGATTATTATTAAGGTGTTACGTTACGTACATAAATGTTACTCCCGTACTTACCCCGTTATCCCGTTATTTCGGTTTAACTTACTGTACTTAAACTCACAACTTACTCATTCACTTTCAACACTTGTTTATACTTCTTAGGACCTTTAAAGGTCACCAAACAACTCCTAAACATCATCTAAAACCAATACCATTCAATCCCCCATGTTTAGAACCCTTAAAAACACTCTCTGTGCAATTCTAGGGGTGGTCCGGGACTTGGTCCGAACCCAAAGTCCCGGACCAATGCATTGTTAAACTCTCGCCTGTTTTTTCACTATGGTCCGGGACCTTGTCCTGGAGTATAGTCCCGGACCAGGTATAGACTTCAACTCTCGGCAGGAAAATAGCATGTGGTCCGGGACCTAGTACCAAGGCCAAGTCCCGTACCAAGGTGGGTGATGTACTCTCGGCATAAAATTGAGTGTGCTCCGGGACTTTGTCCGGGACTTGGACCAAGTCCCGGACCCTGCTAAAACCTGCTACTAGAGCTGATCATAATGTGTCCGGCCCGGCAGCCCGGTCCGACCCGGCCCGTAAAAAAGCCCGACGAGCCCGAACCCGATAGGGCTTCCGGGCGGGCCTGGACATAAAATTAGGCCCGAATGAAAAACCGGGCCGGGCCGCGGCACATTTTTTGAGCCCGTGGGCAAGCCCGGCCCGGCCCGATTTTATATTATTTATTATTATATTTTTAAAATGTAATATTACATATTTAATTTTTATATAATATATACAAAAATTATATATAATATAAATTTAAATAAGTTATATATATATTATAATTTAAATAAGTTATATATAATTATAAATCTATATTAAAATATATTAATTTTAAATTTTTTTTATTAATTTATATTACAAAAATTAAAAAACCGGGCCGGGCGGGCCGGGCTTCGGCAAAGTCTGGAAAAAACCGGGCCTAGCCCAGCCCGGCCCGAGCATGTAAAAAACCGGGCTTGGTTTTTGAAAATAGGCCCGACGGGCCTAAAATTTTCCTCTGGCCCGGCCCAAACCCGGCCCGCCCGCCCGAATGATCACCTCTACCTGCTACACACTTGATTTTTCACCCCCAATTCAATCCATAATCCATGCTTAAACTTTCCCTAATCTTTCCACAATTTTTCTACATAATTAATCACCCTAAAACACTCCCTAAACCACCTCAAATCCTGGGTTAAATCCTTACTCCAATTCTTATTCAAATTCAATGATTCAAGTTCCCACATTTTGCATATTTCCCTCTTATGCATTTCTACCTTCTTATTGCTAGTTTCTACCTCTTACAAACCTCACCAAATCCATCAATGACCATTGCAATTCATTTCCTACATAAATGCACTTCTAAAACCCAAGTCCAACTCTCATTTCCTAAGTCTTGCACACTTACTCTTTTCTAGCTTTTCCAAAGCATTTCAATACTCCTATGCTACAGATTTTGCCTCTTCCTCTTCCTACCCTTATATCCACTCAAGAGGGCTTAACTAATCCAAATATATCTCTTCCAATACCTAGTTCATTCCCTAGGTTGTTCCTACTCATTACAACACCTAGAACACATCATTTCTACTAAAATTTTACCATAACCTCCCCATAAATTTAACATCTCCCAATCCATCAACTCTCATCATTTTTTCATTCCTAATCTAGCCACACCCACAAGGGGTCCTACCAGCACACAACATATCCTCAAAATTACCCAAACAACAATATAGCTCCAAATTCAAATACATTGGCACTTAGGCCTTTAAATCAACACAAGTTCACATTCACCCTCAAATTCAAACTACTACATTAATTCACATAGTTTTGGGTTCATTATTTTAATTTATCCCATCCCAATTCCTAAAGCAATTAAAACAAAGTTTAAGGTAGATTTCTTACCTTAATTTACAAGTCTCTCCTTAATTCTCCTCTTGCTCTTCCTCTTCTCAAATTCGGTCAAGTGGGGATGGAGTTTCCAAACTCCATCCCAACATTCAAGAAACACTAAGATGCATTTAATTAATCATCTAAACCCTTAGGAAATCTTAATTCAATGAAAGGGCTCAAAGCACATAGTTAGGGTTTACCTTTTTGAGCTTTTTAAGAGGGATTTTCACCCTTGAATCAAGAAGGGAATTACTCCACCATTGGAGGGTTGAAACAAGGCTCCAAAACAAGAAGAGAACAAGGTAAGAGAATGGGCAAAAATCAGCCATACTTAAGAGATGGAGAAAAGTGAGGTCTTTCATGGAGATTTTTACCTTGTTTGAAAGAGGAGACTCCAAGCTACAAGATGATGTGCTTTTCTCTTCAAATGGGGAAAACCCATGGAGATGAAACTCATCCTTTTGAAATTCCGAAAAGAGAGAAAGATCGAGGAGGATGAGGAGAGTTCAAATATGTAATTTGTTTTGCATTTGGGGATTGGAGTTGGCTAGAGCATGGAGAGAAAGGGGAAGTAGCCATGGGAGGAGCTCAAAACCGTTCAAACCAGAGAGAGGGAGGAGAAAATCGGGGGGAGGAAGAAGAGAGGAAAGAGAGGGGAAAAGAAATAAAGGAGGAGAGAGAGGAAAAGGGGGTACTTGTACCCTTTTTTACTTTTTGCTCTTTGACTTAATTAATTAGCTAGCTAGTCATGTGTGAGGGGGCTGTCTACATTAATAAAACCGGCCCACTATTATAATACAAGCTGGAGCGTTTTTCGTCTTTTACAGAAAACGCTCGTTATTTTACCCGGTTTAGCACTATTCACTAACCGGGCCTGTCTTCTGGAATTTTCTCGTTTATTTAATTTTAATGGCTATTATACTCCCATTAATGTTTATTTATAGTTATTTAATGGACTATAATTTTTACGGGTTTGTTTGACCACTTAAATTCACATTTTCGGTTTTTCTCAAAAAGCGTACGCTAAAGCTTTATTAGCGTTTTAACTTGTTTTATGGATCCGTTTTCTTTGAGAATTGTTTCCATATATTATTTAGGCATTATTAAGCCTTTTAAATTCCTTGAATACCCTTTTTAAGGTTGTATTTCCCCTAGGGTCACTTAACGCCCAATTTAGCGTTTTTCTTGTTTCTTTTGGATTTATTCTTTTTACCAAAATTCATTAGGCACTAATAGGCCCTCAATATCATATTAGAGTAATTTAATCACCCTAATCAAGTCCGGGGTATTTCAATCTACCCCCCTGAAAGAACTTTGCCCACAAAGTTAGTGAGTCTAAGATTGTTAGTCACCAAGGCACTCAATACTATGGTTATACTCTCTCTACAACCTGTCAGACTCCAATGACTGACTGAATATAAACCACATATCCACACAATATGTCAAGCATGCATAGCAACCAAAAATATCTTTTTCCCAAATCTCTCAATGGGGGTCCATCCGCAGACAATTAGGCACTAAGTCCTCCCCCAAATCGAGTGATCCCTCAGGTACCGGTCACGTTTGAACAATTACGCTCTCTGGTTCATGGCCGTCATGACATTGAGCACTTACTCTTTCTGGCTCTACGATCCTTTGGTTATGATCAAAATTCATTTGCAACTCTAGAGAATCCTCAGGCTCCAAAGTGGGTACTCTTCCTTGACCGGACTACTCATATCTGGCGGCCCTTGGACAAATACAAAACACCTACTTACAAACGTCCTACAGGTCACTTAGTACCCTTGCTCGTCCGTTGTAGTGGTTTCAAAACTATTCAACCCCTCCACCGACTCACAACTAGCTTCACCTCCAGGATTCAACCAGATACCCGTGCCTAGCCATGAAAGATCCACTAGCGCCCGTGGAAGTGGTTTCAAAACCAATCCTCATTCTCAAGTTTGAAGAAAATCATTTGCCAAAATCATTTGGAAGTTCATTTTGAAAACTCAATGCATCTCCAAGTTCCAATTTATGTTAGTTTCACCTATTACTAGTGCGATTACTTGTGGCCACTTATACGGAGCTTCAAGAGTCATTCAACCCCAATGTGATCAGCATTGGTGTTGAACTATCCATCCACCCCACTTTGGTGTTCGGTTTCCCTTGATCGCTAGCAAATCAAGTTCCACCTCCCACCTCAATTCACACAATCAAATAGTCAATCATTATTTCATTTTCTATCTTCTTAGTCTTTCTAGTCATAATCATACAATCATACATTTACTAATTTCTAGAATCCATTTACTCCTTTACTACTCATCTCATCAATTGTTACTCAATCCTATCTTCAACTACTATACCCAAGAATTTCAAAAGTTAGTTTCCAATTAGTTCTTCTATCCTCAAATAGTTCATAAACCAAATCAATTTCTATCCTCAATTTATTCACAAATACAATCAACTCAAATTACCTAGGGGACTCACTTCCCACTAGGTTCGACATCGGTTTCATACCGATTTATACTTATCAAACTCCTCAAATATACTCACCTCCCAAATTATTACCAACCGGGGTCCTCATTCCCCATGGAGTTTCTCTACTTCATTCACCTCAAAAATCTCATAATCAATACTACTTCCACTTCAATTCTCGCGATCAATCTTAATTACATTATGAATGGTATACATATGTTTATGTAACATAAGTACCAATCATCACACAAATACTTTTGCGCTATGCGCATTGTAGTTTACGCCCTATCACGTAAAACATACATTTCGCGGTTTTCGCCCTACCCCCTTAAAAAGGGATTACGCCCACGTAATCTACCATGTGTCAACATTGGAGATATGTTGAAGGCATTAAGCCGTCATGGAGTGGTTCAACTTCCATGCGGTATATTATACAATGGTCTTTGGTCAAAGGGCCTTAACCATATTGTTGGTTAGTCCCTGCACCAAGAATTCACATCGGAGTTTGTTTAACTCTTAACCGGGTTCGGTTCTAGCCTTAGAGGCTTCAAGGCATTGATAATTAGCCATTCATTTACTAGGTGTACTAAACCTTAGAATGTGGGCCTACTAGCTTCTACTGCGCGACCCTGATAACTTGGGTTTATTCGCCCTTCTCGTTATCCTAAATGTGTTATACAATATCCTTTTATCCCTTTTTATCTTGAGAATAAGGCTTATTAATCAGGCGTGGTATTCTTTTACTGTACGCGAATTCGATGAGCTTCGGATTCTCTATCTAGCTCTTTAGGAATCTATATACATACTGTTGTATATTTTCGTGGTTATTCACTTGATTCCTCCGACTTATTGTCGGTTGAGGTTAAGCCACTACTTAATTGTAGTGCTTCTGCTATTACCAGTGGCTTCTGAACTATGCCCACCTACTGGTTCTTTACAAGTGTTCTTTACTTCACAAATTTTCCTCTACTCTTACCACAATTGCCATTCTCCCAACTTCCTAGCTATCCCACTTGATCATTACTGCACAAATGCAATACCAAAACACTCAGTCCTACAGAGTGCAGAGGCGTAAACTCCTGGGCAGTAACTCTATTGTGAGATTAGCAATAGGAATTAATATTGTTTCCCTCATTTCTCGGTCTGTCTAATCGACTCCATCTCATTGTGTGATTTACTCCCATATATTGGTCGCTTGCTGTGCGCCATGTTCGTATTTATTTACGTCATTGGTTTCCATGGCATCTGCTATTTCATTAGCTTTTGCACATGTTCTACTACCATTTAGGCAATGGTTCGCCATTTTCTTGGCTGATTATAGAGTATGACATTCTTTCATATTCTGAGCTCCTCGAGCGTTATTGGTTTTATGCTTCAGGTTATACCTATACAACATTCCTTCTGAACCGGTTACTCTTCGGTTTCCAATAATTGCGATGTTAGCATAATTCCACTTGCTTGGTAACATTTGTATGCTCAAGCTTCACTACATTAGTAGTTCTGAAAGAGATGTATTATCAGATATTCCCTGATGGTATTCCCTTTCTAGAATCTAAGTCTTCACCGCTCTTGCGGTCTCACATTAACAAGGGGTATCCCTGCTCGTGGGCTATTAAACCATCTTACTGGTGCCGTTCTTGGCAACTCTGCATATGGTTTTCTATGGGTTTTGCAACTGTTGGATTATATATTGCAATAGTTTCATGGCATACTAGCCTTGTTGCCTAGAGCTCTACTCATTACAGGCGGTTTACATGGATGGTTTTACTCCGTATGCCGTCAAATGGCTTAGAGGTGCTATTGAGCTCCTTGATAGGATCAGTGCATCACGCTTCCATCCGTTGGATGCCCCTTTAAGTATTTTGGTGTTGATCGGTACCATCTATTTAATTCAGGGTATCCCCTGGTTAGTGGGATCCCTTCGGTGTTCTAACCGAGTGTTTGTTATACCTCTGGTGCTTTTATTACGATATTCGTTCAACTATGTTGACTTTGGTACCCTTACGGATTGCTCCTGGGTGTTGGTGAGAGATGTCATTAGATCCGGCTAACATTTGAGTATGTTCTGTCTTCTCCGCATTGCGGTAAAGGGTTTCAAGTTGTCCCATTTAGGGTTACAACGTCTCCCGTTCTTAGGGTAGACTATGGGTATTTCTCTTATGGTTTTAACCAGATTGGTATATCCTTCGGTGGTGAACGGTATCCTCCGGTACTTTAGATGATACTCTGGGTATTTCACTTTGTTCCTTGAACATTTGTGTTCATGATAGGCATTGCCTTAGTGTGTTTAGACCGGGTATCCATTCCGGCTATTTCATGCTTTTGTTTCAAATTCTTGAGACATCTCCAATGTCTTTGGTCAATTACTAGTGCTCCTCGCACTTTGTAACTCTTTATCATCCTCCTAGAATGAGTATCTTGACTTCTTTAGCTTGTAAGCTCATCTAGGTTCTTCGATCATTTGAGGTATCCGACTGTTTGGAGTTGTATTCACTTATG
Organism: Limonium bicolor; assembly: GCA_023374045.1. Lineage (NCBI taxonomy): Eukaryota > Viridiplantae > Streptophyta > Magnoliopsida > Caryophyllales > Plumbaginaceae > Limonium > Limonium bicolor. The sequence continues at coordinate 230,990,583 of CM041778.1, forward strand.
GTCCGTAGAACGGAGCTAACTACTTCCCGTGTTTCATACACTACCTGTATACATACGTGGGGTACCGTATTTGCACGTTACCACTTACCCGACTAACTCGCAAAGGGTCTGTCAAGCCCGCATGCTCCTTCTGAGTGCGGTCGTCCCACATCCCGTATTTGGGTACACTCGTAGTGCTCGTCACACGCCTAGGTGAAGTATTCTATTGTTGACTCCTCTTGTATCATTCTATGATACTCACCGTGGTTGTTCTGGTTTGGTTTTAAAATTTTGAGGTTTAAAAAGAAAAGGTTGGTTTTTGAAAGAAAGGTTTTGTTTGAAATAAAATCCTGGGTTTTGGAAAGAAATCTTCATGGTGTTGCCATGCTTGAGGTCTTTGACCAAGTACAGCTTCCTGTTGACTGGTATGTGCATTTATATAATGGTCGGGCCGTTAAGTCTTTCCAAGGTTGGTTGTTCAATTCCTTATGATTAGTGATCCTTCATTTGCTCCCATTGTCATGGTGGTACTTAGCAAGTACTTGTTAGTCATCCAGAGGTCTTCCGATTGTCTTGTTGTTGCTGCACTTGCATTGGCAAGTGCGCGGGTACGTCGGTTTTTAGGTTATCATGCACCAATTACGGAGTTGTCTTCATCCGTATTTGGTGGTTTTATTGGATATTCCATCCACTTTTGATCTTGGTGATCAACTCCCTGAGTGTCTTCTCAGTATTCTTAACATGATCATTGTTAATTCGGGTGTTACTGCCTCTTGGCGTTGTAGGTTTGGAGTTATCCATCCTTGACTAAGTCCTTAGTCAGTTTGTATACCATTGTGGTATTTTTTTTTAGAGTTTGCAGTCCGTAAACTCTCTTGTCCCGGGTTTGTTACTCCGCCTTTTCGCTTCGTTGCGTAGTTATACTTTCCTTCCTGTTGGCTGCGCCTGGTTCTCGCGACTGCGAAGCACGTCGCCCCATGGTGCCGCAAATTTCACTATCCTGTACTTAGGATCTTCAATCTTCTGCCGTTAAGTACGGTTATTGTCGTTCCAACGGGAACCGTCTTTGGGATTTCCAGTTCTTGGAATCTACTGTATGACAGGCTCTTTCTTGTTACAAGGTTTATTCTACATCCGCCAGATCGGGTTTTCCCGAGTATGAGAGGTCTTTCCATCCCTCTGGCGTTCTTTCCCTAACTTTAAAACGGGGGTTGCGGAGGGCGGGATTGGTTATATAGGTATCCAAATCACACTAGAAGTCCCTAACTAGCGTACCTCACACGCTAACACTCGACCCTTAGCCCTAAGTCTCTAATACCTAACTCGATATTTTCCTAAACTCGGTATTCAGACCATCAGAGCGATACTTCGCTCTGATACCACTTTTTGTAACACCCCTACCGGTAATCACACCATTAACTCCTAACCCGTCTCCATTATCAATACACAAGCAGCGGAAATCTAAACTACAACCGTGGGTGATACAATGCCGTTAGTCACCCACGTGACTAACAAGGCCAATCCAAACACAAATATAACAACAAATCCAATATCGGTCTGATGGGTCTTATACCGAGTACACTATGCGAAAGGTACTTCCTCAACTTGATCAATTCTCAAACTAAATACAACTTCAAATCCATTATATACAATACAATCTCAAATTTGTTCTATACCGAGTATCTACTATTCCAAAGTGCATCATTGACCTCTCAGTCTTACAAATCCATAATACAACAAATTCAATTCTTATACGACTACCCATAGCAATAACAACCCCGTCCTACTCTCGAACGGTGACCGGCTACAAGCCCTATACAATTCACTACTATCTATATTTCACTCCTAGCTATCCCTGCTTAGCTGTTGGTCTCTTACTGTGATCATGTCCACTTCGGGTACCTGCACACTAAAAACGTTGCCCCTAGGGGCTCAGCTTACGCTGAATATGACTTCCACATACCCCGCGTACTAGCGAGGGTACGCCGACTAATTGGTCGAGAGCATGCGATTCATTTTAATTCAAACAGCATGCATACAACATACATTATATATGTACATTCACAATCAAGTTCATCACGAACACAAACACTAACACACACATCAAGGGGTTAATTTAGCTTGTTCTTAAATTAGGCTTGAGGGTCTCTACCTCACTATGCCTTACTCATTTACTCATTGTCTTACCCACTCCCTTGGGTTACACTCACTCAAGTTTTCTTACTCTCCATCTCCAACTCAATACTCACGTTACAACTCAACTCTCTCAAGTCTCAACTCAATTCTCAATACTCACATACTCAATTCAATACTCAACACTCAATACTCAAATACTCAAGCTCCCAATTCAATACTCAATACTCAAAGGCATCTTTTAAGTCTTAGCCCTGACCTCCGGGCAGGGTCATACACAAGACCCACCACCAGGCTCAACAATACAAAAGGATCTATGCATTCAGTTCCTCACGTTCACAAATGTCCAGCTCTCTACACACTACTCAAATTCCCAAAACTTCTACTCTCGGAATCATTTCACAAACACAAAGATCAGCCTAGAGGTATCTCTCTTGATAACATCTAGTGGCTTAGGGAATTCTCAGTGTCTAGTATTCTAAGATTTAAGGTTTCAACCAACTTATTGAATACTCTCATGCTCGGGGCATTGTTCATTTCAGTCGGTTCCTCTCATTGGGGTTCGACTATATCTCTAAGGGGTTTGGTGATCCCTTACCAAGCTTTACTTTACTCAACGTTCGTATTTCGAACAATTTTCTAATCATCTAGTTAGAGGTTACTCATATACTTCCACTAATATTTATTGTGTGGCTTAAGTCGTTTCGGTTCTCTAACCGTTATCGGGAGGTTACTACTCCCGTATGTTTTCTCACGTTCTAGTGTGTTCGTAGGTTTATGTACCGTGTATCGGTTCGATAGTTGTAGGGTGTTTCCACCATTTGTTTAGTTCGCGCTTGACTCTTCCTACGAGTCTCTACTCACACAAGACTCAACTATGAGTCGCACTACCATACACAATCGCAAGCAAGCAATTCATACACAATCCACATTTCATGAATTATACAAACTTCGGTGCAAATTACAAACCAACGAGCAACAACACAATACAAGCACCAACAAGTACAAACAATCAGATTCGTGCATTTATCTTGTTAGGTGATCACACAATCAAACAAGTACACAAATCGGGGTAACCAAGTTAGGATACAGAGCATGAGGAAATCATACCTTTCACCGGGGTTTATCTTTACCGGGGGTTCTCATGTTCTTTGGCTCACCCTTGTTCCTCGAATCTCATTCTTGAACCACTATTTACATGTCAAATGGTTCGATTATTATTAAGGTGTTACGTTACGTACATAAATGCTACTCCCGTACTTACCCCGTTATCCAGTTATTCCGGTTTAACTTACTGTACTTAAACTCACAACTTACTCATTCACTTTCAACACTTGTTTATACTTCTTAGGACCTTTAAAGGTCACCAACAACTCCTAAACATCATCTAAAACCAATACCATTCAATCCCCCATGTTTAGAACCCTTAAAAACACTCTCTGTGCAATTCTGGGGGTGGTCCGGGACTTTGGGTCCAGACCAAGTCCCGGACCAATGCATTGTTAAACTCTCGCTGTTTTTTCACTATGGTCCGGGACCTTGTCCTGGAGTATAGTCCCGAACCAGGTATAGACTTCAACTCTCGGCAGGAAAATAACATGTGGTCCGGGACCTTGTACCAAGGCCAAGTCCCGGACCAAGGTGGGTGATGTGCTCTCGGCATAAATTGAGTGTGGTCCGGGACTTTTCCAAGGACCAAGTCCCGGACCCTGCTAAAACCCTACCTACGCTACACACTTGATTTTTCACCCCCAATTCAATCCATAATCCACACTTAAACTTTCCCTAATCTTTCCACAAGTTTTCTACATAATTAATCGCCCTAAAACACTCCCTAAACCACCTCAAATCCTTGGTTAAATCCTCACTCCATCCATTCTTATTCAAATTCAATGATTCAAGTTCCCACATTTTTCATATTTCCATCTTATGCATTTCTAGCTCCTTATTTCTAGTTTCTACCTCTTACAAACCTCACCAAATCCATCAATGACCATTGCAATTCATTTCCTACATAAATGCACTTCTAAAACCCAAGTCCAACTCTCATTTCCTAAGTCTTGCACACTTACTCTTTTCTAGCTTTTCCAAAGCATTTCAATACTCCTATGCTACAAATTTTGCCTCTTCCTCTTCCTACCCTTATATACACTCAAGAGGGGTTAACTAATCCAAATAGATCCCTTCCAATACCTAGTTCATTCCCTAGGTTGTTCCTACTCATTACAACACCTAGAACACATCATTTCTACCAAAATTTTACCATAGCCTCCCCATAAATTTAACATCTCCCAATCCATCAACTCTCATCAATTTTTCATTCCTAATCTAGCCACACCCACAAGGGGTCCTACCAGCACACAACATATCCTCAAAATTACCCAAACAACAATATAGCTCCAAATTCAAATACATTGGCACTTAGGCCTTTAAATCAACACAAGTTCACATTCACCCTCAAATTCAAACTACTACATTAATTCACATAGTTTTGGGTTCATTATTTTAATTTAGCCCATCCCAATTCCTAAAGCAATTAAAACAAAGTTTAAGGTAGATTTCTTACCTTAATTTACAAGTCTCTCCTTAATTCTTCTCTTGCTCCTCCTCTTCTCAAATTCGGTCAAGTGGGGATGGAGTTGCCAAACTCCATCCCAACATTCAAGAAACACAAAGATGCATTTAATTAATCATCTAAACCCTTAGGAAATCTTAATTCAATGAAAGGGCTCAAAGCACATAGTTAGGGTTTACCTTTTTGAGCTTTTTAAGAGGGATTTTCACCCTTGAATCAAGAAGGGAATTACTCCACCATTGGAGGGTTGAAACAAGGCTCCAAAACAAGAAGAGAACAAGGTAAGAGAATGGGCAAAAATCGGCCATACTTAAGAGATGGAGAAAAGTGAGGTCTTTCATGGAGATTTTTACCTTGTTTGAAAGAGGGGACTCCAAGCTACTAGATGTGATGTGCTTTTCTCTTCAAATGGGGAAAACCCATGGAGATGAAACTCTCATTTTGAAATTCCGAAAAGAGAGAAAATAGAGGAGGATGAGGAGTTCAAATATGTAATTTGTTTTGCATTTGGGGCTTGGAGTTGGCTAGAGCATGGAGAGAAAGGGGGAGTAGCCATGGGAGGAGCTCAAAACCGTTCAAACCAGAGAGAGGAGAAAATCGGTGGGAGGAAGAAGAAGGAAATAGAGGAAAGAGAGGGGGAAAAGAAATAAAGGAGGAGAGAGAGGAAAAGGGGGTACTTGTACCCTTTTTTACTTTTTTCTCTTTGACTTAATTAATTAGCTAGCTAGTCATGTGTGAGGGGGCTGTCTACATTAATAAAACCGGCCCACTATTATAATACAAGCTGGAGCTTTTTTGTCTTTTACAGAAAACGCTCGTTATTTTACCCGGTTTAGCACTATTCACTAACCGGGCCCGTCTTCCGGAATTTTCCCGTTTCTTTAATTTTAATGGCTATTATACTCCCATTAATGTTTATTTATAGTTATTTAATGGACTATACTTTTTACGGTTTGTTTGACCACTTAAAGTCACGTTTTCGGGTTTTCTCGAAAAATGTGCGCTAAAGCTTTATTAGTGTTTTAACTTGTTTTATGGATCCATTTTCTTTGGGAATTGTTTCCATATATTATTTAGGCATTATTAAGCCTTTTAAATTTCTTGAATACCCTTTTTAAGGTTGTATTTCCCCTAGGGTCACTTAACACCCAATTTAGCGTTTTTCTTGTTACTTTTGGATTTATTCTTTTTACCAAAATTCATTAGGCACTAATAGACCCTCGATATCGTATTAGAGTAATTTAATCACCCTATTTAAGTCCGGGGTATTTCATCAACTATGATAGGCTCTCCTCTACTCTACTACTGCATCTGCTCATTTTGAAGCTCTACATCAAGAGAGCATGGCAGCTCATGCGAATCTTATCAATAGCATTAGGAGAAGATAAAGAAAGAACTTAAAGAAGAGATGAGGCAAAGCATGAAGAAGATTTTCTTTAGGGTGTAGTTGTATTTGCAACTGTAATCTGTATCCACAAGCTATGAAGTACTTTCATATATATATTAATGCTAAAAAAATCATGTGTATGTAGCTGTTTACACTTCTACTTACAATAACTTTCACATCTTTCCACAAAAACCAACCAAAACCACCACTAAACAGATCTGCGCACACAATTAAATCACTGCATTAACAACAAAACCAACAGAAGAACAGATTAGTTATAGTCACAACTATTAGATTGCTTGCATTAACAACAGCACCAACAGAATAACAATATAGTCATAGTCACACAATGAATTGTTTGAAACTTTTCATTGATTATAGTTGTAAAAAAGGTCATGACTTTAGTATGGTGTCTGTGCTTTGTTACATGTTAAGAAGGTCTTTATATAGGCAAAAAATTGTTGGGCTCAAATTAGTCGTTACAACAACAAACAAACACAACACAGCAAAACATTCATTTTTGAACATATAAACTCAAATCGTGGCATATTGTGAACATTAAAGCCTAAATAGTGGCATATTGTAACTATACAATCAAACAAGGGTATTTTGTGTAATTTAAAAAAAATAAAAAAAGCCGTTGCAACAGTCAAATCAGCGCAATTCAAATTTGATTTTTTTTTAAAAAATCAAACTTGCCGTCAGGGATATTTTTGTCGTTTACCAGAGAGACTTAACAACGAGACTAACGTCTGTTAGCAGACAATGGCATTTGTGAATTTCAAACTCAAATCATGACATCTTATGATCAACTTTATAAAAAGGTATATCGTGAATTACAACTCAAATCGTGACATTTTGTGAATTTTTCTCTTAGTAATAATATTATCAATTAATATATCGCTATTTATACATAATCATTAACGAGAAATTGTTTTCCTATTTTATGAAGTCTTTGAAGGTAAAACAGCTCTCATTTTTTGTTCTTTGATTTCTAATGAATTTATTTTTGCAGTAGGGGTGAGCAAACGGGGCGGTTAGAACGGATAACTGAAAATAACCGTTTTTTTGGATTCGATCACCGTTTTTTTTAACAGTTTTACAAAAGTTCAGTTATTTCGGTTAAAACGGATATCCGTACTTTAAAACAGGGCGGTTAACGGATATTACACCTCAAACTTCGGTTATTACGGATAACCAAAGTTTTTTTTTAAAAAAATATTTTTTTATCCTTATTTTTTAACCAGTAAGAATGGGTAGATGCTGTTACTTTAGTTTGATGCATGCTGCTCAAGGTTTCGTGCATAAGGCGTGATGAATTACCGAATGATGTTATTTTAGTTTAATTATTTAATTTATGTTATAAAATACATTTATTTCGGTTATGATAGAAAATACGGTTATTTTGGTTATGATAGAAAAAAAAGGTAAATTCGGTTATGTTCAAATGTTCGGTTATTTCGATTAATTTAAAAAGTTCGGTTACAGGGCGGTTAACGGATATCAGTATAGTTTGTAAAACGGTTATCGGTTAAAACGGATATTATTACTAATTTCGGTTAAAATGGTTATAACCAAAATAATCGAACACCGTATTTTTTTTCAAACTTCGGTTAACGGATATCTATTCTAACCATTTGCACACCCCTATTTTGTAGTCTCGTTTATTTTTTGTTCTTTAAACTGACTTGTAATGATTTAATATTTTGCATTTATGTCCTAATATATTTGTGTAATTTATTACTAACTTATTACAAATTATAATTTTACTAATTTTAAAAAAATTGATTTCAAAATATTTTAAGATTTTGCTTTATAATTGTGTAAATATTTTTAAAAGTCAGATTTTATTAATTGTTCACACTTTTTTCAAAAAATCATGATCGTCATTTCTATAGCTATGCGTTAATAAGCACATAACATGAAAACTTCATATATTACTATTAATTTTAATTTTTGATATTTTGATATAGTATAGTAGAAGCATTTTTATAAATAAATATTTGTATATTTGATCTATGATAAAAGAAAAAATAAATAAAATAAAACTTACAAGTAACATACTCCCTCCGTCCTGAATTGACTGTCCTGTTTATTATTTGGACATGTCGTTTGATTTCAATTTTTAACATATAAGATAAATTAATTTAAAAATTTAAATTTTACATATGATTCCTTACATGATAAACTGTATGTTACAAATTTTTGTTTATAAATTATTTTATCTTATATGCTTAATTGAAGTGGAAAAACGTGCCATAAAACAAACAGGACAGTCAATTCAGGACGGAGGGAGTATTTAACAAATAAATCAATATGTTGTCTTTAATATAGGTCATCTATTGCCCCTCTCGGTCATAATGTACTTTCTTCTTGTTTAGCTTAGATTTTTTTTTTTTGGTAATATTATGATATAATCCTCGAGGCTTTCAAATATTTTGTTGGATTACTATAATGGTATATTTGAAGTCACCGTCCATCCGCATTTGAGTAAGAGTGGAACAGTGATTTGACAGTCCTAGTTAACTGTTGATTGGACTGTTTTGTTGATTGGGTTGTCTTTTTACTATATTAACTTTAAATGATTGTAACTTTTAATGTATAAGTCCAAAATAAAAAAAATTATATCATTGTTCACCTAAATTTAAGCTCTTCAAAACAAGACCAGTCATGAATATGTTTTGATAACTTTTAATTTTGCATGTATACGATGATACACAAAATGATAATATGATTCATTAATTTTGTATTATGATTCATTAAAATTGATATTATGATTCATTAAGTAATAGTGGTGAATTAGACTACAAACTTCAAAACTGATAAAAATCATTATTATTTGGTAGTGTATTATTATTGTTGTATGGTGAATTTGAAGCTTATATGGTGAATCATGTATTTTTCATACATATCAAATATTATTTTGTGTTGTATTATTGTGTAAAAAAAATTATTCTTATATGTTTGCGATGATACACTAAAATGAAGACATGATTCATTAATTTTGATATTAAGATTCATTAACTAATAGGTGGTGAATTGGATAACAAACTTTGGAAACGATAAAAATCATTGTTGTTTTGTAGTGTATTATTATTGTTGTATGGTCTATTTTCAAGCTTATACGGTGAATCGTGTATTTTTCATACATAACAAATATTATTTTTTGTTGTATTATTGTGTATAAAATTTTATCGGAAAATTACATGCTCCACCCATGACGTTGGTGAAATTTCACACTCTACCCACGTGGTTTCAAAAATTACTTTCCTCACCCATGTGGTTTCTCCCGTTTTACATCCAACAATTTTTCTAATTTTGTTCAATTCAAAAGATGCTTAAACGTTGTCCGAAATTGATGAAACTTTACATGGATGATGCTAAAGTGATATATTTTGATCTTATGTCAAATCTGAAGTTTTTTAAGCTTAAATGTGACCTGTGGGACCCAATAAAACATGTCACATGTTTTATTGGGTCCCACGGGTCACATTTAAACTTTAAAAATTTTAGATTTCTCACTGAACCAAAATATAACACTTTAGCTTTGTCTATGTAAAATTTTATCAATTTCGAACAACGTTTAAGCATCTTTTAGATTAACCAAAAATTAGACAAGTTGTTGAATGTAAAATGGCGGAAACCACATGGGTGGGGAAAGTAATTTTTGAAACCACGTGGGTGGAGTGTGAAATTTCGCCAAGCGTCATGGGTAGGGCATGTAATTTTCCTAAATTTTATTCTTATATGTTTGCGATGATACACTATAATGAAGTATGATTCATGAATTTTGATATTATGATACACTAAAATGATGTTATGTGTTTACAATGATACACTGAAATGATGTTGTGAATCATAAGTCTTATTTATATATATGGATATATACATGTAATTAATATAAAATTTTAAATTTCTCAAAATATATTCATGCTTAATCTTGTTTTGATGAGCTTGAATTTAGATGAGTAATGGTATAATTTTTTTTATACTTTGGACTTATATTTTAAAAATTACAACCAAGTGAAGTTAATATAATATAAAATAGTTCAGTCAAAACTGATTGAACTGCCAACTCATCACTGCCGCACCAAATATCAAGGTGGGCGTACCGCACCATTTCAAAAACTGTCACGACGTACTCCATCTTGTAGCTAATACTAATTTCTACTTGTCTGTTTTTCCCATTTAGTGCTCTCACTATAAACTCATATAAATGGCAAATTCTATTGTACAACCGGTTGTACGGTGAGCATCGTACAACCGTTCATTTTAAATTCAAACGTTGTTCAAGTTTTTATATTGATTGTTCATATTGATGTAAAAGTTCATGTTTTATTGTGAAAGTTGTTCGACTTTATGATGATTGTTCAAATTAATTGTGAAGAATGTTCGGGGATGTACATAAACATCGTACAACCGATTGTATGATAGTCGGATTGCATATAAACTCCCTTTTATACGATGTTTTAACGAGTGAAGACTAAGCGCGATGGATGAACTATTTTCTAAACAATTTCTTATAAATTTATCATTTTCCTACAGAGTTATATTCTCTTAGCGTCTAACATTACACGAATCCAATATCTGCCACTACTAGTTGCAAGGCTCCTATGGACAACCCAAACATGACGAGACGGCCATTTATTTCTCACAACATTAACGTTGTGACGACCCGGGTGTTTTGTTATTGTGTTTTGAACATAAAAGATAGAGGCTAGTTTTGCTGAGTTTCAAAAATAAGATACCATTAATGCCGAGAAAATGAGAGTCGATCTTCTGTAGCAGTCTCCCCTCTTTGTCGGAATAATCGGTCGGTAGCCATATCTCGTGCCCGCCGTTCTGGTGCCTTTTTTCTATTCCCAATCCAGAGCGTTTTTCCCAATTGTACCAATTTCGATGGAAGGAAGTAACGCTGCTGCACAAGCTGCCAAGACGCGACGCAATTCGGGCTCTTTCGCCCCTTCTATAGAACCAGATTTAGCAGCCATCAACAAGGTTTTTGAGATTCCACATTCGACGCAACAGGGGCTTCACGGCGGCTCCTTTAGAAATGCGATTATTGGTGATTCTGAGGAAAAGACGATGGAGTAACTCTCCGACGAGTTGGACGAAATCTCGGATGAGAAGATGAGGCAATGGATGACGATGATCCTAAGTGCCCTTCCATCTTTATTACAAAAGAACAAAAATTAAGATTCAGGCAGCCATGGAGGAAAGCGATAATCGTTAAGCTTCTGGGGAAATTTCTTCCGATGCAAATCTTGTATGAGCGACTCCGGAACCGCTGAAAGCTACAAGGAGAATTTACTATGGACAATCTCTCAAATGGCTTCTTCAAGATTTCATTCTCAAACCTGGAAGATCTACAATATGTACTTTTGGAAGGGCCGTGGCCGATAATGGACCACTACCTCACAATCAGGAGGTGGCATCCAAACTTCAACCCAGAATCTGAAGCTTTATCTTTGTTGGAAGTGCCGGTGAGGTTCCCGGGATTACCTAACGAATATTATAACGAAGAATTCCTAACTATTGTTTGTTCGAAAGTTGGGAGGGTGAAGAAAATGGATCTGTCTCCAGCCAATTTTGGGAAGTCACGGTTTGCGCGAGTGGCAATCGAAGTAGAATTGACAAAACCCTTACTGGCGAAATATAGGTTTCGGCGTAGAATTATGAAAGTGGAGTACGAAGGTTTGCATCTAGTATGCTTCAATTGTGGGTGCTATGGGCACAAGGACTCCAATTGTCCGTTCAACCAAAATACAGATACTATAATTCAGGAGGAAGGTGTTAAATTAGTCGACAACTAGAATCCAGACAAAGTTCTTCACATAACTGAAGAATATGGTGAATGGATGGTGCTAAAGAAAAAGAATACGGTCAAGAAGCCTTCTAACCCTAGACCCAATGTTAAAGCGTGTAACCCTAGAGTGGGTGCTACAGGCTCGTCGTTTGCAACTTGAACAGCGAAGGGGATATTAAACATCAGCAATCCCAGAGGGAGGTGAATCCTTCGCAGGAGGATGGCGTAACTGACGAAACCGCTAACCAAAGGAGTATCCCAACACAAGAGCCCAACTTGGTGAGATTCCAGGCAGTATCGACGCCAAACTACACTCAGGAAGTCCAACCTGCAAACAACCAGAGACCCGATTTGGAAATTCGTCATTCCCAACTGGCGAGGCCTCCAGATTTGGGAACTAATCAAGGCAGCTTGGAGATGAATTACAGTAATCAGGTAGATTTAATGGATTCTTCTATACAAGCTAAAGGAGGTATGTGATCAAACCTTTACTAATCTATGTTAAATAAAATAATCTTCTGGAATGTGAGAGGTGCGCTTAAACCCAGCTTTCATAGAGCTGTAAAGAATATTATTTTATCTTACAAGCCTGACATTTTAGTGATGTCTGAACCCAGAATAAGTGGCCGAACTGCGATCTCTGTGTGTAGTAAATTGGGCTTTGATAATGATTTCCGTGTTGAATAAATGGGATTTAGTGGAGGTATTTGGCTTCTGTGGAATAACAGTGCGGTGATTAATGTTATTGCTAGTGATATACAATTTATCCATTGCAAAGTTTCGTATGGTGATAAATATTTTTTGCTGACTTGTATTTATGCTAAATTAGACCACAACATTAGGAACCTTTTATGGGATAAATTGGATACTGTTCAACCATCTTCTTCCATTCCATGGATTGTGGGTGGCGATTTTAATGCAACTTTGCTTCCCTCTGATAGACTTCCATCCCCCAATAGAAATTTTGGTATAGATAGGAACTTTGCTGGCTGGTTTCACAGGAGGGGTCTAATGATTGTTAAAAGTAGTGGAAACAGATTCACCTGGACCAACGGTAGGCATAGTGCTTGCTTAGATAGAATTCTTTCCTCTACGGAATGGAGTTATTGGTTTTTTAATGCCTCTGCAGAAGTTCTCCCCAGAATAGCGTCTGATCATAGCCCTGTAGTCCTATCTCTAAAACCTATCCATAATGGCCAGGTTAGGCAAAAGCCTTTTAAATTACTTGCAGCTTGGTTTTCTCATCCTGAGTTTTGCCATGCTGTGCATCAGAACTAGATAAACATAAATTCGCTTAGAGACTCTTTAGAAAATATTAGTAATGTGCTTAGGATTTGGAATAGAACAGTCTTTGGGCATATTATTCTGGAAAAGAAAAGGATTACGACTAGGCTGAGGGGAATACAAAAAGCACTTGATGAAGGTAGGGGTAATCACTTAAGAGGTTTAGAAGCATCCCTGCTAAAGGACATTGATATGTGGATGATAAGGGAGGAAACTCTTTGGGCCCAGAAGTCTAGAGACCAGTGGGTGATGTTAGGGGATAAAAATACTGAATATTTTCACCTCAGAACAAAGATAAGGAGACAAAGTAATAGAATTGAGAAACTATTAGGGGAGGATGGGAGCTGGGTTTCTAGTAGTGAGGATTTGGAAAAGATACTTATTAATCATTTCAAGAAACTTTTTACTGCTGACATTAGTTACCAGGCTGAACTCATTGGGCATGATTTCCCCCCTCTTAGTAGCAGCGAGAGTAGAGAGCTTGGAAAGCCCATTGAGCTAGAGGAACTCACTATTGCTCTTAGAAGTATGAAAGGTTTCAAGGCCCCGGGTAAGGATGGGTATCCCGCTGCTTTCTTTCAGAAATTCTGGAATCTGGTTAGCCCTTCTGTTTTAGCCTTTGCGCAGGAGTTGTTTAGGAACCAGGGAATTAATTCCCGGTTAAATGAAACTATACTAGTTCTGATTCCAAAAGTAGAACGTCCTACCCATGTTTCCCAATTCCGTCCTATTTCTTTGTGCCAAGTACAATACAAAATATTTGCAAAGGCCTTAGCCAACAGGCTTAAACCTTTCATGCCTCGCTGGGTGTCTGAGTGCCAAGCTAGCTTTGTTCCTGGGAGGAATATTCATGAAAACATAGTTTTAGTTCAGGAAGCCTTACACTATATGCGTCACACTAAAAATAGAGAGGGTTGTGTGGCCATGAAAGTCGATCTAGCTAAAGCTTATGACAGACTCTCGTGGAATTTTATAGAAAATACTTTAGCCAGTATAGGCATTCATACTAATCTGAAAAATGTCATCATGGATTGTATTACCTCGGTCACATTCCAAATTAGTTGGAATGGTAATACATATAAACCTTTTTCTGCTGGGAGAGGAGTTAGGCAAGGAGACCCGTTGTCTCCTTTTATTTTTGTCCTATGCATGGAGAGATTAGCTTATCTAATTAACACTAGAGTAACAAGTAAGATCTGGAAACCTGTTACGATGGGTAGAAAAGATATTGCTCTCTCTCACTGTATTTTTGTAGATGATTTAGTTCTTTTTGGGATTGCCTCTATTAGGCAGATTCGTGTCATGATTGAGTGCTTAGATGAGTTTTGTAATGCTTCTGGTCAATGCGTTAGTTTGGGAAAATCCTCTATTTATCTGTCCAAAAACATTAACCAGAAAAAGGCTGAAGCTATTAGTAAGGAGGCGAGGATGCCGATTACTAGGGATTTTGGTAAATACTTGGGTGTGTTCCTTAACCAAGGAAGAATTTCTTCTCAGCCTAATAATCATATCCTTGCTAAGGTCAAGGATAGACTAGCAGGATGGAAAGCCAAATCTTTATCAAGGCGGGGAGAATCTGCTTAGTAAAGAGTTGTGTTTCCTCTATTCCTATACATACTATGTAGTGTCAATTCTTGCCTGCAAAAGTTTGCGATAAAATTGATAAATTGAGTAGAGATTTAATTTGGGGACATGATAGCTCTACTAGGAAAATGCATGACATTGGGTGGGATGCGTGGAGGGTGATTTTTCGGTATGAGGGGGGTCTATCTAAATATGGTTCTTGACTGAAAAGCTTAGATCCTATAAATTGCCATTTTGTGGAGGGTAAAAACTCGCTGTTCTGGCATCCCTTAAATACCTACTCTATCCTCCGTCTTTCCCAAAAAGCTTAAAGGGAATGCCAATGAGCACTACACCCGCTCTCGATGGGCTCCACGTGGACTTATGCCTCTATAAGGCGGAATCGACTAGAGTCGCCACCTAGTTTGACCTGAGGAACTAGGAAGGGAGGATAAAGGTTCTAAAAACCGTTAATTGACTCTGTGATTTGCACACGGATTGGACTTATCTGATCATACCAAAGGCCCTGTGTGGGTTCACACTAGGTTACACCCCTTAGAAGTGGCAATGACCATGACTTCGGATTGGTGCCCGAGGAAACCTCGATCTCCAATTGTCGGGATTGCCTTCTTTCAAAACCTTATTAGAGAGATTTAATTAAATCCAAAGGATAGGGTTGAGTGTAGACTGAGGAGTAGATGATTTCGAGGAGTTTGAAAAATAGGCTGGTCTTGAAGTTGGTTTTGAATGTTGAGAGGTTTTGATTGTTTTTCAAAGGTTTGAGGTTGTTTCAACTTTCAAGGGGTTAAGAGGATGCTGGAAGTTTTAAGGAGTAAAAAGGTATTTTGGTCATTTTTGTGGAGTTAAGGGGTGTTTGGATCATTTGCTGGAGTTGAGGAGTTTTCCGGGACATTTTGTGAAGTTGGAGGGTACTTGAGTTAATTGATGAAGTTAAAGGGAATTCGGGTTATTTTGAGGAGTTTTCCGAGTTTGTGAAATTCAGGTTTGGAATGGTCACATTTTTGAGGTGTTTTGGGAAGTCGAAGGTGTTGAAGAGGAATTTGGGTTTTCAGGACGATTGAGTATGGGAGAGGATATTCAGTTTGCAGATGCTCAGGTTTTGAAGATGTTTCAGGTTTCAGATGGCTAAGGTTGTTAGGGAGTATTCGGGAATTGGAAGTCTATGTGACTTAGAGTTTGTTCATAGAAGGATTAAGAAGTGTTTATGTGACTTGAGGCTCTAATAGGAGGGTTGGATTGGTTTATTCAAAATTGTCTCTCTTAAAGTTTTTTTTTAAAACCTAAAAAATCTTTTTGTTGTAAAAAGGCGGATAATCCCGAGGGATTACCCTATGTACCCCCTCGAACATGATACTTAATTAATGGTAAGTGCCGAGGCTCGAAAGATGGGGCAATGAATTTATGACAAAAAATAGGATTTAGAGAGAAACACCATGAATGAGATGTTCTCGGTCAAACCCTAATAACATCTCTAAATCCCGGGTTTAAAACATTAAAAGCCAAAAATATTGAAATCGAATAGAAGGGAGTTAGACGATTCTAAAATCCTGGCTGCAACTAGGAAGGTCGTTACTTCCCAAGCACCCCTCCTTGTAAAAAAATCTAGGCTGCAATTAGGGGAGGTTTGTCACCCTAATGCCCCGCCTAAAGAGATCCAGACTGCGGCAAGGGAGGTTATGACCCCAGCGTCCCGCCTCGGATTTTTATTTTGGAAAGGGAGACAAGTGATGTTCTAACTAGGAAGGAAATGTTTTGAAGGGGTCAGACATTTCTTGTTCCCCGAAAATGGTTTATTTGAGTTGAAAAGAGTTTGAAAACTTTTGAAGTTGTTCGGAATTCTCGATAAAGAAACACTGATCTTGTGTTCTCAACACAATATCTCGTTCAACTAATGTTGATTTCGGTATTGTTCACGGATTGCTCCTGTGTGTGAGGAATCATCTGGCTTGAACTCATGGGTATGTTCAGTTCCTTACTCCGCCTAGCGGTTATATACTTGACTATCCCGTTTAGGGTTGTAATGTCTCCCGTTATTGGGTAGATCATTGGTACCTTCTTATACCTCTTGGTCAGGTCATTATTCTCTTCAGTGAAGTATATTATGGGAATCTATCCGTTTACTCGAACATTAATATGTTCACTTTAGGCATTTGCCGTATTGCTTACACTGGTTTCATTCCAGTTCTTATGTATTTCCTGAGACATATTCAATGTCTGTGCTTAATACTCTGTGCTTCTCACACTTATTAACGCTATATCCTTAGGTCCGTCACCTTATTGGGTTCTTGACTCTTTTAGCTGGTAAGCTTCTCTGGGTTCTTCGTTTATTCGAGGTGTCCAACCGTTGGTTTGTATTGGCTCTTTCGTCCGTAGTATAGAGTGGGCTACTTCCGTGTTCCGTACTCTACTTGTATACATACATGGAGTATCTTATTGATACGTTACCACTTACCCGACTAACTCTAACTGGTTTGTCGGGCCCGCAAGCTCCTTCAGAGTGCGGTCGTTCCATGTCTCGTTTAGTACACTGTAGTGTCGGTCCAACGCCTAGGTGAAGTATTCTATTGCCAACTCCTCTTGTATCATCCTATGATACTTACCGTGGTTCTCTGGTTTAGTTTTAAAATCTGGGGGTTTTTGAAAAATTTAGTGTTTGAATGAAAATTTTGAGTTTTGAAAATAAAATCTTCATGGCATTCCTTTGCCGGTTGCCTCCTACCAGGTCTAGCTTCTCGCCGACCGGTATGCTCCTCAATAAGTGGTCAGACTGTCAGGCCTTTCCAAGGTTTCGTTTCAGAATTCTTAGGGTTGTCTTGCCATATTGGCTTTTCTCGCCATCTTGGTACTTGCCAAGTACTGGTCGCTTGTCAAAGCTCCTCTTAATTGTTCCCGTTTCACTGCACTTGCCGTGGCAAGTGCGCGGTACAGACGGTTTTTAGGTTAACTTATACCGGTCACGGTATTGTTCGCATTATATTGGTAACCTTGTCGGCTCTTCCTTGATCCTCTAGTTGGATAACTTCTCCTTAGAGCTGCTTCTCATTCATCTTGACATGGCTGTCATTCATTTAGGTGCTCCTCCAATCTCGGAGTTCCTTTATTACTTGGTTTGGTGTTCTACCTCGTTGCTCGTTCCCACGTCTTACTGTGGTTACCGAGGTTTAACTTATTTAGGCACTACTTTTGCAGTCCTATTCGGGTATATCCCGTAGTTATGCTCGTAGCTATCTAAGCTATATCAGTGAAGTATTGCAACTTCTTCGGGGTGTGGCAGGGTGGGTGTATCCATCCTGACTAGATTCTAAGTCGGTTAATATACCATTAGTGGTATTACATAATCATGGCGGTCCGTAGACATGTGTCCCGGTTCTCGTATTTCTCATGAGTCCGCCTTGTTGCACGGTTGGTGCTCTCTTCTTGCTGCTTCGGCCAGCTAGGTTCTCGCGACTGCTAAGCATGTCGCCCCAAGCTGCATAGATTTCGGTCTCTTAGATTAGGATTTCTCAATCTTCCGTCATTGAGTGCGGTCATTGTCGCTCCACGCGGGATCCATCTCCGGGGTTTCCGGTTCTCGGGATCCACGCATGACAGGTTATGGTTTATTGGAATATTAATAACTGCCAGTTCGGGTTTCCCGTCTCTCCGGTGTTCTTTCCCGGGCTTTAAAATACGGGGGTGGGAGGGCGGGTTTGGTATTGTAGGTATCCAGATCATACTGGAAGTTCCTATCTAGCGCATCTCTCACGCTACCACTCAACCCTTAGCCCTAAGTCTCTAATTCCTAACTCGGTATTTCCTAAGCTCGGTATTTCCAGTCATCAGAGCGATACTTCGCTCTGATACCATTTTGTAACACCCCAACCGTTAATCTCGTCATTACCTCTTTAACCGTTACTAATTGCTCCTACTCACGCAGCGGAACTCTAATTACAACGAGGGTGGGAAACAACGCCGTTAGCCCCCCATGTGGCTAACCAGGCCTTTCTTACATACCGTAACGGTCTGATGAACTGGAACAACCGAGTACTTAATACAAATACAATACTCAATTCTTTTCTTACTATACCGAGTCTACAATATACGGATGCCGATAACATACTCGGACTTACACCTCATTCAAACGCATAAGTAATTACAATATAACTACCATGTTACACAGCAGTCCCGTCCTACTCTCTCGAACGGTGGTCAGCTTCAAGTACATGCACACTAAAAACGTTCCCCTAGGGGGTCAGCTTACGCTGAATATGAATTTCGCATATACCGCGTGCTAACCGCGGTACGCCGACTACTTTTGGTCGAGAGCATGGAGATTCATTTTAATTCAATCATCATGCAAATAGTAATACATTATATATGTACACTAAACAAAGATTCGACAATCAATCATGGGATACAATCCTAACTAACATGGCAAGGTTGTTAGTTGTTCAATACTCTTAGGCCTTGAGGTTAACCTCACTGCTTAGTACTCATTCTATAACTCACCCACTCTCTCGGGTTACTCGTACTTTTACTCACCCGTTCTCTCGGGTTACTTTTTTATACTTACCATTCTCTGGGTACTCATACATAACTCACCCCTTTCTCTCGGGTTATTTATGCTCATTATCTCACCCACACTCTTGGGTATTCCTACTAAAGCTTGTAGATTCTCGAGACACTACAGGTCTCCTACGTCATGCTTGTTACTCTTAATACATATTAAGCCAAAACTCATGGCTCTCGAGCATAGTCTTACTTCCCGGTTTCGACCCTACTCTGGGTCTAGCATGGTGGGAAGGTTCAACTAGCTCCTGGAACTCTCTCTTAGTTCCTATCTCTTTTTACTAGGTCCGACTACTCTCGGACTACTCGCATTCCCATACATCCTCTCTCGGAGTTATAGTAATTTTATGTTAGTCTAGAAGCATCACTCTTGAGTTTTCTAATGACTTTGGGAACTTACTTAAATTCGGGTAATCTTAGATTTGAGGGTTACCCTTACATTCATATACTTATACTTTCGTGTATTCTTATACCGGGTAAAATCCTCATATAAGAGGTCGACCGTATCTCAAGGGAGTCACATAGTCCCTTAGGTCTCTTTCACCTTCTTATATGTTTACATTATTGGACTAACTTCAATCCTTCGATGGAGGTTCGTTTATCCCTCCACTCATATTATTTCGTGAGTTGTTCAATAAGGTTTTCTAACCTTTATCGGGTATTTACTCAACCCGTATATCTCCTCACATTCTAGGGAGTTCATATGTTTACTTTATCGTTATACTTTAATCGATAGCTTATGTGTGTTTGCATATTTCCATTGTTATGAGACTACCCGTTCTACGGGTTTCTAGTCAATCAATACTCACTATGAGTCGGTCTATGCACTATGTTAGACCACACCGACATACAGTATGTTAGCTCATACAACATACAACAAGGATACATAATCAAACAAGGGATTATTTTCATGCTTTAATCTTGATTAAGCCGGCACACAAACACAAATCAGAGTAACTCGGTTAGCTAGGGGCATGAGAAAATCATACCTTTCACCGGGGTTTTTATTTTACCGTGTCATCTCACCATGCTTGGTTCACACACGATCCACTGATACATTCAAATTTTATTAACATCAAAGCATTACGGTATGTAAAACTAATACTCCCGTACTTAACCCGTTATCCCGTTTAACTTAGTTTACTCATGTGTCTTAAACTCACAATTCCTCATTCACTTATCAACTTGTTCACTCTAATGACCTTTAAACATCATTATTCATGTCCTAATTACCTTATATTATCATTACCATTCAGTTCCCCATCATTAGAATGCAAGAAAACACATTTGTTACATTTTTGGCCTGGTCCGGGTTTGTGTCCGGGGTTACAAACCCGGACCAAACACTGGAATCACTTTCTGTCGTATTTTCATGTGTTCCGGGTTTGTGTCCGGGTTTACAAACCGGACCATCCCTGGGATGACCTTCTGCCATGTTTTTGCTATGTTGGGTTTGCATTCCGATTGCAAACCCGGACACACCCCTGGAACTGTCAAAATTTGCAGTTTTTCACCACTTTTAAACCCCTATATCACCTCTAATCATTTCCTAATCATTCCATAAGTTTCCACATGTTTAATCATCACAAAACATGCTCTAAACCTCTTCAAAACATTGGCTTATTCCTTACTAAAGTTCTTGCTCAATCTCACACGTTTTTCTTCTGTTTTACACTAATGAACACTTGTGCATTTCTAACTTCTCCTCAACACTTTGCATTATGCTCTCTTTCATTTGACCATTCCATATCTTCCAAGATAATGCACAACTCATACCAAGTTCCCTGAATCACTCTTAAAACCTTGAATTCTCATTCCTTTCCTAAAGCTCCTTAGGCATTTACACAAGTTCTTGCTACAGATTTTAGCATCAATCCCCTCTTATTAACAAGTATTCCCATGGTGATTTTCTAAGCCAAAACAACCACCATCAACACCTAGCTTCTCTAGGTCATTACTTATCACAAACCATACTCAAACCCCTCAAATTTCTAACAATTTTGCCATAACTTGGCTACTTTTCTAGCATTGCTCAAAACTCTTCCCATCATATTATTCAACCTAAAACTACCAAACCCATCATGGGTCTACCAGCACATACAAGTTCACCAATACCATCATCTACAAATACAACAAATGCTTAATTCATAAATGCATAACACGTAAACAAACACTTTATTTCACAAATGTTTTCTCACTTGTATTATTTCTATACAGCATTATCACACAAATCAAGTGGGGTGCATTCATTTATTCACCCATCCCAAATTCTAATAATGTAGAATACACATTAGGGTTGGTTTCTTACCTTAAATTCTCTTAAGTTTCCTTTTGAAAGTTTTCTCTCTTCTCCTTTCCTCTTCTCCCAAAATCGGTCAAGGCCATATCTTGCCCCTATTCTCTAGACCAATATTACCAATGGGTTTAAGGAGTACAATTAGTTCTCCTAGTTATAAGATCATCATGAACTCAAAAAGGCTTAAAGCATTAAAATGGGCATTACCTTTGGAAACCCTAGAATTGGTTTTGCCAAGAATCAAAGGAGGAGACAACCCACCATTAGGAGGCTTGGAGAGTAGCTCAAAACAAGGAAAAAACAAGGCATTACAATGTGCCCAAAATCGGCCAGCAAGAAGAGGTGAAGAAAATGAAATTTCTTAGATATTATTACCTTGGATGAAAGAGGAAGCTTCAAGCTACAACATGGAGGTTTTTTCTCTTCAAATGGGCAACACCCACGAAAATGAAACTCACTATTTCGAGTTTTGAAAAGCGAGGATGGTAGAGGGTGATGAGAGGATCACAAATATGTGATTATTTTTCGATTGGAGGCAAGGATGAGACTTGAGCAGGAGAAGAAGATGGAGGAAGCTTGCTTGGGCTTCCATGTCGGTCTGCACCAGAGAGGGAGGAGGAGAACGTGGAGAAGGGGAAATAAAGAAGAAGAAGGGAAGGTGAGAGGAAAGAGAGTGAGAGAATAGTTTAGTTTTTTACTTTTTACTTTCCTTCTCCTTACTTCTTTCTTTCTTTATTGCTAACTAATAAACATGAGAGGGGGAGGATTCTTATTTAATAAAACCGGCCCCCACTAGCTAGTTAAGCTGGAGCGTTTTTCAGTTTCTGACAGAAAACGCTCGTTTTTACCCGGTTTGGCACTATTCATTAACCGGGCCCGTTTTTTCGGATTTTCTCGTTTCTTTATTTAATGGTTATTAAACTTCCATAATAACTTAATTATAGTTATTTAATCAACTATAATTTTTTACGGGTCCGTTTGACCACTTAAAGTCGCGTTTTCGGGTTTTCTCAAGAAAGCTTAAAATCCGTAGTGTTTTAATCCATTTTTGGATCCGTTTTCTTCGGGATCATTCCCGTATACTAATTAGGCTAACTAAGCCTTAGGAATCCATCTCGGACCCTCTCGAGATCATGTATCTCTTATACTCATTAACGCGCATTTAGCGTTTTCGCTTTCAAGCGTTTTTCTCTTTCTTTTGGTTTTATTTTCTTTACCAATACTCTTAGGCACACCATTAGGCCTTTGATAATCATATTAGAGTAATTTAATCACCATTTTTAGATCCGGGGTATTAAAATCTACCCCCCTTAGGAACTTTGTCCTCAAAGTGGTGAATCTAGATGGTTACTCTGAGGGGATACTATGCCAAGGTTATAATACATGTATAACCTTACAGACTCCACAAGTCAGTCACATTTCCTACTACACATACCACACACATATCACATCATGTATAGCAATCAAAAATATCTTTTTACTCTCTCCATGGAATCGGTCGAAGACAAGAAGGCACAACAGTCCTCGATCCCATATGAGTAATATACTACTGATCCCTCAGGTACGGTCACGTGAACACTTACTCTTTCTGGTTCACGGCCGTTTCATGACAAATGGGCACTTACTCTCTCTGGCCCCGGTCCCTTCGGTTCTGATCAAAACGTTAACAATACATATCCTCAGGCACTATGGTTGACTCCACTCAAACAGGAACATCTCAGGGTACTCTCCCGTCCCGCTGCCTTTGGAAAAAAATCACACACTGACACCACCCCAACCGGTCACTTAGGACCGCCGACGTACGGTGCAATGGTTCAAAAACTAATACACGCCCACCGTTCTACCGGTCATCAAGACTTAAGGCTCAGCCATCGGCGGGTGATAGCGGTTTCAAAACAGTTTCGTTTCCATCTTCATACTTGAAGAAAATTCTTTTTCAAAATCGTTTGAAAATTCTTTTTAAAACACACACAACTCCAAATCCGGTTTGTGGTAGTTGTATCCTTTCTTAGCGTGATTACTGTGACCACTTATAGGGAACTTCAAGAATCATCCAACCTGATGTGATCAGCATCAGTGTTGAACTACCCTTCCACCCCAATTGTGTTCGGCTTCCCTGATCGCTGCAGACCAAGTTCCACCTCCCACGTCAGTTTCAAACAATCAGATAGTCAAACATTATCGTTTTCTATCTTTTACTCTTTCTAGTCATATTCATGAAACAATTCATTTCAATTAATCTCTAGTTCCTAGTACTTAGGTCATTTGTCATTCTCCACTTACTTCGTTTACTTACCTAAGCAACTCATACTTATGGCTCATTTTTTTTTCCAATGTTACTCAATTTAAAACATCAACATACACTCCAAAGGATGGAACTCACTCCATCAATCATTCTCAAATAAAACCACCTAGGGAAACTCACTTCCCACTAGGTTTATACATCGGTTTCATACCGATTCATACTCATATGTCTCATGTCTAATCTCACTAGACATATACTATAGGGATTTCATTCCCCTGGAGTTTCTCTACTCCTCCTTTCATATTTATCATATATCGTTACTTGCATCTCTCATGCATAATACTTATACTTACACAATGAATGGGTACACATGTTATGTAACATGAGTTCCAAACATCTAAACAATTTCTTTGTGCTATGCACATAGTAGTTTACGCGCCTATACGTAAAACATACTCTAAGCGGTTTCTCGCCCTACCCCCCTTAAAAGGGGTTACGCCCACGTAACAGACCATATGTTATACTGAACATGGTTCACTAATGCTGGATCATGAAGTGTTAACTTCAATGCGGTTAATTAATCATAACCGGGTTCGGTTCTAGCTCTAAGGCTTCAAAGCGTTAGGATTAGCCAATTACTCAATTTGGTAGGTATATTAACCTTGAATTACGGTCCACTAGCTTCTGCTGCATGACTGGAACTAGAGCTTAACTCGCCCTTTGGTATTCTCAATGTATTTCAATCGTCGTGGTATCTCTTACGTATGCGAATCGATGAGTTAAGATTTCTCTCCAGCTTCGGAAATCTATTTTGTATAACTCTGTATACCTTCGTGGTTATTCGCTTACTTTTCCCGACTTAGTGTCAGTTGAGGTCAAGCTGCTACTAACATGTAGTGCTTCCCGTTTAATAGTTGCTTCTGAATTACGTTTGTTTACTTGTTTCCGTACAAGAATTATTCTTCATACTACTCTGCATTTACCATCCATCGGTCCTGGGACTGTGGGTTACTGCCCACGTTCTTCGTGCATCTTTGGCCATCGGCGCACGGTATTTCTACATTTTCGCCCAACAGGCTTCGTTGACATTTCTCAATTCCCGACTCTCTCACTCGATCATACCACACAAGTGCAATACCAAAACACTCAGTCATACAGAGTGCAGAAGCGTAACCCTTGACAGTAAATCTCTCGTGAGATAGGAATGAATATGTCTCCTTTACCACATTTCTCACTACTTTATATCATGAACTGGCTATACTCTTACAACGGTCGCTTGCTGCGTACCATGTTCTACTCATTAACAACATTCGCTTATATGGCATCCGCTACTACTTTAGCTTCCGCTCATGTATTCTCGCCATTTATGCTATGGCTCGCCATTCACTGGCTCAATGAAATACGCTACTCTTATAAATCTCTCTGCGCTTCTTGCGCATTGTTACTCTGCACGTCACATTGCACACGTACTGTGTTTACTTTAACGATTGCTCTCTCGGTTTCCTTCCATGCTATCAAAGCCTTTCTACATACTATCTCTGTTCAAATACTCCTTGGCAATAAACACATGCTCAAGTATCACTATACCGCTCTAGCGGTTTCACATTATTACTAGGTGGTAGCCTTCTCTGGAGGATTCACGCCAATTGCCACTCCATAGGACCCATAATAACAAGTGGTATCCCCACTCTAAGGTAGTGGTCGTTCTCCACATTCCTTTTTATGCTTTATGCACAAGTTTTACAACGTTTGGATCTACAATTTGTAATTGGTTTTCCGGCTTACAAGCCACATGCCTCGCCATGCTCCATGCGGGCGTTTATACAATTTTCTCTTCTCCATATACCATTAATTGGTTGGAGGTATTACTGGGTTCTTTGATGTGGTTGTCTCACCACCCTTCCGTACATGGAAGGCCTTTTAAGTATCTGACATTAATTCATGCCCTCTGGCAATTCAGGGTATCCGTGTTACGTGGGATCCCTTGGGTTCTACCCAAGTGTTCGTTTTAAACACTTGTGTTCTCAACAAATATCTCGTTCAACTAATGTTGATTTCGGTATTGTTCACGGATGCGCCTGTGTGGGAATCATCTGGCTTGAACTCATGGGTATGTTCAGTCTTACTCCGCCTAGCGGTTATATATGACTATCCCGTTTAGGGTTGTAATGTCTCCCGTTATTGGGTAGATATTGGTACCTCTATACCTTCTTGGTCAGGTCATTATTCTCTTCAGTGAAGTATATTATGGGAATTCTATCCCGTTTATCGAACATTAATATGTTCACTTTAGGCATTTGCCGTATTGCTTACACTGGTATTCATTACAGTTCTTATGTATTTCCTGAGACATATTCAATGTGCTTAATACTCTGTGCTCTCACACTTATTAACGCTATATCCTTAGGTCCGACCTTATTGGGTTCTTGACTCTTTTAGCTGGTAAGCTTTCTTGGGTTCTCGTTTATTCGAGGTGTCCAACCGTCTTGGTTGTATTGGCTCTTTCGTCCGTAGTATAGAGTGGGCTACTTCCCGTGTTCCGTACTCTACTTGTATACATACATGGAGTATCTATATTGATACGTTACCACTTACCCGACTAACTCATAACTGGTTTGTCGGGCCGCAAGCTCCTTCAGAGTGCGGTCGTTCCATGTCTCGTTAGTACACTGTAGTGTCGGTCACACGCCTAGGTGAAGTATTCTATTGCCAACTCCTCTTGTATCATCCTATGATAACTTACCGTGGTTCTTGGTTTAGTTTTAAATCTGGGGGTTTTTGAAAAATTAGTGTTTGAATGAAAATTTGAGTTTTGAAAATAAAATTTCATGGCATTCCTTGCGGTTGCCTCTACCAGGTCTAGCTTCTCGCCCGACGTAGGGCTCCTCAATAAGTGGTCAGATGTCAGGCCTTCCAGGTTTCGTTTCAGAATCTTAGCGGTTGTTGCCATATTGGCTTTTCTCGCCATCTTGGTACTTGCCAAGTACTGGTCGCTTGTCAAAGTCCTCTTTAATTGTTTCCGTTTCACTGCACTTGCGTCGGGAAGTGCGCGGTGGGTACAGACGGTTTTTAGGTTAACTTTACGGTCACGGTATTGTTCGCATTATATTGGTAAACCTTGTCGGCTCTTCCTTGATCTCTGTTGGAACTTCTCTTAGAGTGTTCTCATTCTCTTGACATGGCTGTCATTCATTAGGTGTCCTCAATCTCGGAGTTCCTTATTACTTGGTTTGGTGTTCTACCTCGTTGCGTTCCCAGTCTTACTGTGGTTACCGAGGTTAACTTATTTAGGCACTACTTTGCAGTCCTATTCGGGTATATCCCGTAGTTATGCTCGTAGCTATCTAAGCTATATCAGTGAAGTATTGCAACTTCTTCGGGGTGTGGCAGGGTGGGTGTATCCACTCCTGACTAGATTCTAAGTCGGTTAATATACCATTAGTGGTATTACATAATCATGGCGGTCCGTAGACATGTGTCCCGGTTCTCGTTATTTCTCATGAGTCCGCCTTGTTGCACGGTTGGTGCTCTCTTGCTGCTGCTCGGCCAGCTAGGTTCTCGCGACTGCTATGCATGTCGCCCCAAGCTGCCACAGATTTCGGTCTCCTTAGATTAGGATTTCTCGATCTTCCGTCATTGAGTGCGGTCATTGTCGCTCCAGCGGGATCCATCCGGGGTTTCCGGTTCTCGGGATCCACCGCATGACAGGTTATGGTTCATTGGAATATTTAATAACTGCCAGTTCGGGTTTCCCCGTCTCTCCGGTGTTCTTTCCCCAGCTTTAAAACACGGGGGTTGTGGAGGGCGGGTTTGGTATTGTAGGTATCCAGATCATACTGGAAGTTCCTATCTAGCGCATCTCTCACGCTACCACTCAACCCTTAGCCCTAAGTCTCTAATTCCTAACTCGGTATTTCCTAAGCTCGGTATTTCCAGTCATCAGAGCGATACTTCGCTCTGATACCATTTTTGTAACACCCCAACCGTTAATCTCGTCATTACCTCTTTAACCGTTACTAATTGCTCCTACTCACGCAGCGGAACTCTAATTACAACGAGGGGTGAAACAACGCCGTTAGCCACCCATGTGGCTAACCAGGCCTTTCTTACATACCGTAACGGTCTGATGAACTGGAACAACCGAGTACTTCATACAAATACAATACTCAATTCTTTTCTTTACTATACCGAGTCTACAATATACGGATGCCGATAACATACTCGGACTTACACCTCATTCAAACGCATAAGTAATTACAATATAACTACCATGTTACACAGCAGTCCCCGTCCTACTCTCTCGAACGGTGGTCAGCTTCAAGTACATGACACTAAAAACGTTCCCCTAGGGGGTCAGCTTACGCTGAATATGAATTTCGCATATACCGCGTGCTAACCGCGGTACGCCGACTACTTTTGGTCGAGAGCATGGAGATTCATTTTAATTCATCATCATGCAAATAGTAATACATTATATGTACACTAAACAAAGATTCGACAATCAATCATGGGATACAATCCCTAACTAACATGGCAAGGTTGTTAGTTGTATCAATACTCTTAGGCCTTGAGGGTTATACCTCACTGTGCCTTAGTTACTCATTCTATAACTCACCCACTCTCTCGGGTTACTCGTACTTTTACTCACCCGTTCTCTCGGGTTACTTTTTCTTATACTTACCCATTCTCTCGGGTTACTCATACATATACTCACCCCTTTCTCTCGGGTTATTTATGCTCATTATCTCACCCACACTCTTGGGTTATTCCTACTAAAGCTCTTGTAGATTCTCGAGACAGTACAGGTCTCCTACGTCACGCTTGTTACTCTTAATACATACTTAAGCCAAAACTCATGGCTCTCGAGCATAGTCTTACTTCCCCGGTTTCGACCCTACTCTGGGTCTAGCATGGTGGGAAGGTTCAACTAGCTCCTGGAACTCTCTCTAGTTCCTATCTCTTTTACATAGGTCCGACTACTCTCGGACTACTCGCATTCCCATACACTCCTCTCTCGGAGTTATAGTAATTTTATGTATATTAGTCTAGAAGCATCACTCTTGATGTTTCTAAGACTTTGGGAACTTTACTTAAATTCGGGTAATCTTAGATTTGAGGGTTACCCTTACATTCATATACTTATACTTTCGGTTGTATTCTTATACCGGGTAAAATCCTCATATAAGAGGTCGACCGTATCTCAAGGGAGTCACATAGTCCCTTAGGTCTCTTTCACCTTTCTTATAATTTACATTATTGGACTAACTTCAATCCTCTCGATGGAGGTTCGTTTATCCCTCCACTCATATTTATTTCGTGAGTTGTTTCAATAAGGTTTTCTAACCTTTATCGGGTATTTACTCAACCCGTATATCTCCTCACATTCTAGGGAGTTCATATGTTTACTTTATCGTTATACTTTAATCGATAGCTTATGTGTGTTTGCATATTTCCATTGTTTATGAGACTACCCGTTCTACGGGTTTCTAGTCAATCAATACTCACTATGAGTCGGTCTATGCACTATGTTAGACCACACAGGCATACAAGTATGTTAGCTCATACAACATACATCAAGACATACATAATCAAACAAGGGATTTTTTCATGCTTTAATCTTGATTAAGCCGGCACACAAACACACAAATCAGAGTAACTCGGTTAGCATACGGGGCATGAGAAAATCATACCTTTCACCGGGGTTTTTACTTTTACCGTGTCATCTCACCATGCTTGGTTCACACACGATCCACTGATAACATTCAAATGTTTTATTAACATCAAGGCATTACGGTATGTAAAACTAATACTCCCGTACTTAACCCCGTTATCCCGTTTAACTTAGTTTTACTCATGTGTTCTTAAACTCACAACTTCCTCATTCACTTATCAAACTTGTTTACACTCCTAATGACCTTTAAACATCATTATTCATGTCCTAATTACCTTATATTATCATTACCATTCAGTTCCCCATCATTAGAATGCAAGAAAACACATTCTGTTACATTTTTGGCCTGGTCCGGGTTTGTGTCCGGGGTTACAAACCCGGACCAAACACTGGAATCACTTTCTGTCGTATTTTTCATGTGTTCCGGGTTTGTGTCCGGGTTTACAAACCCGGACCATCCCCTGGGATGACCTTCTGCCATGTTTTTGCTATGTTCCGGGTTTGCATTCCGATTGCAAACCCGGACAACCCCTGGAACTGTCAAAATTTGCAGTTTTTCACCACTTTTAAACCCCTATATCACCTCTAATCATTTCCTAATCATTCCATAAGTTTTCCACATGTTTAATCATCATAAAACATGCTCTAAACCTCTTCAAAACATTGGCTTATTCCTTACTAAAGTTCTTGCTCAATCTCACACGTTTTTCATTCTTGTTTTACACTAATGCACACTTGTGCATTTCTAACTTCTCCTCAACACTTTGCATTATGCTCTCTTTCATTTTGACCATTCCATATCTTCCAAGGTAATGCACAACTCATACCAAGTTCCCTGAATCACTCTTAAAACCTTGAATTCTCATTCCTTTTCCTAAAGCTCCTTAGGCATTTACACAAGTTCTTGCTACAGATTTTAGCATCAATCCCCTCTTATTAACAAGTATTCCCATGGTGATTTTCTAAGCCAAAACAACCACCATCAACACCTAGCTTCTCTAGGTCATTACTTACTCACAACCATACTCAAACCCCTCAAATTTCTACACAAATTTTGCCATAACTTGGCTACTTTTCTAGCATTGCTCAAAACTCTTCCCATCATATTATTCAACCTAAAACTAACCAAACCCATCATGGGTTCTACCAGCACATACAAGTTCACCAATACCCATCAATTCTACAAATACAACACAATGCTTAATTCATAAAATGCATAACACGTAAACAAACACTTTATTTCACAAATGTTTTCTCACTTGTATTATTTCTATACAAGCACATTATCACCACAAATCAAGTGGGGTTCATTCATTTTATTCACCCATCCCAAATTCTAATACATGTAGAATACACATTAGGGTTGGTTTCTTACCTTAAATTCTCTTAAGTTTCCTTTTGAAAGTTCTTCTCCTCTTCTCCTTTCCTCTTCTCCCAAAATCGGTCAAGGCCATATCTTGCCCCTATTCTCTAGACCAATATACCAATGGGTTTAAGGAGTACCAATTAGTTCTCCTAGTTATAAGATCATTCATGAACTCAAAAGAAGGCTTAAAGCATAAAATGGGCATTACCTTTGGAAACCCTAGAATTGGTTTTGCCAAGAATCAAAGGAGGAGCTACAACCCACCATTAGAGGCTTGGAGAGTAGCTCAAAACAAGGAAAAACAAGGCATTACAATGTGCCCAAAATCGGCCAGCAAGAAGAGGTGAAGAAAATGAAATTTTCTTTAGATATTATTACCTTGGATGAAAGAGGAAGCTTCAAGCTACAACATGGAGGGTTTTTCTCTTCAAATGGGCAACACCCACGAAAATGAAACTCACTATTTTCGAGTTTTGAAAAGAGAGGATGGTAGAGGGTGATGAGAGGATCAAAATATGTGATTATTTTTCGATTCGGAGCAAGGATGAGACTTGAGCAAGGAGAAGAAGATGGAGGAAGCTTGCTTGGGCTTCCATGTCGGTCTGCACCAGAGAGGGAGGAAGGAGAACGTGGAGAAGGGAAATAAAGAAGAAGAAGGGAAGGTGAGAGGAAAGAGAGTGAGAGAATAGTTTTATGTTTTTACTTTTACTTTTCTCTCTCCTCCTTTACTTTCTTTCTTTCTTTATTTGCTAACTAATAAACATGAGAGGGGGAGGCTTCTTATTTAATAAAACCGGCCCCCACTAGCTAGTTAAGCTGGAGCGTTTTTCAGTTTCTGACAAAACGCTCGTATTTTACCCGGTTTGGCACTATTCATTAACCGGGCCCGTTTTTTCGGATTTTCTCGTTTCTTTATTTTTAATGGTTATTAAACTTCCATTAATATAATTATAGTTATTTAATCAACTATAATTTTTACGGGTCCGTTTGACCACTTAAAGTCGTGTTTTCGGGTTTTCTCAAGAAACGTGCTTTAAAACTCCGTTAGCGTTTTAATCCATTTTTTGGATCCGTTTTCTTCGGGAATCATTCCCGTATACTAATTAGGCCTAACTAAGCCTTAGGAATCCATCTCGGACCCTCTCGAGATCATGTATCTCTTATACTCATTTAACACGCATTTTAGCGTTTTTCGCTTTTCAAGCGTTTTCTCTTTTCTTTTGGTTTTATTTTCTTTACCAATACTCTTTAGGCACCATTAGGCCTTTGATAATCATATTAGAGTAATTTAATCACCATTTTTAGATCCGGGGTATTAAAATCATCGACCATCAGAGTTCCTCCGTCGGTGGTAGGAGCAGACGTCGGTCTAGCAGTAGGTGCTAGTGTAGGAGACACGGCCACTGTCGATGTATCCGCTGTCGCGGTAGGAGCAGACACCGGTGTAGGAGTAGGTGTCGGTGTAGGAGTATGCACCTGGCCCAATACTAAAGCCTCAAGTCTTTGCAGGCGCTCCTCGTAGGCTTGACGCTCCTCAGCGTGACGTCGCTCCTGCTCCTGCACCCGTTCCTGCACCCGTGCATCCACCATTCTCTCTATCATTTCAGCCTGTGATACTCTCGATCGAGACGAAGGAAACATGTCTTTTTGACGAACTTCCCCTCCTAGCCCCCGCACTCGCCCTGGATGATCCTTTTGCCCAAGGGCCTTATTCAGTGGATCATCCTGAGACAGAGGGGCCGGAACGATCTCCCATCGCTCAGTAGATCCAGACTATTTTAAATTACAAAAATATTAGAAATGAACTTACTAATTAGTAAACAACAACTTTTAAAAATATATACTTACAATCTTTGAAGCCAACTCAGCAGTTTCGCTCTGCGGGAACACATATACTCCCTCGTCATTTTTCTTCATGCGACCCAGCATAAATGTCTGCACCCTACTTGCATCGTCAACATTATCAATAACTGACTGAGTGTCGTCTTCATTAGTTTTCGTCAGTAAGCCCTCGCTCTTCCACTTCTCCAAGCGCCCCGTATATCCAGCTCGCCCCATGAAGTGCTTATATATATTCTTCGCCCGGTTACGTCTCGCTTGTTCTTGACGTAACTGTTACAACATTTGTATATTTGTAAGTTATACATAATAATTTTCATATTTGTTAAATTTTATTCCTTAAATAATTAAGAAAAAATAATTGTAAAAGTACCTTAAACTCTTCAGTCTGGCGATGGTCGTAGAATATCTTCCAGTCCTCCTCCGTGATCATACCATCATACACTACCCACGGCGGTGACCTCTTGGAGCCCGCTTTGGTAATCCAACCATCAACCAACCGATGCTTGAACTGTCGCAGCGATGTCGCTAGAAGTGATTCAATCTTCGTCCGAAGTTCATCCGCGACTTTGTACCGCTTCTTCACCATCTGCCACATGATGTCTTTGTCTGCCTTTTCTTGATCCTTCCAATCTTTATTAATCGAGCAATGGGACTTTACCATCAATCCCAAGTAAGAAGCAAACTGGTGCTTCGACCCACCAGAATGTCGGAGGTACTTGTCCCAGACCAAATCGATGGGAGAATCCTTCTTCACCTTCAACCCACGGGTCGGTCCACGTCCCTTCCGAGGGTTTTGCGAAGTAGATGTAGCTGGTGGTTCTTCAGCAGGGACGTCATCGTCAATATCATCCAACCCCAACAGTAAGTCCTCTTCAACTCTATCATCAGGATCCATAATCTGAAAAATAATCAATAATTAACAAGGTAAATACGAACATCTACTGAATCAAATGTTGAAACATGACAAAAATAAAAAATATATATAAATATTGTCAATCAGACTTACAAAATAACATTTCATTGTTCAATAAACAATTCTTCATTGTGGTCGGACCTTCGATATTCAAAATTAGTTACACTATCTACCTCCATCGGCAACCGAATAGGTACATCTGTTTCATCTTCACAGTCGTATTCATCCTCATCAACAATATTATCAATCCCAACTATCGATCTTTTACTCTACATTACAATAGATCATCTGGGATTACACTGATCACGACAGTAGAATACTTATTTGGCCTTTGATGCAACAACAAAGGGTTCATCAGTAGGAGCCACTGTCGTTAAATCAACTAGCTTCATGCCATGATCCTCCACACGATATCCCTGTTTGTTGTCCACCCATTTGCAATGAAATACGCAAGTTTCATAACTAGTGTGAGCCTCGATTTTAAACCCTATCCTATGTTGATTAAATTGATTGGGATCTGATTGGGTTTTAGGTCCACTTATAGCCTAAGATTAATAACTATGTCATATAACAATAATTATTAAGACCTAAGCTAGCTCACTGGAACCTATTATGAGTCGCCACCTAATTTTAACCTAGATCAAATTAGGAAAGGAGAGTTCGGGTTCGGGGGCTTGATATTCGACTTAATTAGGGTTCAATTACTTTCATTACCCTTCCTAGGTCGTTTTTCTCTACTCAGTTTATTTACGGCTTATTACGAGTCGTTTTAACCTAAGTGCGCGAGCTTCTGTTTTTTTTGTGTTTTTTAGCATTTTTTGACAGAAAATTAAAGTGAAATTAGAAGCTACCTAAACTAGGGTTTCGGAGGCAGAATTAGGTCAAATTTTGATTACGTCCGTAGCCACGGACCAAACGTCCGAGACCACGGACCCCAGTTAACCTAAATATACAGAAAAGTCGAAATTAAAGGAAAACAAAATTTGCAAGGTCCGGGGCCACGGACAGGATGTCCGTGGGCCCGGACATTATTAGAAAAACCTAAATTTTAAATTTTTAAAATCCCGCCGCCGTCCGTGGGTGTCCGTGGTCCGGACAAACGCGTCGAGGTCCCGGACCATAGGTCCGAGGTCACGGACCACCCACGGACAGGGGTTTTCAGAAGGTTCCCGAGGGTGTTTTGAGCTCAAATTTTATGGGTGTGTAGCCTGAAAGATGTACAAGACGTTAGTGATTGAAAGTTTTCAATTTGAATTCGAATTAAGCACGAAACTTAGCAAACAAGTTATCTGACAGAGGCTTAAATAAACAGCAATACAGAAGCCTACGGAGGTTAGTTTGAGCCCAAATTTTGAGGCAAGACAGATAATACCGTGGTGAGTCAGGGAAGTGGAATTTCTACCTGTTTTACCTTCGGATTCACAACGTTTCTTCACACCGGGACTCGTCGAGTGCTCCGTTGATGGCAGACCCGAGAGGATTTCGACCCAAGCTTCTGGTTGCTGGTTGTTCTTGCTGTTCTTCACGTTTTAGAGGTGTTTTTGTGAGGTTTTGATGATTATTGGTGCTTTGGGGATTGGAAAACGTGTTTAGATGGTGATTTCGGGGGGTTTTCAGTATGATTTGGGTGGCCGGGTGTTGGAAAACGTGAGAGAGAGAGAGGAGGCCGTGTTTTCTGACTCTCTAGGGTTCTTGAGTGTGTGAGGTTCTGATTTTATCCAAAAACCTATCCCCTTATATAGACTTCCTTAAAGATAAAGAGAATCTAGTAAAAGTAAGATTTTTCGATATTTTAACTGAGTAACTTCCCAAAGGAATTTTGCTATGAAATTTTAACCACATGTCAAGAATGGATATTATGAATTTTCTGAGGTGGAAACGAATTTTTTAAATGCTGGAGCATTTTTAAATTGAATTTCTCGTCAGATTCAATCAGAAATTGCTAGAAAATTATTGGAAATTCGAAAAATCAAAATTCCAACGCCATTATGCTTAAAATGTCATCCTCTATCATGGGTTAAAATATCAAAGCATTTCGAGCTGATTTGGGCACCCTTTGGAGGAGAGAGAAAGCTTACAAGAGGTCTTAGGAGCCTTTAAAGATTACCAAAACGCCCCTGAAAGTGACGAAGCTGCTCCCCATGCCATGGAACGTGCCGATCGGACCGGGATCCCTCACCGCTTGATTACAATGCCTCTCACAAACCGGTACCACGTAGACCCTAACCAGGGGGTCAAAATTTTGGGTATAACAGATTGCCCCCCGTCAACTGGACTTTGTAACGAATGTGAAAAGTCTGGTTGATGCTTGAGTGGTGCCCCAAAATTTTGGACCCCACAGAATCCTCCACGTTGTGTGAAACCGGGTTAACGATGCCCAGCTATTCGGAGGCGCTGACTACCTAAGCTACAAAACATTGTCGAGCTATTCTAAGGCGCTGACTGCCTAAACTACAAAGCGTTGTCGAGCTATTCTAAGGCGCTGACTACCCAAAATACAAAGCATTGTCGAGCTATTCTAAGGCGCTGACTACCTAAGCTACAAAGCATTGTCGAGCTATTCTAAGGCGCTGACTACCTAAAATACAAAGCATTGTCGAGCTATTCTAAGGCGCTGACTACCTAAAGTACAAAGCATTGTCGAGCTATTCTAAGGCGCTGACTACCTAAAATGATGAAAATGATGTCGAGCTATTCTAAGGCGCTGACTACCTGAAATGATGATATGCTGTCGAGCTATTCTAAGGCGCTGACCACCTAAAGTGATGAAAATGATGTCGAGCTATTCTAAGGCGTTGACTGCCTGAAATGATGATATGCTGTCGAGCTATTCTAAGGCGCTGACTACCTAAAGTGGTGAAAATGATGTCAAGCTATTCTAAGGCGTTGACTGCCTAGGGTGTGAAAACTGGATGCAAATGCAAGAATGCTGAAATGCTAATGATGCAAATGATGCTGATGCTGATGATAATGCCGATGATGTTGATGATGCCGATGATGCTGATGATGCTCGGATGCTTCAGGGGGACCGAAACCCGTGTCGATGCTCCTGGCTGGACCCAATGTGGACTTATTGCCATCGCCCCCCAAGCCGGTGTGCAGGGATAACTCCTGGTAAAAACCCTGGGGACTTATTGCCTTTGCCCACCATTCGTTGATCCCGAAAATAAGTTGACATCGCAAAAAGGAGGATTTATTGCCATCACCTCGCCAACTTTTCTGTCGCCAGGTCTTGTGACGCGCCTGGATAATGCAACTAGGTCTTATGACGAGCCTATATGAATGCGATGAATGCAATGTGTTTGATGAGAGTGGGTAAGCTAAAGGGTAACGCTAGGTCTTACTACGAGCCTAAGAGAATGCAACTAGGTCTTATGACGAGCCTAAAGGATGGTTCTAGGTCTTATGACGAGCCTAAGGGTTGGATCTAGGTCTTATGACGAGCCTAAAGGGTAGTTCTAGGTCTTATGACGAGCCTAAAGATGAATCTAAGTGAACGTGAGCAAGATGTATGATGGGTCTAAACAGATGTAGAAGGATTAGGGTTTATGTCAAACCTGGAAACGGTGGGGCTCAAGACGGGCCTGCGGGTGTTTGAGTTGTGAAGGTAGGGCTTAGGACGGGCCTGCGGGTGTCTGAGCGTGAGGTAGGGCTTAGGACGGGCCTGAGGGAATTTGATGTGGAGGTAGGGCTTAGGACGGGCCTGTGATTTGATGTGGAGGTAGGGCTTAGGACGGGCCTGTATTTGATGTGGAGGTAGGGCTTAGGACGGGCCTGTAGAAATTTGATGTGGAGGTAGGGCTTGGGCCTGTGATATGAGAGGGTTTGATCCTTTGGATTTTGGATTTTTGGGACTCAATCAGTGTCATTGTTGCAATTGTTGGGACCAACAATTGCCCCCAGTATTTTTCCTTAAGGCAATCCGAGTTTTTTAGGATTTTATGGCAATCGATCGGAACGATCGATTGCCCCCAGTATTTTCTTTGATTAACTGCACAAAACAAGTCTCACTCTCACAAGGTCAGGGTTTATCTCGATGTGGTGCTTTCTATCTACACTCAAAGTATTTGATGCTTGCGCTCGTACTCTCCTTTGGTCAAACATCTCAACCATTGAATTTGACATTTGTTCGATTTACGCGTTCAACCTGTTACTTTCACGTGATTGGATACACAACTACTAGTCGGAAGTCTTTTGAGCTTATAACATGGCTATGGGTGTATGAATGACAAGACAAATGGAGGAATGTTTAGGATATGTGGAGCTATAAGGGTGACCAAAGCTGCAACTTGCGCCGTCTCTCGGACTTGCTTCTTTGTCCTGAAGTCGTTTGGCTACTTCGTGATGACTTCGCTTACGAGCTTGGAACTCTGGATTTTTGAATTGTTCCTTGCATCCTTTCTCCTTTCTTCCAATTTTGGTTTCTTCAAGGCTTTTCAGGTTTGCCTTTCTTTGATTTCTTTCCTTTCGGGGTTCTTGTGTTTCCCGGTTTTGAACTTTGAGAGCTGTTTTGATGTAGCTCATTTGGATCCTGTGTCACTTTGGGACCATTTGCGGATCGCTTTGTCATGCTGGTAGCGGTTTTGCTTCTTTGGAGTTGTGAAGTTGTTGTTCAAAAGTCGGGCTCCTTGCTTCCTTTGGTCACCGGGTCGGTTATTCATCATTGGCGGCTTGTTTGTGGAGCCATAGTGTTGTAAAGAGGTCATATATGAAAAGCTCAGCGGGGGTGCCTAGGGTTTAATGTGGGTTCACAGGCTTTTGGCTGTGTGGTGCTGTACCTAGGTGCTTCGTCATCCCTAATAGTTGTGTATCCGTTCTTTGTTACTTTTCACAGGTTTAAGCGTAAATTTACAAATTATCTCCTTCGGTCGGAGTCATGCCGTTTACCTCACCTTTGATGTGACCTCTCTGGAGTGTGTAAAATGACACGCTCTTTCGCTCTTGGTTTTACCGCTCAAGGCACTCTCGCGAAACGTTCACTCAGAGACTTGTTTGCGCATTTAAACAAAGAAATAAACATTATCGCTCCTTAACTCAGATTGCCCCCAGTATTGTTGTGGGGTTTCTTGACAAACCTTAGAATGCCCAAGTTATTTTGAGGAGGGGTGATTGCAGGGGTGAGGATGGTGGTGAGTGATGATGAGGTGATTGCTGAGTGATTTGTATTTTGTGTTTTCCTGGTGGCAGCAGTTTTGTTTTTATGTATCAGGTGGAATAGCAAAAATAAAGTGATGTGATATACGTGGTGGCTGCAATGGAGGTGATGAATGTCTGGACGGGAAAGTGGTTCTGTACAAGGCACATGAGAGCAAAAGCTCTGTTTCTAACGCCTAAGGTACACCCCATAAAGGAATTTCGCGCTAGGTGTTCGGACGATGGTTTAATTCACTCAGCCTAAAGAAGAAAGCACAGCAAAGAACAAGAACCTCTTTTTTTTAATGTTTCCTAGAGTGTTACAAAATGAGACAATGATTGTCATGAGGACAAACCTAGCAATGAAAATATGCTTATGCATAGAACTTCTTGAGCTTATCCAAATTGACTAATCCCGGGAGTTCTTCTCCGGTACTTGCTAGAACTAAACTTGCTGCACCATATGAGAACAGTTGTCTCACCAAGTATGGCCCCGACCATTTGGGTCTGAATTTCCCCCTCGGATCTGGTAGATCAGCCCTAAGTTGCTTTAGCACAAGATCACCCTCTTGAATTCCCCGCTGTTTGACTCGTCTGTTGAAAACTCGGGCCATTTGCTTCTGGTAGACCTGGATACATTCAAGGGCTCGTAATCTTTTCTCATCCAAGAAAGCCAAACTGTCGAGCCTTTTCTCCTCCCACTCAGACTCGGGTATTTGCAGCTCGCTCATGACCCGTAGGGCCTTTATCTTTATCTCAATGGGCAGTACTGCCTCAGTCCCGTAAACCAGGGAATAGGGAGTAACCCCAGTGGCTGTCTTTACTGATGTCCTGTAACCCCAAAGAGCCATTGGTAATTTGAATGACCAATCCCGGTAGGTGTCGACCATCTTGGCTAGAATCCTCTTGATGGTCTTATTTGCCGCCTCAACGGCTCCGTTTGCCTGTGGGCGGTAGGGTGAGGAATGATGATGTCGAATTCCATATTTCCTCATGAGTTGCTCGGTTTCGCCTTGAACTGAACGCCATTGTCTGTAACAATTTCGAAAGGTACACCATATCTGCAGATAATCTCACTTTCAATAAACCGTGCTGTTTGCTTGGCTCCCAATTGGGCAAAAGATTTAGCCTCTACCCACTTGCTGAAATAATCAATCGCCACTAGGATGTAACGATGGCCATTCGATGCCTTGGGATGTATTTCCCCGATGATATCGACTCCCCATGAAGCAAAGGGCCAGGGCGATGCCATATGGTGCAAGGGGAGAGCTGGGAGGTGTTTTAAATCTGCATGGATTTGACACTTCTGGCATCTTTTGACGTATTGTTGACAGTCGTTTTCCATGGTCGTCCAATAATATCCGTGTCTCAGAATCTTGCGTGCCAAGGTGTGTCCACTCATATGAGTCCCACATACTCCAGCATGGACTTCGTCCATTGCCATTCTTGCCTCAATTTGCGAAAGGCACCTGTGAAGGGCCCCAGACGGCATCCTTTTGAATAGCCGCCCTGCCACTATCGTGTAACCGAGAGCCAGTTTTCGAATTGCCAAACGATCCTGCTTGCTGGCATCCTCTGGGTATACTCCCTTTTCTACGAATTTCTTGATGTCCTGAAACCATGGCTCTTCGTCCACCGATATCGCACTTATTTGAAAAGAAGGTTCATGCCGAAGGGTTACTTGGAAAAGGATATGCTGCGCATCTTCTGGCATTTCAAGAGAAGAGGCGAGGGACGCCAGGGAATCCGCAAAGGCATTTCGTGATCTGGGAACATGGGTGAAGCTGATGTTTCTGAAGGCCTTTTCGAGCTGTACTAGATGGCGGTGATACGGCACTAGCTTCTCATCCCTAACTTCCCACTCGTTGTTGATGTGACACACAACCAAGAAAGAATCACCAAAGACTTCAATATCCACTACCCCCCCAAACCCAGTGCCGTCTCGAGGCCCAGGATGCAGGCTTCATACTCAGCCATATTGTTAGTTACTTTGTAGCCTAACTTGATAGAGGTTGGCAATTGCAAACCCTCCGGTGAGATGAGCAAATACCCACTCCATAACCATTCTTATTGGCAGATCCATCAAAATATAACTTCCACATCCCTTTTTTATTGTCATCACGTGTTCATCAGGAAAATCATCGTTGCAAAGCGACTCTTCAGCAATTGGATTATCAGCCAAATGCTCCGCTATTACCGACCCCTTAATAGCTTTTTGCACGCAAAATTTGATGTCGAACTCTGACAGCAAAAGGGACCACCGTGACAACCGGCCGGTTAGAACCGGTTTTTCTATCATGTACTTGATTGGATCCATTCGAGAGATCAAGTGAATTTCAACCCCTAACAAGTAATGTCGAAGTTTCTTTACTGCCCACACGAGTGCTGCACAGGTTTTGTCGATGGAGGAGTACCGAGTCTCTGCATCCACCCATTTCTTGCTAAGGTAATAGATGGCGTATTCACGAGGCGGGTCACCCTGGTTTTGAGCCAACATAAGCCCCATGGAGAACTCATGAGCTGCCAAGTAGAGGATCAAAGGCTTCCCTTCGATCGGCGGCACCAAAACAGGTGGCTCCTGTAAATATTCTTTAACCCTCTCGAATGCCTGTTGGCTTTGTTCATTCCATTTTTTCGGAGCATCCTTCTTCAAGAGTTTGAAGATCGGCTCGCATATCTCAGTCAGGTTTCGGATGAAACGACTAATGTACTGCACCCGTCCCAGAAAGCTTCTAACCTCTTTTTCAGTTTTTGGTGGCTGCATGTCCCTGATTGCTGCGAGTTTGTCCGGGTCAACCTCAATGCCCTTTGGCGTTATCATGAAACCAAGCAACTTCCCACCAGTTACCCCAAAGCTACACTTTTCCGGATTCAGGCGCATCTTATACTGTCGGATGCGTTCAAAGAACTTCCTGAGGTTAACTAAATGATCGCTTCTCCGTTTAGCTTTCACAATCATGTCGTCCACATAGACCTCAACTTCTTTATGCATCATATCATGAAGGATTGTGGTTGCAGCTCTTTGATAAGTGGCACCCGCATTCTTCAGACCAAAAGGCATTACATTCCAACAATAAGTTCCCCACTGTGTGGTGAAAGATGTTTTGTCCTGATCCTCCCTCGCCATTCTTACCTGATTGTACCCGGAGAATCCATCCATGAATGAGAAAAGCTGATGTCCCGAAGCTCCGTCGACCATGACGTCAATGTGTGGTAATGGGAAGCTGTCTTTTGGGCTGGCCTTATTAAGGTCTCTATAATCAATGCAGACCCTAATTTTCCCATTTTTCTTCATTACCACAACAATATTGGCGAGCCAGAGGGGATACTTGACAACTTTAATGAAACCGACCCGGAGCAGCTTTTCTATCTCCTCTTTTACCTTAACCTGCAGCTCTGGCTTCAAACGTCGCAACTTTTGAATTTTAGGTGCCACATCAGGATATGTCGGGATATGGTGTTCTGCTATTTCTGGGTCTATCCCTGGCATATCGGCGTAACTCCAAGCGAAGACATCTTCAAATTCCCTAAGCAGACCTATCAGCTCATCTTTTTCATCTTTGCTCAAAGACACACCCAATTTAACCATCCTGGGGCTATCAGATGTCCCCAGATTAACTTCGGTGGTGTCTTCTATGGGCTGTGCCTTAGGGACCTTTGTTTCTAGTTCACTCAAAATTCCCTCATCATCAAGATCTATGGGAGCTTCCGGAGATTCACTACTGGCATGGTTGAATTCTTCAAGAGGGTTGACCACTGGAGGGGCTTCTGGTGAATTGACCTGGGCTTCCAAACCTTCCACCGCAAAAGCATGTTTTGCCTCAAGCCTTATGAGGTCGCTGGAATTTGCTGAATTAGACATATCGAAGTCCCCGGGTTTGCCCCTGGTTACCTATTTTAATTTTCCTCTGGTTAGCAAAGGTTTGCGCAAGGGTCGGTGTCCATCAATATTCTAGGTTTGATAATGGCCTTACGGATCATACAAGTTCAACATGTCCTCGCTTGACGTTCTAACCGACTTGGGTATGGATCGATCCGGAGAAGTGCTTGGGGGCAGGCCCAGGTCACCACAAGGAATAGGGCTTGCACGCTATTCTCTTTGGGCTTCCTCCTTTTTTCACATCACCTAAAAGG
Organism: Limonium bicolor; assembly: GCA_023374045.1. NCBI lineage: Eukaryota > Viridiplantae > Streptophyta > Magnoliopsida > Caryophyllales > Plumbaginaceae > Limonium > Limonium bicolor. The sequence continues at coordinate 231,033,479 of CM041778.1, forward strand.
TGTGCGTCTACGGTCGGGTCTTTGACTGACCAAACAATGGGCTTGGTAAGGGTACTGCCAGGAAAATGCTTGGGGCTAAAGCCCAGGTATTAAGGGGGTGTGGTTAGGACACCCTCCTCTTTTCCCCCTTATTCACATCACCTAAAAGTGTGAGTCCCTGACAGGGGACCCTCAAACGGGTCCCAGAGTGGAATTGGTTTGCGTGGACCCTCGCTCTCATATGATGCAAGGGTGCAAAAATTAAAGTGCGCACAGAAGTAAACAAACAGAGTAATAAAGCCATAAATAAACATTTCGTTAAGCCCTCTTTCTTAAAATTAAACAAGTTAAAATTAAGAAGTTTCCCCAGCAGAGTCGCCAGTCTGTGAGCCTCGATTTTAAACCCTATCCTATGTTGATTAAATTGATTGGATCTATTGGGTTTTAGGTCCACTTATAGCCTAAGATTAATAACTATGTCATATAACAATAATTATTAAAACCTAAGCTAGCTCACTGGAACCTATTATGAGTCGCCACCTAATTTTAACCTAGATCAAATTAGGAAAGGAGAGTTCGGGTTCGGGGGCTTGATATTCGACTTAATTAGGGTTCAATTACTTTCATTACCCTTCCTAGGTCGTTTTTCCTCTACTTAGTTTATTTACGGCTTATTACGAGTCGTTTTAACCTAAGTGCGCGAGCTTCTGTTTTTTTTGTTTTTTGCATTTTTTGACAGAAAATTAAAGTGAAATTAAAAGCTACCTAAACTAGGGTTTCGGAGGCAGAATTAGGTCAAATTTTGATTACGTCCGTAGCCACGGACCAAACGTCCGAGACCACGGACCCCAGTTAACCTAAATATACAGAAAAGTCGAAATTAAAGGAAAACAAAAATTTGCAAAGTCCGGGGCCACGGACAGGATGTCCGTGGGCCCGGACATTATTAGAAAAACCTAAATTTTGAATTTTTAAAATCCCGCCGCCGTCCGTGGGTGTCCGTGGTCTCGGACAACGCGTCCGAGGTCCCGGACCATAGGTCCGAGGTCACGGACCACCCACGGACAGGGGTTTTCAGAAGGTTCCCGAGGGTGTTTTGAGCTCAAATTTTATGGGTGTGTAGCCTGAAAGATGTACAAGACGTTAGTGATTGAAAGTTTTCAATTTGAATTCGAATTAAGCACGAAACTTAGCAAACAAGTTATCTGACAGAGGCTTAAATAAACAGCAATACAGAAGCCTACGAAGGTTAGTTTGAGCCCAAATTTTGAGGCAAGACAGATAATACCGTGGTGAATCAGGGAAGTGGAGTTTCTACCTGTTTTACCTTCGGATTCACAACGTTTCTTCACACCGGGACTCGTCGAGTGCTCCGTTGATGGCAGACCCGAGAGGATTTCGACCCAAGCTTCTGGTTGTTGGTTGTTCTTGCTGTTCTTCACGTTTTAGAGGTGTTTTTGTGAGGTTTTGATGATTATTGGTGCTTTGGGGATTGGAAAACGTGTTTAGATGGTGATTTCGGGGGATTTTCAGTATGATTTGGGTGGCCGGGTGTTGGAAAACGTGAGAGAGAGAGGAGGCCGTGTTTTCTGACTCTCTAGGGTTCTTGAGTGTGAGGTTCTGATTTTATCCAAAAACCTATCCCCTTATATAGACTTCTTAAAGATAAAGAGAATCTAGTAAAAGTAAGATTTTTCGATATTTTAACTAGTAACTTCCCAAAGGAATTTTGCTATGAAATTTTAACCACATGTCAAGAATGGATATTATGAATTTTCTGAGGTGGAAACGAATTTTTTAAATGCTGGAGCATTTTTAAATTGAATTTCTCGTCAGATTCAGTCAGAAATTGCTAGAAAATTATTGGAAATTCGAAAAATCAAAATTCCAACGCCATTATGCTTAAAATGTCATCCTCTATCATGGGTTAAAATATCAAAGCATTTCGAGCTGATTTGGGCACCCTTTGGAGGAGAGAGAAAGCTTACAAGAGGTCTTAGGAGCCTTTAAAGATTACCAAAACGCCCCTGAAAGTGACGAAGCTGCTCCCCATGCCATGGAACGTGCCGATCGGACCGGGATCCCTCACCGCTTGATTACAATGCCTCTCACAACGGTACCACGTAGACCCTACCAGGGGGTCAAAATTTTGGGTATAACAACTATTGTAATTCAAGACCCAAATATCCTCAATAACACCATAATATTCGTTCTTCAGTGTATTATGACTTGTTCCTGTGAAAATGTCTTGTGAAGCAATAATGCCACACTGTTCTGGTGTGTTGATTTACAATCTTGATGTTCAGTGTTAAAAGAAAATCCATTTACATCATATCCTTCATAAGACAACACATCGAGATTTGGACCGAGTGCCAACACTGGATCATTTCATCCACGTTCCTTGAATCTTCGTTCAGAGCACCTTCTCTCTGAACCACTTAACAAATGTTGCATTCTGCTCCTTTTTAATTTGCATTACTCATCGTTGGGTGTTTTGTTTTGAGGTAGGCTAGGTGTGCATCGAAATACGGTTCAACACCTTCAAAATGATTCAACACAACCAGATGTGCCTTGTTCAATGATCAATATCAACTCTGCATAATTTTTTTCCACAGGTACCAACCCCTTTAGCCTGCCATCATGTCTTGCTTTTGGTAACCAATTACATCAACACCATGTAAGTAGTGAGTGTAGAAGTCAACTACCTCCTCTGGTACTGTCCCTTCAATTATGCTTCCCTCTGGACGCCGACGGTTTTTCATTTTCTTTTTCAGTATACCCATATATCTCTCAAACGGATACATGTATCGAAGGTATAACGGACCATAACATTTGATCTCTCTAACAAGATGAACAAGTAGATGCACCATAATATCAAAAAACGAAGGAGGAAAACACATTTCTAACTGACACATGGTGATCACAAGGTCATTCTATAGTTTATCCAGCGTCTCCACATCAAGCACTTTACATGAAATTCCTTTGAAGAAAACACATAAATTTGTAATAGTTTTCCTGACGTCAGCTGGAAGGATCCCACGGATTGCAACCGGAAGTAAGTGCTGCATCAGCACATGATAGTCGTGAGACTTCATCCCTACCAATTTAAGATCAGACATTGATACCAAACTTGATATGTTCGATGAGTAACCAGATGGCACTTTAATATGACGAAGAGAACTACAAAAACTTATTTTCTCTTCTTTGGATAATGTATGACAAGCGGGAGGCAAAAATGTTCTTTTCCCTCTTTGTTGTGGCGCGAGTTCTTCTCGTATACCAAATTCAACCAGATCTTTTCTACCCTTCAAATGGTCTTTTGTCTTTCCTTTCACGTTTAGTAGTGTCACAGTTACACTTTCACCAATGTTTTTCTCCACGTGCATAGCATCAATGCAATGTCTCACCTCTAAATGTTGCTAATATTCAAGTTCCCAAAATATTGATTTTTTCTTCCAAATGTTCTTTTCAGTGGCTTTAATTAGTGGACCGAAGTTGATCACAACATTCTTCAACTGATTGTAAGTCTCAGCAGCAGATAGTGGTGGTCATGCGACTGCATGATCCGTTTTTCTATCAAACTCTTTTGTCATCTTACGGTATTTGTGACCTTTCGGGAGGAATTTCCGATGGCCCATGTACACATTTTTTCCACTGTGTTTTAACCGTATACTGCAAGTCTTATCTCCACATATAGGGCACGCTAGAGCTCCTATAATTGTGTATCCCGAGAGGTTGCCGTATGCAGGGAAATTATTGATTGTACAAAACAATATAGCCCGGAGCGTGAAGTTTTCCATACCGTATGAATCATACACTGTCGCACCTTCATTCCACAACAATTGTAAATCGCCAATAAGTGGTTGCAAAAACACATCAATTTTGTTTCCCGGTTGTTTTGGACCCGATATCAACAGAGAGAGGAGAATATATCTGGGTTTCATACACAACCATGGCGGCATATTGTATATTTTCAATAAAACAGGCCAAGTACTGTGTGTACTGCTCAAAGTGCCATAAGGGTTCATCCCATCAATGCATAAACCAAGTATTAAGTTCCTTGGGTCTGTACCGAATTGAGGGTATATTCTGTCAATGTTTCTCCATTGTGGTGAATCGGCTGGATGTCTCAATTTACCATCATCCTTTCTATGGGTAGCATGCCATCGGAGGTTCTCAGCATCTTTTTGAACTGCAAACAAACGTTTGAATCGGGGAATTATTGGTAGATACCATAACACCTTCACAGAAGAACCCACTTGGTGCTTATGTGGTTTCTGTCACCCTTTTTACATAGCGTGATTCCCCACATTCAGAGCAATGGTCATCCAACTCATTCTCCTTCCAGTACAACATACACCCATTGGACAAGCATGTATTTTTATATTCCATACCATCGGACACATTAACTTCTTTGCTTCATAAGTTGTTGTGGGTATCACATTGTCCTTTGGTAGTACATCCTTCAGCAGTTGTAAAAGATCTGTAAAACTGACATCACTCCATCCATGTCTCGCCTTCAGATTGAATAGTTTTAGGACAACGCTCAATTTGTTTTGCTTTTGCGTATCACATCCACTGTACAACGATTCATTGATGCTTGCATCAGATTTCGAATGTTTTGGGTTTGTTGGAAAAATGTTGTTCAACATCTTCCATCATCGCATTAAGGTCCTCCTGATCATCTGAATCACTAACTAGTGAATCATCTTGAGTATCCCAAAATCGTGTGAAGCATCCATTCTGATTGTTCTGTAACGACATTATTAGCACATTCAAACACTTGTACTGAATGTTGACCATGCAGTATGTTATGGCTTCATAATCTTCTGTAAACCCTCTGCGAATCAGATGATCCTTAATCTTGTCCACACCTCGGTATTTGAAGTCGTTCTTGCAATCGACACAAGGACATCGAATATCCCTTATCCTTGGTTTAAGATTGTCAACAAGGACTTTGCAAAATTTATTGACCCCTTCTAGGTACTTGATGTCCAATCTGTCACTGTACATCACTGAGCGCTCCATCTCCTCTTTTCAACACACACCAGATGTCGTGAACTCGTTCCATTGATCACCTTTTTTTTATTTACAGATTTAACAACCTAAAACTATCCAATCACCTCATTCAATCTCACCTAGGAACAAGTTAATAATATACAGTAGTTCAGTGATAATTTCGGCAGCATTACCTACTACAGTTCTCCTAGTGTAGATATATATATATGAATCATTTCAATTCACATATATATATATTATGTACACTAAAAGAACACAAGGGTAATGCTGCCGAAATTATCACTGAACTACTGTATATTATTAACTCATTCACAACCTAGATGGTGAGATCAAAGGTCATTGGAAAGTCCCAACAGGACTATCTAAGACATACCTATCAGGTAAATCTCAGACAGGTAATTCTATGTTTGAATTGATTTTCCATTGTTAATAGAAAAACAAAAATAAATTGAAACGTTTTAAATACCAACCTGATGAGTACTGGATGGTCAGCTAGCGCAAACAACACAGATAAGGAGAAGTAGGCAAATGCTCTTGCGCGTAGTATATAACTCCTATTCAATGAAATTAGAATAAAGTTTTAATTTATAAAACTTGAATAATTGAACATATTAAACAAACTAACACAGCTAATGTTATTACCGGTTATTTTTGCTCTCCTCGTCTTAATTCGATTGTATTCTACCTCAAAGCAACCTGTAAGAGATGAAAAAATTGAAACTGTAAGTAATTATGAAGAAAGTTAAATTCGATGGAATTAGAATCAGCTTAAATTCTGGAAAAATTTGGCATGACCTTTACGTATTTTTAGATACTCCCATTTTTTAAGGAAGAAAAACACACACAGTAGTAGCATAACATTTATTCTCAGCAAACCATACGAATTATTATCAGACAGACAAGTATATAATAATATATATGATCAATGAACAAAAACAACCACCCCATTTCAACTTAATCTCACATTTCACCACACTATGCAAATATATATTCTAATGATTGCAGAATACAAATAGAATTTACTACAACGTTTATTCGTGACAATATATAAGTATTTGTTTGTAAAATCATAATCAGAAACACAAGTATTTTACTGTGGGTTCTGATCAGGCAAACCGGTGGCAGAGGTTGATAGCAGCAGATAGTGCGACAAGTAGACAATCCGACCGTGTGTAGTGACACCTATTCAATGAAATTAGAATATAAGCTTTTAATTTGAAAAAATATGAATAATTGAACAAATAAACAAACGAATATATTTTGAATAAACCATGTTATTGAAACATTTTTAAAAAACTAACCTAATGAGTAGGGATGATCAACTCACAAATGTGATGGAAGAGGGATTGTTCAACCGTAGTAACACCTATTCAATAAAAGTAGAATAAGGTTAAATTCTGGAAAAAATTTGGCATGACCATTGCGTTTTTTTAGATACTCCACACTTTTTTCGGCAAAAACAAACACAATAGCAGCATCAGAAAGACTACTACGAAAACCATTTCATTTTCCCCTACATAAACAAACATTTAAGAGAACTGTAGAGAATCTTTTCATTATTATTTATTCCTTTCTTGCTTCCCTTGCTTCCATTTGTTTTCTGTGCCAGTACAAACACCTCCTCTAAAATTATCAAAACAAACAACAATAGACAAAATCATTCCTAAAGCAAACATCCCGTACAAAATATAATCAATGAATCATCCCTAAGAAGAAAATTTCAGTAATTATTAGGTCCAACATTTATATAATTGTTGATGTGGTTATGCACTAATAATGCTTCTTTTATTATATAAGATTTATCCACAAACACTTCATAACTAATTCTTATTAGTAAGAAAATATAAGTTGTTTTTGTAACTATTTACAATATAAGTACACAAAAAAATTAATAATATGCAACAATTATAACACCCGCAAGAATAATAGCAACAACACAACACTTACAACAATATTAATACACCACCAACAATAATACGGATAGTAATAACTTCATCACAAAACAGCCATCGTAACACCAACAACAACACTAACAACAACAAAAACAAAGACAATATCCATATCATATCTATAATTTGCTATGTCCGGACATACACCAAATCTCATACATTGCTTATCACCTTTGATTCAATTATATAAGGACAAATACAATTTTTTTCCCTTCAAAAACAAACAATATAAAATAAGATTTTAAGAAAAGCGTTGGGAATAAGTTCAACTTATGAATACTGTGACTTCAATGAAAAAATGATAAGTTCATCTTAAAAGTTATAAAAACAATCAAAAATGGTATTGTGCAAGAGATGAAAAAAATTAAAACTGTGAGTAATTATGAAGAAGATATATAAGTTCTAAAATAATTGTAGGGTTTATTAATTACCGGAGGTAACGAACTTGGTTCTCCTCCACCACCATCTTTCATTAATTAAATAGTTGTCTTCCATCATTTGGACTGGAATTTATTACCATTATTAAAATCCTTCAAGTAATTAAAACACATCTCTCTGTTATGGAAGAAAAATGATTGGTTTGAAATGACCGGAGAGATAGATGGATCGATCATGTGCATGCTTGCTGTGCAGCAGCGCTAGCTATTGCACTTGGATTTCAAGAGACCAGCCGAATCACTCAAAAATCTTACCAACCAAACATATACTATACTCCTAGCTGTTACTTGATTCTTTTCTATCTCAAACCCAACTTGTAATAACATAACTGAAAAATCAATCATGTAACCTATAAAGTATACCTCCCAAATCAGTCACAAATCAGTTAAATCACTAGCTAGGGTTTATTAATTACCGGAGGTGTGTTGGTAGGGCGGCGACGGTGGCTGCGGTTGCGCAACGGTGGGAGGTTCGAGCTGGACGTGACGGGACTCGACCGATTTGGAGATGCGGTGCGGGAGGAAGTAGGGCGGGCGGCGCGGGAGGAAGCAGACGACGGACACTAGGGCGACGGAGGAAGACGGGGCGACGGAGGAAGACGGGGCGACGACGGTTGTAACACCCCATCCAACACTTACACACTCAATAACAAACTGCAGCGGAAAACAAGCTTCATCACATTACTTAACTCGTTGGTGTTACACGCCGTTAACCACCCACGTGGCTAACAAGGCAATTACATATACAATGTATCGGTCTGATGGACTAGATTCCCGAGCGACTACACATTGCTATCCCTTTTCCATTAACAACAAAACATACACATACCTTCCAACTGTACCGAGTATTCACAAACTAATGCCGATAACAATTTGGTCTTACTACACCTACTGTATATATACAACTCAAATGATTACCCATGTACAACGACTACCCCGTCCTACTCTCGAACGGCTTCCAGCTCCTTGTACCTGAAATAGGAAAAAAGAAGAGAAAGGGTGGCCCCCAAGGGGCTCAGCACCTTTGCTGGTATGGTAATCCCGCAGCCCGCATGAAATACCCCAAATCTAAATAATATTATTAGATCATTATTTATGGAATATAATCCAAATATGAATCTTTTCACGTACGCATGCAAACCCATGCATGAAAACGTTACGTAAAAACAGTCGTTTCTCCATAAACTAAAACGCCTTAGAAGCATATGGTCAAACATGACCTTGTATGACCCTCTAATATTCAAACCAAATGGTCATACAATTATTATATGAATATATAAATATATTCCCTAAGCTAAATTCAGTCAAAAACGCAAAACGCTCGGGAGTGCTCACGCACGCCCCTTAAAGCACGAAAAGTCCGGAGGAGTGCCGAGGTGGCACGAACTATAAAATTGATTCCTTGAGTTCCTAACATCATTATTAACCATTATAAAGAGAACCCACGAAGTGGTTTCTCAAAATTCAGCAAAAACCACAGGAGGATTTCTTAGCGCTTTTTGGCCGGGAGTGTCCCGATGGCCCGTAAATTATGTCACGGGTTGATATAACCCCATATAACTCAATGTAACATCTTAGTATATGTTTATTTACTATAATAAGTGTTTACAACACTTGGAACTCATAAGAACAATTGGTTTCCCAAAATTTCCTTAGAGCACAAAAACACACTTCGGGTGTCACGAAAATGCGTTTTACGCAATTACCTTGTAGTTTTTGACATGCCACGAATTGGTAATCTTAAATAGGGTTAAAATGACCTTCTAAATAAGTTGGTGTGACTAGTCAACAAGGCTCTCTATAGGGGCCGATTTTGAGAGCAAAAACTAGTATAAAATTTGCCTTTAAAGTTTAAAGAAGGCTTAAAACATAATGACTCATCATCCCATGTGCTATAATACTTAATGGAAAAGAAATGTGTGACTCATTTGACCAGAGAGCTGTCGAAATTATGCTAGAGAACATGGCCAAGTTGGCTAGACAAAACAAATGCTAAAAGCAAAAAGTAGATTCCTTTTTCTTTTTGCCTTTTGATTTCTTAAGCAAGTAACCTTCCTTGCTTGTTTCTTAGCTCATGAATGACGATCAAATGAGCTCCATTCAGACCCTAAACCGTGCATATACAAGAGAGGAAGAAGACAAGTTATAACATTGAAAAATCAAGGAATAAACTCACCTTTTCTCACCTTGTCTTCTAGCTCATAATCATCTCTTCCAACTCATGCCTTGTCACACCTCACATGTCCGATCTCATGCTGGAAAGGAGGCATTTATTGAGCCAATATAAACCATGTAATAAACTAAGGAAAAGTAAAGTCATTGACATTAAAAATTGACAAAACAAAATCAAATTCCAATTGCCCTCTTTCATTTACGTGAGCTAGGTCTCATTTCCCTCCTTGCACATTTCCTCCACGGTTTGGTAGGCCTCCTCCTCTTCTTGCTTCATCTTCTTCCTTTGAAGCTCTTAAGTCCATTAATGGAGTTTTAACTTCTACCTTCATCTTTAAGGTAATTTCCTAGCATTTCTTGGCAAGTCTTGAAGCAAAACTCTTCCTAGCATAACAAGGTGTGTTTGGCTCAATTAGATCTCCAAGGGGGTGTCCAAAACAACATTAATCAAGGCATCTCAAGGTTATCTTAAGGTAGGTTTTAAAGCTTGAAAATCCTTAAAACACATTTTTATGTGAACCAAGTTCTACTTCTTCTAAGTCTCTTTTCTTCTTCATTTTGATGAAGGAAAACTTGTTCTTCATCTACCTTAGGAGTGCCGAATTTATAAGGAGAAAAAGTCTAAGGTAAAGTCTTGTAAAACTACTTACAAATCTACTTAAGGTCTTTGTTGAAGATCTAACTCCTAAACACCTTCACCTCTTGCATAAAACCGAAGAGGAGCATCAAGTTTACCTAGGAGAAAGCTTGGAGATTCAAGAAGAAGTTCAAACACTTAACCACCTTTGTTAAGAAGTAAGTTTACTAAGTAAATCTTTATGTTATAAGCTTTGTTAAGCTTCTAAAAATTGTACAAAAATTATGTACATCTCCTAGGCTAAATAATACCGAAACTATATGGGTTTATATGCCAAAAATATAATCTATAACATATATAGAAAATATTTACCTTAAGACACATTTTTGTGTCACAAAATTTATTTAGGTTACAAATAAAATTAAGCCGAATCATCTAGGACAAAAGTACTTCATTTTGAGCTAAGAATTTATATAAGACATTACAATAATTTATACATGAGTTATATGACTCCTATGAATTTATTATAATTATTTAGACATATAAATCCACTTTTATATAACATATGGTCTCATTTAAAATATGGCCGAATGCTCTAGGTGTTAAATGGAATTTAATGAGCTACTTATGTATATAAACTTATGCCATAAAGTTTGGTGAGTTAAAAATATTTATTTAGTGCTTAAATGGCTAATTAATTAAGTTATGTGGCTTAAATGTAATTTTTACAAAGTTTAGTGCAAATATTGTGAAAGCCGTGAGCTAAAGGGGTATTTAGTGTAATTATGATATAATATAAGGTTAGGAATTAAGTTTATGAATTTTAGATAATTTTAAACAAGCCTTAAAATAACTTTTATAAAGTTTTGGGCTATTATGTAATTTATAAAAGTTGATATGTAAGTTTGTAAATTATTAGTGGGCGAATTAATAATTAAGAGAATCATTGAGTTCACTTTCGAAATTTGAAGGATTAAATATTTAGGCTTTAGATTATAAGTTATTAAGATACTAATATAAAGTTTGGGATGAAAATGTAATTAAGGAAAAATAAATGACATAGCCGAATTACTTTGGGGTTAGTTTGGTAATTTAAGAATTTATATATATATATATATATATTCGGCATTTATGGAGAATTAAAATTAAAACTATAGTTTATAAGACATTATGTAAAGATTATAAGATTTTGTGGCTAAATTGCAATTATAGAAAGTATATGAATATATGCCGAGATTTTGAGGGGCTAAGATGTAATTCTTGAAAGTTATAATATTTATAAGTTATGTCCAAAAGATTAGTGGTAGTTTTGTAATTTAATTAGATGAGGAATTAATACTATGTTATATAAAGAGATTAGAATTTAAGTGTAAAGTTTATGAACTAATGTGGTTGTTTTGTAAATAACCGAAATACAAGTTTAAGAATTTAGATTTAAATAAATATAGGTCCTATATGGATATTTGGAGGATTTAGAAGAAAGAAGTTTGATTAAAGGAATTATGGAATTAAAACTATGGCTTACATGGTTATAAGGAATTAAGAGATAAACAATAAATATATTTATGGTTAAAAGGAGAATAATAAAACTATAAGCATTTTATGTCTATGTATGACATATAAATATAGTTAAGAAATTATAAGTTGTTATGTCACCTAGACAAATAAAATAAACAACAAATGCAATAAACCCATATATGTGCATTAAAGGATGTATAAATAAATCAAAAGGAATAACAAATAAGTTATACATTAAATCATGAGGTAATTAAAAGAAATAAACCTCACATGAAATAACAAATACGAGATTTGTTAAATGATCCAATAGAATTATTATATAAGGGTAACATAAATTAACCCTCTCAGTCAATCCTATTCTAGGACTCTGTTTGACCAGACGTTGACCGGGAATTAAACGAGTACAGTCTACGGTGAACGGTATGGGATTCTTGCAACCTGTTTTCTACCGGATTACACCGGCTTGTGTGCTATCTGTTGTTTGAAATAACGACCAAGATAATTAATGTAAAATGTTGTTTACTCTTGTGCGCTGTTGTATTATTTTATGTGCGTGAATGATGCTGACTACTACGTGTATGTCCCACGCATACAAAACACTACTATACCAGTGGATTAAATACCTGCGCTTCAGTATACCGAGGACTTGTACTCAAGTCTCTCACTAACTTCAGTTTATAACAAACGTCATTATCCTAAATGTGATAATTGACAATACACATTGTGTTCTTGTTTAACGTCTTTATATGACACTTAATAATTCTATACTTCGAGAACGAGGAGCCCAGTTGGATCTGGCCATGCATGCTACAGGAGTTGTACCTGTCTCAGGTCGTCTCCTACTACGTCGCGACGGAACATTCAGTTGGGAGGAAGACTCTATTCCTCCCGGGATTCAAATGCCCATCAGTTCAGTTTGAGGAAGATTCATTCCTCTAGTGGGATTCATTTCCCACGCCTCTCAGTTCAGGGTTTAAACTACGTTATCTCCTGGGGTTTTTATACCCACCTTTCTCTATAATGAGGTCACTATAGCTCCACTATATTGATATACTTTTATACATCTGTCCGTCCCACTGTGTGGACCCGACAGCTATCAGACATTTCAGTTCAGCTAACTTGACCTTCTGTGTCTTGTTCTATGTGACATTATTGTCCTTGTTTGGATACTTGTTATCATCAGATTATGCTTGTTTACAGCTTTATAAAATGAACTGCATGTGTTCGACAAAGTAGTTGGTGTGGCCGGTAGACGATGGGCTGCACGTTTCCCATACCAGCATTGTTTGCTGAGCCCCTTTGGGGAAAAATGGTATCAGAGCGTAGTTACGCTCTTGATACAAGGATACACCGAGATTAGGATATCTAAGACTTTAGTTAAGGGTTGAGTGATAGTATTGAAAGGAGTTTAAGTTAGTTTACTTAGACTACTATCCAAGACCAAGATCTTGACCACAGTGCCTAATATACCTCAACATCCTGCAGATGTCAGGAAGAGGAGGACGACGTGGACAGGCTGATGAGGAGCCAAACATCAGGCTGGCAGACATTGCTACCTTGATTGCTCAGGCATTTGCACAGGCGGGGGTTGCACAGCAGCAGCAGTTACCTCCACCACCACACCCAGGGAGAGAGACTGGGTGAAGAGTTTGGCTGATCTGAGGCCGACTGCATTCAAGGGCAGACTGACCCTGCTCACTTAGAGGCCTACATCATGGAGATGGAGACAGCGTTTGAGACGCTTGCAGTCCCAGCTAGGGAAAAAGTAAGACTTGCTGCCTTTTATCTGAAGGATGCAGCTAGAGATTGGTGGAACATGGTGAAAGCCGACCACCTGGATGACCCAGCTTTTACTTGGGGACACTACACTGCATTACTTAGGGGCAAATACTACCCGGCCCACACCAGGATGGTGAAGACAAGGGAGTTTGACGCCCTGAAGCAGACGGGGAAGATGTCAATGGATGAGTACTATGCGAAGTTCACTTCGCTACTTCGACTACTACCCGGCATAGGATACTCGGACCAGGTCTTGGTCGACCGGTTCTACGGGGGACTGAGCCCTCGACTTCAGTTTGGGATGGGACCAATCATCCCTACCAGTTTACAGGTAAAACAGGAGAGACATGAACCAGTTGAAAATTTTATTACATACCATACCCCATCATGGGAGATTTAGAGATTGATACCTTGAGATTTCAGGAATGTTATCATGCTGCCTCCGTTGTGGAGATCACCTGTAAGAGAAGGGATGCTTTGAGCTCCCAAAGAGGAAGGACGGACCTGGTGGCGAAGATGCCAAGCAGGGGAACTCCAACAAAAGGAACAAACCCTATCAGAAAGGACAGGGGTCCTACCAAGGGAAGGGGAACCAAACTACTGGGAACCCCCAGTCAGGAACCTACGGGGCGGCAACCTCACAGAAAACCTACCCATCTAAGGGTAGGCACACTAACCAAACAGTTAGATCTGAAACTTTTGTGATTACTTCAGTACCTTGGAATGTATAATTGACCTTGATTGTATTAGGTTCTGGACATGGCTCAAACACGGGCCAGAAGTATGTCCGCCGTTTCAACTGTAAACAGTGCGGGAAGGATCACCCCGGCGTAGACTGCCAGGGGGAGAAAGTCATGTGCCGCTACTGTCAGATACTCGGGCATCGTGCCTTCGAGTGCATCCGAAACCCGGAGAGCAGGAACTACCGCCCGGGAGCAAAGGCAATCACCGGCCTAAGAATGGAGCTAGCGATACTCGCCCTCCGCCAACAAACCAGGCTCAGGGGTATAAGGGCAAAGGCCCAGCATCGGGACCCGCCCTACATGTCATGGACCGCTCGGATGAGGCTGGTCCTTCTACCAACCAAGGTATTTAAAACCATGTGAACCTGTTATTGAGCAATGAATGATGTGAATGAGTGCTTGCATGCCTTGATTGCCTAGTTGCATAGGAAGGAATTAGTAAGACTCACTAGTAAAAATTTAAACCACGTAGGAAGCTATAAGATATGCTTTCCTATCCCCTCACCGCCCCTTGGAGGAGAAACATTATCAAAGTACAAGAACCAGGGAACGAACAATGTAAGGTTATCCAACCAGGTTTGATATTACTCAAAGGATACCTAACACCGGAGACACAAATAGCAATCATCAGGAAATGTCAAGAATTGGGAGCAGGACCAGGAGGGTTCTACACTCCGGAATTTCCAGGAGGATCAAAAATGAAGCTGAAAATGATGTGCTTGGGAAAGATTGGAATCCTTACACAAAAACCTACAAGATACAAGAAATGGAGATGGAGCACAAGTACCAAAAATCCCAGAAGAATTTTTACCAATTGTGGAACAAGCAGTTAATACAGCTCAACAGCTAGAAGAAGATCCAGTTCCCAATCTAAGGGCTGATCTATGTATCATCAACTTCTATGAAGAAGGAGGCCGTTTAGGACTACACCAGGACAATGATGAAACAAAAGGGTCCCTTGAACAGGGAATACCAGTATTATCTTTGTCAATTGGAGATGACGCAGAGTCCTTTATGGCGAGCAGAAGCGTGTGGACCTTGCAAAGAAAATAATATTGAGTTCAGGAGATGTTTTGATAATGGGTGGAAAGTCAAGGTTGCTATACCATGGAATTAAAAGGATTAAGCTAAACACAACACCTTCGACAGTGATAAACACCACTCACATGAGACCAGGAAGATTAAGTTTAACCTTTAGAAAGTACTAGTGTTGTAATTGTTTGGACTTCAGAAAGGAGATCATCTCATCAATGAAGCATTATTGTTTGTGAAAGTGAATGTCTTTAGACCCCATCATGTATCAAAGTACTTACTCAGATTCTGTTATTAGGTTGTGCTAAGGAGACGGAAGGTGCCTTAAGTATACTTACTGAGGAGGAGGCCGCAAGGGCGGCTCGATTCTCACTGGTACCTTTCCGGTTAATGGAGTGGATGCATTAGTACTGTTCGACTCCGGAGCCTCACATACTTTCGTTTCGCCTACGCTTGCGGGGAAGTTGGGGCTAGATGCTGTAGAGTTACCTGATTTTAAGGTGGCACTCCCGTCTAAGGAGAAGATCAGTTGCACTCGTCTTTATAGAGGAGCCACTATCAGTATTAAGGAGGAGGATTTTCCTATTGACCTTATTGATTTCAAAGGTCTAGGATTTGACGTTATAGTCGGGATGGACTGGTTAGGGCGGCACAGAGGCCGCATTCTTTGTGCAGAGCGCAGACTGTTGCTTAAGAGCCCATCAGGAGTGACAGTATCTTACCGTCAGAGCCCTAGGGCACCATCGATAAAAGTTATATCTGCTATGTCCATGTACAAGCACGTCAGGAAGCAGAAGGAGGTATATCTATGTTATGTTCAGGATGTAGAGCATGACCCTGATTTTGATCCAGCTATGCCAGTGGTGTCGGATTTTCCAGACATTTTTCAAAGGAACTTCCAGGCTTACCGCCATCCAGAGAGGTAGAGTTCTCCATCGAATTACTACCAGGTACCGGTCCCATAGCTAAGGCACCGTACCGTATGGCACCAGAAGAGATGGCTGAGCTGAAGGAGCAGTTGAAAGAGTTACTGGACAAGGGATACATACGATCTAGCGTATCTCCTTGGGGAGCACCAGTCCTATTGTGAAGAAGAAGGATGGAAGCCTTCGTTTATGTATTGATTACAGAGAGCTTAATGCAGTATCAGTGAAAAATAAATATCCACTACCACGGATTGATGATTTGTTTGATCAGTTGAAAGGAGCGCAAAAGTGTTTTCGAAGATCGATTTGAGATCAGGCTACCATCAGATACCCATCAGGGAGCAAGACATAGAAAAGACAGCCTTCAGAACACGGTATGGCCACTATGAGTTTATGGTTATGCCTTTTGGCTTGTCAAATGCACCTGCAGTCTTCATGGATTTGATGAACAGATTATTCAGAGAGCAGTTGGATAAGACCGTGGTTGTATTCATCGATGACATCCTCATCTATTCAAAGTCTAAGGAAGAGCACGAGAGTCACCTCCGACATGTACTTGAGATCCTAAGGGAGAACCAGCTTTATGCTAAGTTATCCAAATGTGAGTTTTGGTTAGACAGAGTTTTCTTTCTAGGACATGTCATCTCAGATGCTGGGATCGCGGTGGATCCAGCAAAGATAGAAGCAGTTCGCACTTGGCCTAGGCCAAAGACCGTTACGGACATCAGGAGTTTCCTTGGTTTAGCAGGATACTACAGAAGGTTTGTCAGAGACTTCTCCAAAATAGCCAAACCTATGACCAGCTTAATGAAGAAGGACGCACCCTTCACATGGACTACTGAATGTGAGACCTCATTCGAGATTTTGAAGAATGCTTTGACATCAGCACCAGTTTTGACTATACCTGAAGGCACAGAGGGTTATGAAGTTTACTGTGATGCATCAGACAGAGGATTAGGGTGTGTACTCATGCAGAATGGGAAGGTAGTCGCCTACGCTTCCCGACAGTTGAAGAAACATGAGAAAAATATCCCACACATGACTTGGAGCTTGGAGCTATTGTTTTTGCATTGAAGATCTGGCGCCACTACCTGTATGGTGTCCAGATGACCGTATATTCGGATCACAAGAGTTTGAAGTATGTATTCACCAGAAAGAGTTAAACATGAGACAAAGAAGATGGGTTGAATTTCTTAAGGATTATGATATTGATTTGCAGTACAAGGAAGGGAAAGCTAATGTTGTAGCAGACGCACTGAGTCGACGAGCACATTCTCTAAATGCCATTGTGGCTAGCTCGAGTCTTATGGACGACATACGTAGAGCACAGCAGAGTGATCAGCGAATGATGGAGATCAGTCAGAAGTTGTCTGACGGTACATTTGAGGGTGGAAAATATGAGTTCCAGTTACATGATGATGGACTCATCAGATTGAAGGGAAGATTGTGTATTCCCAGAGACAGCACAGATATTAAGGAGCATATTCTTCGAGAGTCCCACACTTCTTCCACATCTGTCCATCCAGGAGCTTCTAAGATGTACAGATCTAAAGAGGTATTTCTGGTGGAGTGGTATGAAGGGCGACGTGACAGAGTATGTGATTCGATGTCTCACTTGTCAGAAAGTGAAATTCGAACATAGACGACCAGGAGGTATGGTGCAGTCTATGCCAGTTCCAGAGTGGAAGTTTTATGATATCTCCATGGACTTCGTGGTGGGGCTACCACCTACGAGAGGAGGCCTTAATATGATTTGGGTTGTTGTTGATCGACTGACTAAGGTTGCGGTTTATTCCGATGAAAGACACTTGGAAAGTGCCAAAGTTGGCAGAACTATTTGAGCAGGAGATTATCAGACATCATGGAGTACCTAAGACTATTGTTTCAGATCGAGACACTAGATTTCTCTCACGATACTGGCGAACTACTCGCGAGGCACTGGCACTGAGTTGAAGCTTAGCACAGCATTTCATCCTCAGACAGATGGACAGTCAGAGAGGACTATTCAGACCTTAGAGGACATGCTACGAGCATGTGCCTTGGATTTCCAGGGCAAGTGGATAGATAGACTACATCTCATCGAGTTTGCATACAATAACAGTATCACGCTCTATACAGATGTCACCTTTCCAAGCCTTATATGGCAGACCATGTCGCACACCTGTGCTGGGACGAGTCTAGTGAGACAGTCATCATTGGGCCTGAGTACTTAGAGCAAGTCCAGGCAGAAGTACAACAAATCAGAAGTAACATGAAAGCAGCACAAGACAGACAGAAATCATATGCTGATGAGAGGCGACGAGACCTTGAGTTCGCGGTTGGCGACCAGGTATTTCTACGAGTATCACCCATGAAGGGTGTATTCAGATTTGGACAGAAGGGCAAGTTAAGCCCGAAATTTGTAGGACCCTACGCTATCATAGAGCGGGTTGGTCTTGTGGCATATCGACTTGATTTGCCAGCCGAATTAGGCAAAGTACACAATGTTTTTCACGTGTCTCAGCTTAAGAAATACATGCCTCATCCTTCTCATGTTCTACAACCTGAGACACTCTCTTTAGAACCAACAATGCGGTATGTGGAAACACCGCAACGAATCTTAGACAGAAAGACACGAGATACTCGAAACAAATCTGTAAGCTTAGTAAAGGTTCTTTGGTCAAACCACGATGTGGAGGAGGCCACATGGGAATTAGAAGCAGATATGCGAGCGAAATTTCCCTCATTATTTACCGACTAGACGCTTTAGTCTAGGGTACGGGGGCGTACCCCTCTTTTTTGGGGGGTAGAGCCTTTTTCATTTGTGAGTTCAGTATGCATTTGTTACATTTCAGTGAGTGTTCTTGTGTAACACTATTCAGTTTTGTTGCACCTTGTTGCATTTCAGTGAGTGTTCTTGTGTAACACTATTCAGTATATTCAGTGACACCTTGTCTTGTATGTGTTCTTGTGTAACACTGTATTTGAATGTACCTTGTACTTCTACCTGTTGGTGTGTACTTTGTTACACTACAATGAAAAGTTTATGTGCACTACCCTGCACTATCAAATATGAAAAGTGACTGTGTTATTACATTACACTATACTGTTCCAAAGTATTCCCATTGTGTTTGATGTACACTGTGAACTTAGGAATATAGAGACTTGGGACTTGATCCCTAAAAACTAGATTGAGTTGTGGATACTTAGTGGAACTTGATTCCCCACAACCTTATAATTTAGATATGAGACTTCGGGGCGAAGTCCCTTTTTAAGGGGGGTAGATTGAAATACCCCAAATCTAAAATATTATTAAATCATTATTTATTGGAATATAATCCAAATATGAATCATTTCACGTACGCATGCAAACCCATGCATGAGAACGTTACGTAAAAATAGTCGTTTCTCCATAAACGCTAAAACGCCTTAGAAGCATATGGTCAAACATGACCTTGTACGACCCTCCAATATTCAAACCAAATGGTCATACAATTATTATATGAATATACAAATATATTCCCTAAGCTAAATTCAGTCAAAAACGCAAAACGCTCGGGAGTGCTCACGCCCGCTCCTTAAAGCACGAAAAGTCCGGAGGAGTGCCGAGGTGGCACGAACTCCTATAAAATTAATTCCTTGAGTTCCTAACATCATTATTAACCAGTATAAAGAGAACCCACGAAGTGGTTTCTCAAAATTCAGCAAAAACCACAGGAGGATTTCTTAGCGCTCCTTTTTGCCCGGGTGTGTCCCGATGGCCCGTAAATTATGTCATGGGTTGATATAACCTCATATAACCCAATGTAACATCTTAATATATGTTTAATTACTATAATAAGTGTTTACAAACACTTGGAACTCATAAAAACAATTTGTTTCCCAAAATTTCCTTAGAGCACAAAAACACACCTTCGGGTGTCACGAAAATGCGTTTTACGCAATTACCTTGTAGTTTTTGACATGCCACGAATTGGTAATCTTAAAAAGGGTTAAAATGACCTTATAAATCAGTTGGTGTGACTAGTCAACAAGGTGCTCTATAGGGGCCGATTTTAAGGGCAAAAACTAGTATAAAATTTGCCTTAAAAGTTTATAAAAGGCTTTAAAACATAATGACTCATCATCCCATGTGCTATAATACTTAATGGCAAAGAAATGTGTGACTCATTTGACCATAGAGCTGTCGAAATTATGCTAGAGAACATGGCCAAGTTGGCTAGACAAAAACAAATGCTAAAAGCAAAAAGTAGATTCCTTTTCTTTTTGCCTTTTGATTTCTTAAGCAAGTAACCTTCCTTGCTTGTTTCTTAGCTCTTCTCCACCGGTTTTTGAGCTCCATTCAAGCCTCCAATTCGTGCACCTACATGAAGAAGAAGACAAGTCAATTGACATTGAAAAATGAAAGGAATAAACTCACCTTTTCTCACCTTGTCTTCTAGCCAAAATAATTGCCTTGCCAACTCTTGCTTAGTCACTCCACATGGCCGGTTTTTAGGCTGGAAAAGAGATCATTTATTGAGCCAATCAACCATAAATTAAACTAAGGAAAAGAATTGTCAAATGACATTAAAAATTTGACAAAACAAAATCAATTTCCAAATGCCTTCTTTCATTTACGTGAGTGAGCTTCACTTTCTTCCTTGCCCTCTTCTTGCACGGTTTGGTAAGCTCCCTCCTCTCTCTTCTAGCTTCATCTTCTTCCTTTGAAGCTCTTAAGTCCATTAATGGAGTTTTAACTTCTATCTTCATCTTAAGGTAATTTCCTAACATTCCTTGGCAAGTCTTGAAGCAAAACTCTTCCTAGCATATCAAGGTGGGTTCGGCCACATTTAGTTCTCCAAGGGGATTGTCCAAACCAACATTAAACCAAGGAGCATCTCAAGGTTATCTTAA
Source organism: Limonium bicolor (assembly GCA_023374045.1). Classification (NCBI taxonomy): domain Eukaryota; kingdom Viridiplantae; phylum Streptophyta; class Magnoliopsida; order Caryophyllales; family Plumbaginaceae; genus Limonium; species Limonium bicolor. The sequence goes on from CM041778.1 coordinate 231,054,485, forward strand.
GGTAGGTTTTAAAGCTTGAAAATCCTTAAAACACATTTTTGTGTGTGACCAAGTTCTACCTCTTCTAAGTCTCTTTTCTTCTTCATTTTGATGAAGGAAAACTTGCTCTTCATCTACCTTTGGTGAGCCGAAATTATAAGAGAAAAGTCTAAGGTAAAGTATTGTAAAACTACTTACAAATCTACTTAAGATCTTGTTGAAGATCTAACTCCTAAACACCTTCACCTCTTACATAAAACCGAAGAGGAGCATCAAGTTTACCTAGGAGAAAGCTTGGAGATTCAAGAAGAAGTTCAAGCACTTAACCACCTTTGTTAAGAAGTAAGTTTACTAAGTAAATCTTTATGTTATAAGCTTTGTTAAGCTTCAAAAAATTGTACAAAAATTATGTACATCTCCTAGGCTAAATAATACCGAAACTATATGGTTTTATATGCCAAAAATATCTATAACATATATAGAAAATATTTACCTTAAGACACATTTTTGTCATAGAATTTATTTATGTTACAAATAAATTAAGGCCGAAATGTCTAGGGCAAAAATGTTTTATTTTGAGCTAAGAATCAATATAAGACCTTACAATAATTTATACATGAGTTACATGACTCCTATGAACTTATTTATAATTATTTAGACATATAAATCCACTTTTATATAACATATGGTCTCATTTAAAATATGGCCGAATGCTCTAGGTGTTAAATGGAATTTAATGAGCTACTTATGTATATAAACTTATACTATAAAGTTTGGTGAGTTAAAAATATTTATTTAGTGCTTAAATGGCTAATTAATTAAGTTATGTGGCTTAAATGTAATTTTTACAAAGTTTAGTGCAAATATTGTGAAAGCCAAGAGCTAAAGGGGTATTTGGTGTTATAATATAATATAAGGTTAGGAATTAAGTTTAAGAATTTTAGATAATTTAAACAAGCTTTGAAATAACTTTTTATAAAGTTTTGGGCTATTATGTCATTTATAAAGTTGTTATGAAAGTTTAGAATTTATTAGTGGGCGAATTCATAATTAAGAGAATTATTAGGTTCACTTTCGAAATTTTAAGGAATTAAATATTTAGACTATAGTTTATAAGTTATTAAGTAACTATTAGAAAGTTTTGGGGTGAAAATGTAATTAATGGAAAGTTCAAGACCAAAGCCGAATTCTTTGGGGTTAGTTTGGTAATTTAAGAATTTATATATATATATATTCGGCATTTATGGAGAATTAAAATTAAAACTATAGTTTACATGACATTATGTAAAAGTTATAAGATTTTGTGGTTAGATTGTGATTATAAGAAATAAATTATTAAAGCCGAGAATTTAAGGGGCTAAGTTGTGATTTTTGAGAGTTATAATATTTAAAAGCTATATACCAAAATATTAGGGATGGCTTTGCAATTTAGCTAAATAAGAAGTTAAAACTCTATAATATAAAGAGATTAGAATTTAATATAAAGTTTATGAATTTATGTGGTTGTTTTGTAAATAACCGAAATATAAGAGTAAGAATTTAGATTGAAATAAGTATAGGTCCTACATGGATATTTGGAGGAATTAGAAAGAAAGAATTTTGATTAAAGGAATTATGGAATTAAAACTATGGCTTACATGGTTATAAGGAATTGAAAGATAAACCATGAATATTACTTATGGTTAAAAAGGAGAATAATAAAACTATAAGAATTTTATGTCTATGTATGACATATAAATATAGTTAAGAAATTATAAGTTGTTATGTCACCTAGACAAATAAAATAAACAACAAATGCAATAAACACATATATGTGCATTAAAGGATGTATAAATAAATCAAAAGGAATAACAAATAAGTTATACATTAAATCATGAGGTAATTAAAAGAAATAAACCTCACATGAAATAACAAATACGAGATTTGTTAAAAGATCCAATAGAATTATTATATAAGGGTAACATAAATTAACCCTCTCAGTTAATCCTATTCTAGGACCTTGTTTGACCAGACGTTGACCGGGAATTTACAAGTACAGTCTACGGTGAACGGTATGGGATTCTTGCAACCTGTTTTCTACCGGATTACACCGGCTTGTGTGCTATCTGTTGTTTGAAATAACGACCAAGATAATTAATGTAAACTGTTGTTTTACTCTTGCACACTGTGGTATTATTTTATGTGCGTGAATGTTGCTGACTACATCGTGTATGTCCCACGCATACAAACACTACTATACCAGTGGATTAAATACCTGCGTTTCAGTATACCGAGGACTTGTACTCAAGTCTCTCACTAACTTCAGTTTATAACAAACGTCATTATCCTAAACGTGATAATTGACCATACACATTGTGTTCTTGTTTAACGTCTTTATATGACACTTAACAACTCTATACTACGAGAATGAGGAGCCCAGTTGGATCTGGCCATGCATGCTACAGGAGCTGTACCTGTCTCAGGTCGTCTCCTATCTACGTCGCGACGGAACATTCAGTTGGGAGGAACTCTATTCCTTCCGGGTTTCAAATGCCCTTCAGTTCGAGGAAGACTTTATTCCTCTAGTGGGTTCTTATTTCCCACGCCATTCAGTTCAGGGTTTAACTACGTTATCTCCTGGGGTTTTTATACCCAACCTTTCTCTATAACGAGGTCACTATACCTCCACTATTTCAGATATTCAGTTATAACGGTCAGTCCCATTGTGTGGACCGACTATCAGTAAAGAATTTCAGTTCAGCTAACTCGACCTTCTGTGTCTTGTTCTATGTGACATTATTGTCCTTGTATGGATACTTGTTATCATCAGACTATGCTTGTTTACAGCTTTATAAAAATGAACTGCATGTATTCGACAAAGTAGTTGGTGTGGCCCGGTAGACGATGGGCTGCACGTTTTCCATACCAGCATTGTTTGCTGAGCCCCTTTGGGGGCACCCCCATTTTTCAGGTACCTGAAGTTGAGGAGATCACCACACTGAGTGTAGGTGGGGTAGACCAAGCTTTGGGAGTCTACTATTAGTTAATTGTTTTATTTCAGTATTTTACTTTGAGTTTGATTCCTAGTATCTCGGGTTGTATCTGTATTCCAGACCGTGACATCTGAGGATTGTATTTGGACTTAGCCTTGTTGGTCACAAGGGTGGCCAACGGCGTTGTAATACCGCCCGGTTGTTGTATTTATTTCCGCTGCAGTTGTATTTTATTTGGGAGTGATCGCCGTTCAGTTTATTGGATTTCGGGTTGGGGTATTACAATGTGGGATTGGTCTGTGTCTGAAGCTCTAACTTCCTATTTGCATCAGCTAACATGCCCGAGAGAGTTTCACATTCCCTTTTTAATGATTTATTACGATCTAAAAGGGAATTCACTTCTTCTTGTGCCCAATATGGAAGAGTGAGAATTCGAGTCTCCAAAGGACTAACAAAGTTAAGCCTTGGCTTATCCAAACTCTCTTTGACATAGTTTTCGTTTTCAGTCGAAGACTTACTCAAATCTTCCACTTTAGCTTTGAGTTCTCTGATCTCAGTAACATACTGATGCTTCAACATATTTATCTCAGAGAGTGCAGAGGTTAACTTAGTAAGCATCTCTTCTTCCTCGAGTGTTTCCTTTAAGTTATCCTTCTTCTTTATGAAGTACTCAGTATTGACTTCACCGTCTTCATGAGCAATTGCCGTCATGCACATCTGAGTTTCCTCATCTGGTTCTGAGTCTGTAACTGAGATGTCATATCCCCATGCCGCTACCGCTGTGTGTGGGAGTTTTTTGACCCTCATATGAGAATTTTCTTTCTGCTGTAAAGGACAATTCTTGACGATATGACCGGGCTTGTCACACTTAAAACATATGAGTGGTTCTTTCTTTGACTTGTACCGATCATGTTGTCGTTTCGATTCTCGTTGTCCACCAAGTAGCCTCTGAATTCTGTTCATAATCTCAGTAATTTCCCCTTCTACATCAAAATCCTCATCTTCTAATTCTGTGGTAGTTTCACATACGTTTAGAGCCAGATCCTTAGTTTGAGTAACAATCTCACCCCTCATCTTCCCTTCATAGACCATGAGTTCAGAACTGAGTTCTTCTAGCGACAACTCTGACAAATCTCGTGCAGTATCCAGCAAGGTGGTATAACTTAGCCACGCTTTTCCTAGACTGTCAAGGCATCTCTCGTTAATAACCTTGTTTGAGAGTGTTACACCAACAGCTTTAAGATCTCCCAGAATTTTCTCAAACCTTACCAAGGTCTGAGTTATAGACTCACCCTCTTGCATCTTGAAATTGTCAAATTGCTTTCTAAATTGTTTACCTTTAGCCTTTCTGATGGAATCAGTTCCTTCATAAGCTGTTTTGAGGAAGCTCCAGACTTCTTTAGCGGTGCGAATTCCAAGTACCTTTTGTTGATCACCCTCAGACAAAGATGAGACAATTACTCGCAAAGCTTGCTTATTTTTGCTCAGTAATTTCTTATCAGTGTCATTCCAATCCTTTTTAGGTTTTGGTTTAGAAACACCCGCTTCAATTACCTGTGGAACCAAGTCTCCTTCAGTAACAACTGTCCACAAATCATAGTCGATTGACATGAGCTGATCACCCATCTGTTCACTCCAGCATGCATAGTTGAATTTAGTGAGATTTGGCGCTTTGACATTGTAGAAATTCATCTTTGATCACCCCTGAAGATTTCTCTTCGATTGCTGAAAGGGAACCTGCTCTGATACCAATTGTAAGTTACTACTCTATTCTTCTTGAGTCAGTTACTCACGAAGAACATTGTGATTGTGTTACAGTTTCACCAAGAATAGACATAACGAGAGATAGAATTGAGACAGAAGACGATAATTTCACGTGAGCCTTCACTGAAATTCCTTTAGTTGAATGAGAATCGAGACCATAGATCCTGAGTAGCGGACTCACTAAGAACACAAAATTGAAAGCAAAGGAGAGATTGTGTTTAAGTGGAAATCACGTCACATTGACATATGTTGAAGAGCAATACACCCACACGCTCCTTGAGAACACAATCTCAGTTGAGCAAACACGTAATTCAACTCAGCCTCACAAAACCCTAATTGAATTACAATCACGAGATTCTTCTCTAAAACTCACCAGCTTATTCTCTCTCTTTTTCTGCCCCAAAAACCGTCTCATACCTCCTCTTAACATCTCCCATATATAGTTATCGATTTTCTTAAAATAGTATCTTTAAAGATATAATTTCTTTAAAGATAAAATCTCAGTAACCGACTTAGATATTAAACAGAGAAGATATTCTCTAGATTATCTACTAAAGATAAAATTAGTGCAAAATATATTCTGAGACAGTTAGACATGGCGAGATCTTCTCTTGGCATTACAATACCTTGATTGGTAAGGTACCTCCCTAGGCAAGGTCAAGACTCAGATCTCTGTGTCAGTTACTCACTTTGGTCAATCAAAACTTTTACATTAACAGAACAAAAATAAGAATAATAATAAAAGTATGTACACAAAATCAAACTATACAAAAACCTATCGATAAAAATAAATTAAGCAAAACCAAAATAAAAATAGACAAATTAAGGAAAAACTAAAATAAAATAAAATCGAAATAAATAAAAACAAACACAAGAAAAATTAATAAGAATAAAATTATACGAAACAATAAATAAACTAATCTAATAAAATAAAAATCCAAGAAACTAACTAACTATAAAAATAAAAACAATCAAATAAACCCAATTAATTATCAAACCGAAAAAAAGTAAAAAAAATATAAAAAAATAGAATAAAGACTAAACTAAATAACCGTGCCTCCCCAACAAGGGCGCCAAAAACTTGAACGGTATGAAACGTATTGCAGCAAGTGTACTGGTCTATCGTACCAAGTTTTCCTAGTTAGTATTCCCTAGGTTATCGAACCAAAGGAGGCTGTGTCTAGTTTAATCTTTAGTCTAACTAACTAATAAGCTGAAGGAAAAATAACAATAATAAAATGGGGGTTTGAATGCTGAAACTAAACAATTAATTAAAACAAATACAATTAAAAGTGAGCTTCTAATAAATCTAAAAAAAGCAAATCCTAGTTTACTACTTCTCCCTAGTTTATCAATTCCCTTCCTGAGTGTTTTGTAAATTCTAGATTGCAACCTCAGATCTAAATTAATCTAAATCTGGTCCCCCGCAAGATAGATCATTTCTAGCAATTCCCAAATCCTAACTGTCATCATGAATTTACAAATTAGCTAGTAACATTTATGATTCATCTGGTTTCTAGTCAGCTAATCCTCAGGAATTGTCATCTGTAGTTTCATTAGTAATATTCCTAAGGTCTAATGAATGCCACAGTTCTCACTTGTAAGCAATTCATACCAAATAAACTTAAACAATAATTAATCGCTAGAGAAATCAATAAATAACTAGGAACAAAACTACAATTTGTGTTGAATTAATATTTAACAACTCAGGAAGAAAAACAATAAGCTAGTTGTCCATAGCAAACCAGTATTCTAACAACTACTCAGACATCGGAGACAAAGAAATAATAACAATAATAAAGAGATTAGAAAACATCATATAATTGTGGAATGATAACGAATCCAGTCTCTACCTTCTACTCTGGTCTGACAAAACTATCTGATGTCTCCCTCTTTCTCTGACTTGTTGTATACGGCTAGGGTTTTGGAATTTTCCATTTTTTTACGATCGTCAAAGTCGGCTCGTAGTATATATATGGCCGCCTCTCTGAAGTCTCCACCGACCTCTTTGTCTTTCTGCGCCTCTAGTATTGATAAAAGTTTGCGTACATGGCCCATGTTCTCTTTTTTTTTCTTCACGTACTAGTAATGATCCAACATAGCACGTATCTTTTTCTTTCTTTTCAAATCCAACGTGGCTACCTTCAATAAATTAAATCCAAGTTGTAGTCCTCTCTGTATGAGTCCAAGATTAGCCCAGGTGATGTGCGTGCACGACTTCATTCTCTTCATGTGCAGCCCAATGTTCATCATCTCGGTCAGCAACTTGTAAAATGATTTGAATAATAATAATATTAACAGCCCATTACGATGCGTGCATGAAAATGCATGGGCAGCCCATTTGCATGATATATTCCCAACATGAGACTTGCAAATTTTGGTCCGGAAATAGTAAAATACATTAATCCCGGACCATCCTTTATAATGTCCAGTAGGTTCCGTTCAAGTGTGGTCCGATTAGGTAAATCCGAACACATACCCAGACCACACCCAAAATTCATCAGAAAGTTCTTTTTTATGTCAGTTTGGTCCCGTCTTGATCGTTAAGCTTGTGACATGCGTTTTTAGACCCTTTTCTTCACTGTTCACGTCTGTTTAAGCATAAAACTACAAGTAAGGGTGTTCTTCGCATATAATATAATTTAACATATAAGTAAGGAATTTATCACATAAACCAATAAAATATTAATCAAATTAAGCGTATAAAAATAGATAAATTCCACACTTATCATTGGGCTACTGCCCATAGGTTCCCCGCCTTATAATAGGGAGACGTGTCATCCTAACCATGATGACACATTCGGGTTTGTGGGATAATGGAAAATGAGATAAAGTTACCTCTACAATATGCTTATGTATTCAAAATATAATATGAGATAACGAAACGATCTAATAACCATACGCTCTATATTGGTGACATAGGTGCCCTGAGGGCTTAAACACTAACACGAGCTCAATTTGATTAATGTTTGCCTTACATGATTATTTGATTTGAGCTTATATGTGAATGGTTTGAGCAATCTTTATATGCCTATATTATTGGTGTTTATCTGTGAATAGTGTGGGCAATCTTTATATGCCTATATTATTGGTGCCTATCTGTGAATGGTTTCAGCAATCTTTATATGATCATATTATTGGTGCTTACCTGTGAATGGTTTGAGCAATCTTTATATGCTCATATTATTGGAGCTTAACTGTGAATGGTTTGAGCAATCTTTATATGCTCATATTATTGGAGCTTATCTGTGAAAGACGTGAGAAATCCTTATTTGCTTATACTATTGGAGTTTTTCCTTGTGAATGACATGTGTAGTTGTTATATGTTTACTATCATTTGCTCTTACTTGTGATGTATGTAAGCAATGTGAGGTTATGATATGATTGATGGTCACTATTTGGTTTATTATTCTTATATACATGCATGCTTTAAGTTGAAGTGTATAATGAAATAAATTGGATTGCATGTTAACTTCGACCAAATAACCTAAGTGTAAACTGAAGGGGTAATAGGGTTGTATAATAGTATACTCAGCGATTGGGCTGACCCCTTCAGTCAATGTTTTTACATGTGTGGATATAAAGACAACCGGAGAGCGGGGTTGGGTAGATTTGGTTGGTAATTTAGAAATGTCCTATTTTGATTATGTATGTATTTGAGAATACAGATGTATTTTGTTACAGTTTTATTGAAGAACAAACGATGTAAAAGTTGATGTAGTTATATCTAATCATGCACAACGTTTTGTATAGTTTATGATAGCCTTGTTGTACAGCAGGTGTGCAACGACGGTGACATCCCGTAGGTTTAAATTCCACTGCTAATTAGTAGTGATTGTATATTATGAATTATAGGGGCCGCGCAAGATGTAATGATTTTAAGATAAGGATGTTACAAGTGCGGCAGAACTTGATCTTTTTCACTACGAAGGAGCTCACAAATTCTATATATACATCACTGATTTTGTGGAGTTGTTTAGGAAAGATTGGTTGAGTGCTTCAATTCTCAAGTCAGCCTGCATGTGAGTGACTAGCACACCTTGTACACATTTTATTATGCACACGATTTGGAATCATAGCACACTTGAAAATTAAATCACTAATATCGGTTTCTTTATGTGCAGGCATGTGAATGAAAAGGCGGTCCAAGTGCATGGTAATAGTAGTTTCGGTTCCTTATCCCCCGACATGTGCTCCGAAACTATTATGGCAAGTGACCCCCAAGCTTTGGTCCATTACTTGTCGAATGCAATAGCTGCATATGTGCTGATTAATCGTAGATAATGCTACCACTTCATCAGGGGTAAGTATTTTGCCAAGTGTTAATTTAATATAAAATTTGTGGTACTTGTATTATGCATTCAGTTGAATTAAACTTAGTGTGTTATAATCTACGAACAACTGACACTGGTCCTTGCTGGTTCTATGTTTGAAGAGCCCAAGAGTCCTGCAGCTTGACTCAGCAGCTCGGCGTCCCAAGATGCCAATAATATATAACATGCTGATGAGGTGAATTACTTAACTTAATCAACAATTTTTTGTTATTACTTAATCCTTCGCTTGATAACTTTTACTTTAATTGTGTGTACGAATTCCAGTCGCTTTCAAGCTGTATTGATGCAAATCCGACAAACGAGGATTAAGAACATTCAGTGGAATGTAATCAAGGTATTTTTGTAAACCTTATTCTAATGTTATACTATGATTATTAGTTATCAAATGTTAATGATAATGTGTGTAAAATTGATTTTGAACATATATGTATATTAATGTGCAGTGTCCACAGAAGCCGGGAGGTTCAGAATGTGGGTATTATGTCATGCGGTTTGTGAATGACTTGGTAGTGGCGTCGACACTTTTGCCAGAAAAGTCATTAGACAAGGTACGTAGCATTCTCTCAATGTTTTGATTTTGTATATATACTTTTTAGCATTGTTTGTTACACTTCTACTTTTTAGCTACATCATAACTCTTTATGAAAATGACATGGCCCACCGATGACGTTTGGAGAAATTTCACACTTCACCCACATGGTTTCAAAAATTACTTTCCCCACCCATGTGGTTTCCCCCGTTTTACATCCAACAACTTTTCTAATTTTTGTTCAATTCAAAAGATGCTTAAACGTTATCTGAAATTGATGAAACTTTACATGGATGATGCTAAAGTGATATATTTTGATCTTATATCAATTTTGAAGTTTTTTTAAGCTTAAATGTGACCTGTGGGACCCAATGAAACATTTCATCGGGTCCCACGGATCATATATGAGCTTAAAAAACGTTGGATTTCACGTTTTACCAAAATATAACACTTTAATATCATCCATGTAAAGTTTCATCAAATTTGGATATCATTTAACCATCTTTTAAGTTGATCAAATATTAGAAAAGTTGTTGGATGTAAAATTGTGGAAACCACATGGGTGGACAAAGTAATTTTTGAAACCTCGTGGGTGGGCTGTGTAATTTCGTCAAACGTCATGGGTGGACGATGTAATTTTCCCTTGACATGTTCATTGAGTCCCACAGGTCACATTTAATCTTATAAAACTTCAGATTTCTCACTAAACCAAATTATAACCGTATAGTTTTTATATACCAATAGTACCATTTTTATGTACCAAATGTAGATATGTGTAGCTACAAAATTGGCTTGGAAGATAGGGGTCGAAAAAGGACCATGGACTTCAGATGTATTCTAATGTTCGGCACAAAATCCATACGTCAATAGATGAATTTATTTATGACTTGTATATTTTACATCGAGTTACCATTTCCTGAAGCAAGTACTTAACAATAACAACTAAACAAGCATCCCTCCACCAACCCTTTATCAACAAAGCAACCCACAAACTTAAACAAGGAAAGACAAAAATGTATCCACAAGCAGAGAAGAATTAAAGGCTTAGCTCTGGGCAAAGTATCGATATCAAATCGTTTAAGCAACTGAGAACTCGGTCATGAGTTGCCGAGGTCTACACTTTGCAATCAAAGGCTTAGCTTTGGGCAAAGTCATCCCAACCATCTCTTCCATATCCACCAATTCTTCCGCTACTCTATCCCACTCGAAGCACTGCAGCAATGAACCTAGAACCAAACCCACATTTCTCACAGCTAGTGCTTCACCAGGACAAGACCTCCTTCCAGCTCCAAAAGGCATGAACTTGTGCCCCACCTTATTACCCTCCACACCATCAAACCTCTCTGGTTTGAATTTGCACGGCTCGTCCCACTGCTTTGGATCGTTTTGTATTGCCCACAAGTTGACCAACAACATGGTATCCTTGGGAACTTTATAACCTGAAACCGTACATGCTTCAGACGAATTGTGGGCAAGTAAAGGAAGTACAGGGTACATCCGAAGCGTCTCGTTTATGATGCATCTAAGATAAACAAGCTGCTTCAGATCAGACTCCTTTATTAGACGGTTGCATCCTACATTCTCATCAATCTCTAATTGTGCCTTCTTGAGAGCAGTAGGATTGTTGAGTAGAAGAGACAATGCCCATTCAATAGTTGCTCCAGATGTGTCCGTCCCTGCTAACAATAACACCTGCATACAAAAGATTAAACACAGTTAGGTTTGATTTATAGCTAAATTGTTGATTGAGTAACACTATACCAGATTGAATTCATCAAACTTACAAGCACTAAGCCTTTGATGATCTCATCGGTATAAGATTGAGGATCTGTTTTCTGTAACGAGATCAGAACTTTGATAAGAGAATAATCACCGCTCTCATTTTCGCTTTCACTTGTTCTCCTCTGTTGATCAACCAGTTCCTGGAAAAACCCATCAATCTTTCGAAAAACCTTCCTGAATTTCTTCTCTTGTCCGGCAGCAAGACACCTTAAGACCGGAAAGAAATCACCAATTGTCACAATCTCTCCCAAACTCTTAATCTCCATAACCACGTCCCTCAACCTTCTCGCCTCATCTGTCTCCTCTTTCTCTCCAAAATACCTCTTACCAACCACCATTCTCAGCATCACGTTATTCACAAGATCAAAGATTGCTGATTGCATATTCACTTTCCGATACCCATCATCTCTTTGACTCCCCTCTTCATCAAAGTTCAACCGACGGACGAGAGCTTTCACTTCATCATAACGGATTCCAGCGAAGTGGTGTAGCCGATTTGAAGATAGAATCTCAGCAGAAGTGAAGCGTCGGAGGTTGCGCCAAAGATCTCCATAAGGCGCCCATTCGAGAGTGGTGTTGCTGTAGCCTAAGATTTCGGTGGCTAACAGAGATGGACGGTTCGCAAAGATGATGTCGTTCTCGGTAAAGCATTCTTCGGCAGCAGAGGGGGATGAGACGAGGAGGGCTCGGCGTGTGCCAAGACGAAGGAAGAGTATTGACCCGTGACGGGCTGCTAATTTAGCCAAGTTGCGGGGAGTAGGTGCGGTAAAGAAGTGGATGTGGCCCAATAAAGGGAGATTTGGGAACGGGCTGGGTGGGAGGTTTTGGAGTTTGTCGAGTAAGTTCTTGGTGATGAAGTAGAGTACGGTGAAGATGGCTATGTAGAGCCAGAGTTCTTGCATAATTATGGAATAATGGTGTGATTAATGGATGAAGCAATAAAGAAGGTCAACGGCTGTGTGATTCTCTGGGGATTGATCTGTGTTTAAGATGAAACTTCAAGAAGCATATATATATAACTACTAGAGTACGTACCATACGTACATTGTCAATTGATTCAAACAACCTTAATTTTAAAAGAACTTTCGTCCCTTCTTCGTGAAGAAAACTTGAAGGGTAAGGAGGTGAGATGGTGACATGGCCCCATTCTTTTCAGTCAGTCTTGCCTACATGTCAATGTAGCCGTGCGTCAGATTTTTTTTTTTTACACTCTCGTCCAGCGTTTTCTTTTCTTTTCTTTTATTTTTTCTTTTTTATTATAAAAACTTTAAATTGTTGTAACTTTTAATATATATATCCAAAATGAAAAAAAATTATATCATTATTTATCTAAATTCAAACTCTTCAAAACAAGACCAGTCATGGATATATTTTGACAACTTAAAAAAAAAATTTACATGTATGAAACATAGAACGTAAAATAAAACTTGTACAGATTGTCATACAAACCTGTACAAATGTTCACTAAAACATGTACTTCCTCACGTAAAAACATGTACATCCTCGCATTAAAAGCATATAGATAGTCATAAACCTGTATGAATCATTAAATATGTACATCCTTAAATTAAAACATGTACATATAAGGAAGAACACTTGTACAGACGGTCATACAAACATGTACATACGACCATACAAACATGTACAAATGTTCATTAAAGAACATGTACATTCTCACATTTAAACATGTACATCGTCACATTAAAACATGTACATTATCACATTAAAATATGTACATACATCCTCACATTAAAGTATATAACGGCTTCCAAATAGATTACCCTAACCCCACACACCTTAAAACCCACCCTAGGAAAGCTAAAAAACGTCGAAGACATTTTTAGAGTTTGTAGTGGCAGACCCTAAACCCGTAACCACAAACCCTAAAAACCTGTCGAGTTAGTTGCTACAATGTAAAGTATAGAACGGTTTCCAAATAGATTACCCTACCCCCAAAACCACCCTAGGATAGCTAAAAACGTCAAAGGCATTTTTAGGGTTTGCAATGGCGGGTTTAGGGTCTAACGACCCTAAACATGCTACCACAAACCCTAAAAACCTATCGAGTTAGTTGCTACAATATAAAGTGCGAAACAAATTCCAAATAGATTACCCTACCCCCAAAACACCCGAAAAAACCCACCCTAGGATAGCTAAAAACGTAGACCTTAAACTCACTACCACAAACCCTAAAAACCTGTTGAGTTATTGCGATGATGTACAAGTTTTTATGTGTGGAAGCGCAACGCGCCCAAAAAAAATAGAGAGGAACTGGCTACATCGAGGGGTAGCCAAGAATCTGCGCATTCTTTTACATGGTTGATAATCTATCTGATGTCAGTTATTAACTGAAAGTTAGAAAAAAATAGAGGAGAAAAATAGTTGATATGACAATTGATGTATGTAACATATAAAGACAATAAACTAGCTATTCAAATAAACCGGTACATTTTCAATTGGGATATAGAACTAGGGTGTTTGAAATCGGTTTTTCGGTCAGTTAGTTGGAATCCGAAGCAAAAATGTTTTTGGTCAAATGGAACTTGACCCAGGTTATATTTTGTCAATCTAAACGCGGAGGGAGTTAACTCAATTCTAATCTATTTAGAAAAAATTAATTTAAGGGAAATTTCATGAAATGACACTATATTTTTGGCTAATTCATGAAATGCCACTAAAAATAAAGAAAGTCACAAAATGTTACTATATTTTTGTAAAACTCCATGAAATGTCACTATAGATGGAAAAAAGACAAAAATAATCATAGCAGTTAACAAAGTACTTTTAAAGTTCATAATATGCCCCTAAGTGTTAAAAATTTACAAAAGTTCACAAAAATATCCAAAATACAATAAAAAAATATATAAATATAAAAAATTTAAAAATTTATAAAAATTTAAAAATTCAAAAAATTTACAAAACTTATAAAAAATTATAAAAATTTATAAAAATAAAAAATCATAAATACTATAACAAACAAATGTAGAAAAATTTCGTGTGCTAGACAAATAACTTATACCATTAAAGTACCATAATTTATACTAAGTACCATGATTTTTACCATACATTTTTTAATAATTTTTTTCTATTTTCAAGATAAATTATTATATTTACAAATTTTAATTTTTAAAATTTATCAGCAAAATAAAAGAAATAAATTATTTACTTTGAAGAAATAATGTAAATTGATAGATAATAAAAAAATAAAAAATGTATGGTAAAAATTATGGTACTTATTTGGTATAAGTTATGGTACTTAATTGATGTATATTATTTGTATAGAATACAATATTATTTTTATGGTACTGAATAAATTTTAAAAATTGAAATACATATTTATAATTTTTTTATATTTTTATACTTTTTTATATTTTCACAATTTTTTATATTTTTATAATTTTTATATTTTTATCGTATTTTGGATAGTTTTGTGAATTTTTGTAAAAAAAATTTAACATTTAGTGAAATACCCCAAACTTAGATATAGTGTTTAAGTTATAAACTAAGATATAAGGAGGCTAAATAATGCCTTAGAAACATTAAGAAACATTTTTAATCAAAGAAAACATAAGGAAACACCAAAAGAGCAGTTTAAGCAAAAATGTGCTCTAAGCTTGGAGAGACTTGGGTGAACACCCAAATATCATTCTTAGACCTTAGTAATATCCTAATGGTCATTTTAAACCAATTACCAAAGAAAACCAAACTTGAAAACAAGTTAAAACACAAAATGTGCTTTAAGGAGTCTTAAAGCACATTTTTGAAAAATTGTCTTGTAAATGGGTTTTGAGTGGCTAAATGTCCATCATTACTCTTTAATTAACATGTGTACTAATTAGTATCACATTAGGAAGTCTAAATCAATGGGAAATAAAAAATTTCACAATTATGTGCCTTGTTTAGTGAATAGTAACCAAATAGTGCTAGTTTAAGACATTAGTCAAAGTAAGTCAATTAAATGGTCAACAAAGACCACAATCTACCTTATTTGACCAAGGGGGCCAGTTTTTAAGTGTGACTCACCACACTTATCTAGCTAAGTAAAGAGAAAGCAAAAGTAAGTAAGTTTACTATTCACCCTTTAACATAATATCTTACCTTTAGTAGTTCTCTCTCCTCCTTTCTTCATTCTCCATCTTCTCCATCAGTTTCTCTTGCTCTCTTTCCTCTCTTTCACGTAAGAAGACAACTCCATGCTAGCTCCATCTTCTTTTGCCCACATCTTGCTCATTTAAGCTCTAAAATCAAAACCAAGTACATATATCTCTTAGTTAGCTCAAGCTCTTCCTTTCTATCATTTCAAAACTTCAAGAGCCTTATTTTGGAGCCAAGGCAAACCACCATTAGAGGAGGAAAATCAAGCTTGGATACTCCATTAGCTTCTCCATTCTCTTCAGGTAAAGAATATGTAAGAAAAATGAAGTTCCCACCATTTCTTCACATGTCCGAAAATTTGTACTCATGGGACTTCATGTTTATGCCTTGTTCTAGCTTATTTTCTACTCTCCAAGGGATAGAGGAGGTCCTTCTTGCTTCATATCCAAGCTTATTCTAAGACTCCAAGGTAAAACAATCAATTTAATACCTTAAAGCACATTTTTAACCTAGGGTTTGTTCCTTAGGGTTAATGTATTATCTAGCACTCATTGGAGTCATTGGATATTGGTTAGAACATTGGCAAGGAGAACTTGTTGGGTGACCGAGATTGAGAAAAGAAAAACTTAAGGGAGGAAGTTGGTGGAGCTTGTGAAAGAACAAGGTAAATTACTCGCCTTAAGGTGTTTTAATGCATTAAGGGAGGGGATATGGATAGGTAACAAGTTTCGCTTAGAATTTACAATGAAAAAGGGATGTAAAACTTAGGAGGAAGAGTACTATTATATTGAGAACTTGTGACTAAGGAGCCAATGAGAAAAAGAGATAGTTAAACAATGTTGAGATGAATTATATGAAGCATTTTATTTCAATGGGAGCCTTGTTGTGTGTATTCGCAGGTTAAAGGCAAATATATATGGAAATTCAGTGGTTAAGATTATTGTCATTTAAGGGCCTAAGTGCCAAGCATATTAAGTTTAAGCACTATATTGTGATGTAGTGTAGTTTTGGTGTATGATGTGTGTTAAGGAGGTTTAATGAGAGTTTGAATGTTGTTAGTTATTTGATGGTGAGAAACTAAATGTTTTATTGTAATAATATACTAGAGAACCCATGGCAAATTTAGAGAAGAACCTAAGTGTTTAGAATGTGTTAAGGAGATTTCATGACTAAGGAAGCATTAGGAGACCTTATGAGTTGTTTTGATAAAAAAAAAAGAGTGAGTTTAAGGTGTTCTTGAGAATTAGAATGACTTAGGCATCATCATGGTGGATTTAGGAATCAAAAGAATGTACTTGTGTATTTAGGACTTAGGCAAACATTGGTAAACAACTAGGAAGAAAATAAGGTGCTGATGGATGGAGGCATAAACTTGTGAAGAAACTTTAAGTAGTTGCATAAAGGAGTTTTAGATGGTGAAAGGTGCTTGGGAGATGATGTTATAGTGGTGAGGAAGCATTTGGCATAGTGGTTATATTAGGTATGAACCACCACTTAGAAACCTAGTGAAAAACTTTACAAGTGTTGGCATGATTACAAGGAAAATGCATAATGACTAAGGTGGATGTTGGTGAGTGATTTAATGTGTTTAGTGGAAGGCTTAAGGTGTGGTTGAGGTGCCCAAATGAGGTTAGAACATAGTAGGATGTAAGAGGAGAAGTTTGGAGTCAAATGGGAATTTAGAAACAAGGTTCTGGAGCCGACCGACCTTAGGGACCGGACCTGCAAGGTCGGTCGAGCTCAGTTTACACTACCGGAAAGAGTTTCAGGAATCGACCGAACTTGGGGACCGGACTTACAAGTTCGGTCGGGCTTGTATTTTGTGTACGAATTAAGTCTCTGGAATGGACCGACCTTGGGGACCGGACTTGCAAGGTCGGTCATGCCTAGAATTTTGTACGGGAATTGGTCTTTGGAATCGACCGAACTTGGGACCGGACTTACAAGTTCGGTCGGGCTTAAATTTTCCACGGGGAAGACTCTCGGGAATGGACCGACCTTGGGGACCGGACTTGCAAGGTCGGTCGGGGTAAAATTTTCAAACAGCAATACGTCCTGGAATGGACCGTCCTTGGGTAAGGTCGGTCGGTAAGATCAGTCGAGCCAAAAAAAAAAGAAATTTTAAATTCTAAAGATGATAATTGGTAGTAAGGTATGCCATTGGTAGGGTAATAATGATTAGGGACCTAATAACCAAAGGAATTAGGTTAAGTTAAGTTAATATGGTTAAGTGGTAAAGACTTAAGAGGGTATCGAATGGGAATCTTTAGGGATTAAGTGTCTTAAGTAAGGTGCAAATAACTAATGGCCTAAAAATGAATGAATGTGTTAGGTTTGTGAATTGGGACCCCGGAGAAGGTTAAACAAACGACAGTCGACGGTGAACGGTACAGTCTTTCTTGTGACCTGCTTACTAACGAGGTGTCCCTAGGCTTGTGTGCTATCGGTTTATTTTCTATGACTAAGACAAGATAAAGCATGCAACCGGATATTAGTGTTCTCGTTGAGTATGTGTTTTCTTTACACTAGCCCACGAGGCTTAAGGATAGCTACTAACTAAGCTTGATACTTATTAAGTTAAGGAGAGGATTTGTACATTGGTGATTGTTGGTTAATACCCGTCAAGGTTTAACTAACACTTGGTAAGACTTTCACTAACCGTAACTTGGGGTGGGAGTGAGGAATCCGGAATGGTACCGGCACATGTGTATTGGGGGAGGTCGGTATCTGAATTAGATCCGACTTCCAAACAAGACTTGTCATTAGACTCGTCGCCTAGGGTCAACAAACCGACCCGACCACCCGGACTACTGTTTGAGGTGGGAGGCACATTAAGGATGGCGTGGGGGGATCAAGCCTACATCCCCAACAAATTAAGAAAGGTAGCTTATTGCCGGATAGTGCACTGCTACCGGCTAGGGTTAACCAAGCCCTACAAAGATAAGCAACCAATTAAGGGCTAACCAATCTAATAGTGGAACGGTTGGCAATTATAAGGTTAAGAAGATTGTGGATTTAAGGAGTTAAGAACTAACTCACTTATTAAGGGAACGCCTAAGTCGTTCATTTGCTTATGAGCTATTTATGTTCATTATGGTTTGTTGTTTTATTGCATTTCATATTATGATTTTGATGCTAATCAACTTCCATGCTATCGACAATTAGTCGTCGTAGCCTCGTTAGCTTGGGGGCCACGGGCGGGTCGTACCAGCATTCGTGCTGACTCCCTTTGGGGGCTGTTTTTACACTTGCAGGTAAGCGGCCCATGAAGTCACACCATGAGAGTAGGAGCGGGTAGCCCTAAGTTGGACTTTATTTTGAGTACGGGTAGCGCCTGTGCACCCGTCTGTTGATAGTGGTTCTTGAGAAATATTGTATGGTTTTGGAGATACTTTAAACTCGGATGGTGTAAGTATTTTGGATGTACGGTTGTAAATATTTAAGAAGCGGTATTTCTTGTTGATTAGACCGTGGCAAGGTCCTGGTATTAGATTAGTTCCGCTGCGACGTTTATATATTACTGTTAAGTTGCGATAACCACGAATGGCTTAAGACGGGGTGTTACAAAAAGTGGTATCAGAGCGTAGTTACGCTCTGATCAAGAAATACCGGACATAAGAAACCACCGAGTTAGGATATAAGTTAAGAAATAAGTAATGGGTTAAGGGTGTGAGTTGTTAGTGTGAGTAGAGTCAGATGACCACTAATAAGTGTGGATCGTCTTTACCGTCTACGGACGTTATGAATTCGTTAACTGAAACAATGGTGGATACGAAACTAATGTGAGTTGTGACTGTTCAGATGTCAGGAAGGAGAGGCCGAGGCTGTGGTCGAGGCGACGAGACTGAGATACCGGAAGGGCAGACGATCGTAGAGATCATAGCTGCCGCCTTAGGGCACATGGGCTATCAGCCTGGTGTGGGTGCACCACCTCCACCGCCACAACCCCGGGAACCGAATTGGGTGAAGAGCCTTGCAGACCTTCGACCCGCACATTTTAAGGGGGAGACCAATCCCGCCAAGCTTGAGGGGTATATCTCCGAGCTGGAGACCGCCTTCGAGACCCTTGACGTCTCTGTTGGGATCAAGGTGCGTCTAGCTGCGTTCTACCTGAAGGGGGCAGCAGGCGATTGGTGGAAGCTGGTGAGGGCCGAGCATGTGGCCAATCCAGAGTTCGGCTGGGAGCAGTACACCGCCTTGCTACGAGCAAAGTACTATCCCGCCCATGTCCAGACGAAGAAACGCTTACAGTTGGATGCGCTCAAGCAGACCGACAAGATGACGGTGGACGAGTATTACACAGAGTTCACCGCCTTGCTCCGTCTTCTGCCAGGTCTTGGGTATTCCGACCAGATACTGGTGGACCGCTTCTATGGCGGGCTTAGCCATCGACTCCCACTAGTACAAAAAGGGCCTATTTCGGCGGTTGTAAAAGGCCTATTTCGGCGGTTCTAGAACCGCCGAAATGGAGACCGCCGAAATAGGGATGAGACCCTATCTCGGCGGTTGTACAACCGCCGAAATAGGCGCGTTTTAAAATTAAAAAAAAGGACCTATTTCAGCGGTTCCTAGCTAACAACCGCCGAAATAGGTCCTTTTTTTAAAAAAAAAATTATTTTCGCGTCGTCTTCAACCTCACAGCAGCAGTTCCGGCGATTTTCAAGAGGCGCAACCACGAGAATGAAGGCGCAGAGCATGTAAGTTCACCACGAGAGAAGAAAATGAACACGTACAGGCGCAGAGCATGTAAGTTCGAGTATATTACCGGTTCCCGGAGAGAATAAGATAAGTTCGAGTATATTACCACAAGGAAGAAGAACACAAGGGCAGAGCATGTAAGTTCGCCTGCAAAATTACCGTGAGATTAGAGGATGAAGAAAGGTGTGCAGAGCATGTTTATTTGCCAGTTAGGGTTGCGAATTTACCGTGAGAGAACGGGATGAAGTGAGAGCAAGTGAAGAAGAGAGGCGCAGACCATGTTCGCCATGAGAGCAAGTTCGCCAGTGAAGAAGAGAGGCGCAGACCATGTTCGCCAGTTAGGGATACCAAATTAGAGAGAAGAAGATGAAGAGATAGAGGCGCAGAGCAAGTTCGCCAGTTAGGGATACGAAATTAGAGGCGCAGAGCTAGTTCGCCCGTCGGTGAGCAAATATATAATAAAAGAAAGTCTATTTCGGCGGTTGTTACTAACAACCGCCGAAATAGACTAAAATTTAAGCGACCTTTTGAAAATTTCGGAAAAAAATCCAGGGAAATGAACCTATTTCGGCGGTTGTGGATAAAACCGCCGAAATAGGGCTCCGAGATTTTTGTAGTCTGGAAAAAGACACCTATTTCGGCGGTTCCTAGCTAGGAACCGCCGAAATAGGTGTCCTTGGAGCCCTATAGGGGCGCCGAAATAGGCGTTTTTTGTACTAGTGTCCGCTACGGCATGGGGCCGACGAGTTATACTACCTTGCAGGTAATAAGAATGAGTAAGATATAATTAAGTGAATAAGATTTAGTTTGTGAGAAATAAGAGGAACTAATACCTTGGGAAGCAGGAGTGCTATCATGCCGCTGCTAAGGTTGAGATAACCGTCCAGCTGAGGGACGAGGACAATGCCAAGAGAAAGAATGCTGGGAAGAGTACAGAACACCAAGGGCAAGGTGGGTACAAGAAACAGAAGTACCAGCCTCAAGCCCAAAAGAACCAGAACCAAAAAGGAAAGGAGGAAAAGGAGAAGGCTACTGATGAGCCACTGAAACTGACTTATGCTTATGCTGCTAAGCCCCTGCGCTCCAGGGCGCCAAAGGGTAAGGAAATACATCTTGAGTAAATAAGAATGGTTAACAACATTGAGACGCAATCACTGATGCGATACGTAATCAAGTACTGAGACTGGAAAGGAAACCGGAGGTGGCTACCAACGACACTACTATTGCCAGAGGTGCAAGGGGGACCACCCCGGAGTTGACTGCAGGGGGAATAAGGTGGAGTGTAATTTTTGCGGTGTACTCGGGCACCGGGCATATGAGTGCTACAGGAACCTGGAGAGTAAGAATTACAGACCCAGTTTTAAGATTAAGACTAAGACCGATCAGAGAGCTGGTTCTGATGGTCAGAAGGGGGCGCAGCAATCGGCGAGCAAGAACCCACGGGTAGCCCAGAAATCGGGACCCACACTACACTTGGTGGACCGGGACGATGAGCCTGAACCCTCATCGAGGCCAGGTACCGCTATAACCATTTAGTAATAAAATTGTCTGCTTACCGCATTACATGCATGCTTAGTGAATAAATAAGATAAGTGAGAACAAGATAAGATTAGAATATAAGTAAGATATAACCTACTACCACGTTAGGAAGCTTCAACATCTGCTATCCAATGCCTTCTACACCTAACCCGGAGTACACCGACATCGAAACCATAGACTTTCCAACCAAACAATGTTAGGTTATCCGCCCAGGTATGATTTTATTAAGGGGATACCTGACACCCGAAGCGCAAACAGCCATCATCAGGAAATGCAATCAGCTAGGAATGGGACCGGGAGGTTTTTATACACCGGAGTACCCAGGGGGAGCAAGGATGAAATTAAAAATGATGAGCTTAGGCAAGGATTGGAATCCGTATGCCAATACCTACCAAACCACTAGGTTACAAGATGGAGTCTCACCACCGGGAATACCCGAAGAGTTCCATCCGGTTATTACACAGGTCATGGAAGTCGCTCAGCAGTTGGAAGCTGAACCGATTCCGACATACAGGCGGACATTTTGCATTGTAAACTTCTACGAGAAAGATGGGCGACTTGGACTACATCAGGACAAGGACGAGACAAAGGAGTTCTCGAACGGGATACCGTAGTTCTTGGTCCATAGGAGAGATGACGCTGAATTTTGTACGGCGAGCAGAAGCGTGCGGACCGTGCTAATAAGTTAATACTTAAGTCAGGGGATGTACTAGTTATGGAGAGGAGAGTCAAGGATGTTATACCATGGGATTAGAGAATCAAGCTGAATACAGCACCGTCAGCAGTGTGATTAATGCGACACATATGAAACCAGGACGGTTAGACCTAACCTTTAGACAATATTAGCTATGTAACATTTTAGTGTGAGATAAGGAATGAGATGTAAGATTGAAGCACATGTTGTAAACAGGATGGTTATGAATAAAATAACTGTGTTGTTCATATAAATTGTTACGACTCTTGTTATACCATCAATACTCATGAAGCTTATGAATACGATTAGGTCATGGACTCGGTACGGAAGGTGCGCTAAGCATACTTACAGAGGCACAGGCCGACGTTAGCGGTACTATCCTCACTGGCACCTTTCCGATTAATGGGATTGAGGCATCAGTTCTCTTCGACTCAGGGGCCTCGCATACCTTTGTCTCGGCATCTTTTACGAGAAGGTTGGGGCTAGACGCCGATGAGCTACCCGACTTCACGGTTACGCTCCCGTCTAAGGAGAAGCTTTGTTGCACTCGTTACTACCGAGGAGCCATTGTCAGAATTAAGGGGGGAAGACTTTCCAGTCAGTTTTATTGAGTTCAGGGAGTTGGGATTTGATGTTATCTTCGGGATGAACTTGTTGAAGCGGCACAAGGGTCGTATCCTCTGTGCCGAGCATAGATTGCTGCTCAGGAGCCCGTCTGGGGTAGCAATATCATACCGCCAGAGGCCCAGAGAGCCTTCGACTAAGATCATCACCGCCATGGCAATGTATAAGGAGTTGAGGAGAAAGAAAGAAGTGTACCTCTGCTATGTACAGGACATAGAGAGAGACCCCGAGTTCGACCCCGACTTACTGGTAGTGTCGGAGTTCCCCGACCTATTTCCACGGGAACTGCCCGGCATGCCACCCACTCGGGAGGTAGAGTTCACCATCGAGCTGCTACCTGGTACCGGACCGATAGCCAAAGCACCATACCGCATGGCTCCGGCAGAGATGAATGAGTTAAAGGAACAACTGAAGGACTTGTTAGACAAAGGGTTCATAAGACCCAGTGTATCACCATGGGGAGCGCCAGTTCTCTTTGTAAAGAAAAAGGATGGTAGTCTCCGTCTCTGCATCGACTACAGAGAGTTGAATGCAATGACAGTGAAGAATAAGTACCCACTACCCCGCATTGACGATCTGTTCGATCAGTTGAAGGGAGCATCTGTGTTTTCCAAGATTGATCTCAGATCAGGGTATCATCAGATAGCCATTAAGGAGGGAGATATTGAGAAGACGACATTCCGGACACGATACGGCCACTATGAGTTTACAGTGATGCCGTTCGGTTTGTCGAACGCACCGGCGAAGTTTATGGATCTGATGAACCGCTTGTTCCGGGAACAGCTGGACAAGTCGGTTGTAGTGTTTATTGATGATATTTTGATACATTCGAAATCGAAGACTGAGCATGAGGAACACTTGAGGGGAGTATTGGAGATATTGAGGGAGAACTAGCTATATGCTAAGTTCTCCAAGTGTGAGTTTTGGCTTGACCAGGTCTCTTTCCTAGGTCATGTCATCTCAGATGCTGGGATCTCAGTGGATCCAGCAAAGATTGATGTCGTGCGTACTTGGCCAAGACCGAAGACTGTTACCGACATCTGGAGCTTTCTCGGTCTGGCAGGTTATTACCGGAGGTTTGTTAGGGATTTCAGCAATGTCGCAAAACTGATGACCAGTCTGATGAAGAAAGATGTACCGTTCCTATGGACGGCTGACTGTGAGAGATCATTTCAGAGCTTGAAAGACTCACTGACCACTGCACCGGTTCTGATCATTCCAGACGGTACAGAGGGCTTTGAGGTTTACTGTGATGCATCCGGCAGAGGGCTGGGTTGCGTGCTCATGCAACATGGCAAGGTGGTGGCATATGCCTCACGCCAGTTGAAGAAACATGAGGAGAACTACCCCACACATGATTTGGAGCTGGGAGTTGTAGTCTTCGCTTTGAAGATATGGCGCCACTACTTATACGGGGTTAGTGTGACGATCTACACCGATCATAAGAGCTTAAGATACATATTTACTCAGAAGGAGTTGAATCTCAGACAGAGGAGATGGTTAGAATTCTTGAAAGACTACGACATTGACCTCTAATACAAAGAGGGAAAGGCCAATGTCGTAGCGGACGCCCTGAGCCGTCGAGCACACTCACTCCATTCGTTAGTTTCTTTCTCCAGCTTGGTTGATGAGGTGCGAGAGGCTCAGAGGACAGATGAGTATATGAGAGAGGTCAGACAGAAGCTGACAGATGGTACTTTTGAGGGTCAGAAATATGACTTCAGACTTCACGATGATGATCTGATCAGACTTAAGGGCCGGTTATGCATACCACGGGGCAACACGGATCTGAAAGACCATATACTTAGGGAATCACACTGTTCTTCAGTTTCCATCCATCCGGGAGCCTCTAAGATGTATAAAGACATGAAGAGATACTTCTGGTGGTCGGGGATGAAGACAGATGTTACCGAGTTCGTCTTGAGGTGTCTCACATGCCAGAAGGTAAAATTCGAGCACCGACGACCGGGCGGAATGGTACAGTCGATGCCAGTTCCGGAGTGGAAGTTCCATGATATCTCCATGGACTTTGTAGTTGGACTCCCACCTGCTAGGGGAGGTCTCAACATGATATGGGTGGTGGTGGATCGCCTTACCAAAGTAGCCGGATTCATACCGATGAAGGATACTTGGAAGGTGACCAAATTAGCTGAGTTGTTTGAGAGAGAAATCATGAGACATCACGGGATACCAAAGACCATAGTGTCAGATAGAGATACCAGATTCCTTTCGAGATACTTGAGAGCTACTAGAGAAGCGTTGGGTACAGAACTCAAGCTGAGTACCGCGTTCCATCCTCAGACAGATGGTCAGACTGAGCGTACTATTTAGACACTCGAGGACATGCTGAGGGCATGTGCCTTAGACTTCCAGGGCAGTTGGATTGACAAATTGCATCTGATCGAGTTTTCATACAACAACAGCTATCACGCTTCGATCAAGATGGCACCTTTTCAAGCATTGTACGGTAGACCATGTCATACACCGCTCTACTGGGATGAGTCGAGTGAGACGGTCATTATAGGACCAGAATACTTAGAGCAAGTTAAGGCTGAAGTTCAGCAAATCAGGGAGAACATGAAAGCTGCTCAAGATAGGCAGAAGTCGTATGCTGATGTTCGACGACGAGACCTGGAGTTCGCAGTGGGCGACCGGGTATTTCTGCGAGTTTCACCAATGAAGGGTGTATTCAAATTTGGGCAGAAGGGCAAATTAAGCCCAAAGTTTGTTGGTCCTTATGAGATTACGGAGCGGGTGGGCCCGGTTGCTTACAGGTTGAATTTACCTGCTGAACTGGGTAAAGTGCATGATGTTTTTCATGTTTCACAGCTAAAGAAATACATGCACCACCCCTCCCATGTGTTAGAACCTGAGAGATTGATTTTAGAACCGAACATGAGATCCGTGGAGACTCCTCAGAGAATCTTGGACAGTAAGACTAGGGACACTCGCCATAAGTCAGTGCGACTGGTGAAGGTTCTCTGGTCTAACCAGGATGTCGAAGAGGCCACGTGGGAGTTAGAGGATAAGATGAGATCGAAGTACCCTTCGCTGTTTACTGACTAGATCGTCTGTATAGGGTACGGGGTGTACCCCTTTTTAAGGGGGGTAGAGCTTCCTCGCTTTTGAGTTAGGAAACGAACATGTTTGTCGTTTATTTGGTTGTGTAAGATGTGATTTTGTGTAAGTTGCTACACTTTGGTGATAAGTTTGAGTTATGTATAATACTTATGTAGTATTGTGATTGACCTTCGAGTCTTGAGATGTGTGAATGAGAATATAAGATGTGGTGTTAAGATTAAGAGAATTGAGTTCCGTGAAAGGTTAAGCATATATGTGAACTTTGGGGACAAAGTTCTTTTAAGGGGGGTAGATTGAAATACCCCAAACTTAGATATGGTGTTTAAGTTATAAACTAAGATATAAGGAGGCTAAATAATGCCTTAGAAACATTAAGAAACATTTTTAATCAAAGAAAACAAAGGAAACACCAAAAGAGCAGTTTAAGCAAAAACGTGCTCTAAGCTTGGAGAGACTTGGGTGAACACCCAAATATCATTCTTAGACCTTAGTAATATCCTAATGGTCATTTTAAACCAATTACCAAAGAAAACCAAGCTTGAAAACAAGTTAAAACACAAAATGCGCTTCAAGGAGTCTTAAAGCACATTTTTGAAAAAATTGTCTTGTAAATGGGTTTGAGTGGCTAAATGTCCATCATTACTCTTTAATTAACATGTGTACTAATTAGTATCACATTAGGAAGTCTAAATCAATGGGAAATAAAAAATTTCACAATTATGTGCCTTGTTTAGTGAATAGTAACCAAATAGTGCTAGTTTAAGACATTAGTCAAAGTAAGTCAATTAATGGTCAACAAAGACCACAATCTACCTTATTTGACCAAGGGGGCCGGTTTTTAAGTGTGACTCACCACACTTATCTAGCTAAGTAAAGAGAAAGCAAAAGTAAGTAAGTTCACTATTCACCCTTTAACATAATATCTTACCTTTAGTAGTTCTCTCTCTTCCTTTCTTCGTTCTCCATCTTCTCCATCGGTTTCTCTTGCTCTCTTTCCTCTCTTTCACGTAAGAAGACAACTCCATGCTAGCTCCATCTTCTTTTGCCCACATCTTGCTCATTTAAGCTCTAAAATCAAAACCAAGTACATATATCTCTTAGTTAGCTCAAGCTCTTCCTTTCTATCTTTTCAAAACTTCAAGAGCCTTATTTTGGAGCCAAGGCAAACCGCCATTAGAGGAGGAAACTCAAGCTTGGAGACTCTATTAGCTTCTTCATTCTCTTAAGTTAAAGAATATGTAAGAAAAATGAAGTTCCCACCATTTCTTCACATGTACGAAAATTTGTACTCATGGGACTTCATGTTTATGCCTTGTTCTAGCTTATTTTATACTCTCCAAGGGATAGAGGAGGTCCTTCTTGCTTCATATCCAAGCTTATTCTAAGACTCCAAGGTAAAACAATCAATTTAATACCTTAAAGCACATTTTTAACCTAGGGTTTGTTCCTTAGGGTTAATGTATTATCTAGCACTCATTGGAGTCATTGGATATTGGTTAGAACATTGGCAAGGAGAACTTGTTGGGTGACCGAGATTGAGCAAAGAAAAACTTAAGGGAGGAAGTTGGTGGAGCTTGTGAAAGAACAAGGTAAATTACTCTCCTTAAGGTGTTTTAATGCATTAAGGGAGGGGATATGGATAGGTAACAAGTTAGCTTAGAATTTACAATGAAAAAGGGATGTAAAACTTAGGAGGAAGAGTACTATTATATTGAGAACTTGTGACTAAGGAGCCAATGAGAAAAAGAGATAGTTAAACAATGTTGAGATGAATTATATGAAGCATTTTATTTCAATGGGAGCCTTGTTGTGTGTTCGCAGGTTAAAGGCAAATATATGTGGAAATTCAGTGGTTAAGATTATTGTCATTTAAGGGGCAAAGTTCCAAGCATTTTAAGTTTAAGCACTATATTGTGATGTAGTGTAGTTTTGGTGTATGATGTGTGTTAAGGAGGTTTAATGAGAGTTTGAATGTTGTTAGTTATTTGATGGCGAGAAACTAAATGTTTTGGTGTAATAATATACTAGAGAACCCATGGCAAATTTAGAGAAGAACCTAAGTGTTTAGAATGTGTTAAGGAGATTTCATGACTAAGGAAGCATTAGGAGACCTTATGAGTTGTTTTGATAAAAAAAAAAGTGAGTTTAAGGTGTTCTTGAGAATTAGAATGACTTAGGCATCATCATGGTGGATTTAGGAATCAAAATAATGTACTAGTGTATTTAGGACTTAGGCAAACATTGGTAAACAACTAGGAAGAAAATAAGGTGCTGATGGATGGAGGCATAAACTTGTGAAGAAACTTTAAGTAGTTTCATAAAGGAGTTTTAGATGGTGAAAGGTGCTTGGGAGATGATGTTATAGTGGTGAGGAAGCATTTGGCATAGTGGTTATATTAGGTATGAACCACCACTTAGAAACCTAGTGAAAAACTTTACAAGTGTTGGCATGATTACAAGGAAAATGCATAATGACTAAGGTGGATGTTGGTGAGTGATTTAATGTGTTTAGTGGAAGGCTTAAGGTGTAGTTGAGGTGCCCAAATGAGGTTAGAACATACTAGGATGTAAGAGGAGAAGTTTGGAGTCAAATGGGAATTTAGAAACAAGGTTCTGGAGCCGACCGACCTTAGGGACCGGACCTGCAAGGTCGGTCGAGCTCAGTTTACACTACCGGAAAGAGTTTCAGGAATCGACCGAACTTGGGGACCAGACTTACAAGTTCGGTCGGGCTTGTATTTTGTGTACGAATTAAGTCTCTGGAATGGACCGATCTTGGGGACCAGACTTGCAAGGTCGGTCATGCCTAGAATTTTGTACGGGAATTGGTCTTTGGAATCGACCGAACTTGGGACCGGACTTACAAGTTTGGTCGGGCTTAAATTTTCCACGGGGAAGACTCTCGGGAATGGACCGACCTTGGGGACCGGACTTGAAGGTCAGTCGGGGTAAAATTTTCAAACGGTAATACGTCCTGGAATGGACCGACCTTGGGTAAGGTCGGTCGGTAAGATCGGTCGAGCCAAAAAAAAAGAAATTTTAAATTCTAAAGATGATAATTGGTAGTAAGGTATGCCATTGGTAGGGTAATAATGATTAGGGACCTAAGAACCTTAGGAATTAGGTTAAGTTAAGTTAATATGGTTAAGTGGTAAAGACTTAAGAGGGTATCGAATGGGAATCTTTAGGGATTAAGTGTCTTAAGTAAGGTGCAAATAACTAATGGCCTAAAAATGAATGAATGTGTTAGGTTTGTGAATTGGGACCCCGGAGAAGGTTAAACAAACGACAGTCGACGGTGAACGGTATAGTCTTTCTTGTGACCTGCTTGCTAACGAGGTGTCCCTCGACTTGTGTGCTATCTGTTTATTTGCTATGACTAAGACAAGATAAAGCATGCAACCGGATATTAGTGTTCTCGTTGAGTATGTGTTTTCTTTACACTAACCCACGAGGCTTAAGGATAGCTACTAACTAAGCTTGATACTTATTAAGTTAAGGAGAGGATTTGTACATTGGTGATTGTTGGTTAATACCCGTCAAGGTTTAACTAACACTTGGTATTTAAGACTTTCACTAACCGTAACTTGGGGTGGGAGTGAGGAATCCGGAATGGTACCGGCACATGTGTATTGGGGGAGGTTGGTATCTGAATCAGATCCGACTTCCAAACAAGACTTGTCACTAGACTCGTCGCCTAGGGTTAACAAACCGACCCGACCACCCGGACTACTGTTTGAGGTGGGAGGCACATTAAGGATGGCGTGGGGGGATCAAGCCTACATCCCCAACAAATTAAGAAAGGTAGCTTATTGCCGGATAGTGCACTGCTACCGGCTAGGGTTAACCAAGCCCTACAAAGATAAGCAACCAATTAAGGGCTAACCAATCTAATAGTGGAACGGTTGGCAATTATAAGGTTAAGAAGATTGTGGATTTAAGGAGTTAAGAACTAACTCACTTATTAAGGGAACGCCTGAGTCGTTCATTTGCTTATGTGCTATTTATGTTCATTATGGTTTGTTGTTTTATTGCATTTCATATCATGATTTTGATGCTAATCAACTTCCATGCTATCGACAATTAGTCGTCGTAGCCCCGTTAGCTTGGGGGCCACGGGAGGGTCGTACCAGCATTCGTGCTGACCCCCTTTGGGGCTGTTTTTACACTTGCAGGTAAGCGGCCCATGAAGTCACACCATGAGAGTAGGAGCGGGTAGCCCTAGGTGGGACTTTATTTTGAGTACGGGTAGCGCCTGTGCACCCGTCTGTTGATAGTGGTTCTTGAGAAATATTGTATGGTTTTGGAGATACTTTAAACTCGGATGGTGTAAGTATTTTGGATGTACGGTTGTAAATATTTAAGAAGCGGTATTTCTTGTTGATTAGACCGTGGCAAGGTCCTGGTATTAGATTAGTTCCGCTGCGACGTTTATATATTACTGTTAAGTTGCGATAACCACGAATGGCTTAAGACGGGGTGTTACATTTAGGGGCATATTGTGAACTTTTAAAGTATTTTGTTAACTAGTAGGGGTATTTTTGTCTTTTTTTCATTTATAGTGGCATTTCATAGAGTTTTGCAAAAATATAGTAACATTTTGTGACTTTCTTTTTTTAGTGGTATTTCATGAATTAGCCAAAAATATATTGACATTTCATGAAATTTCCTTTAATTTAACTTTTTAATTTGGGTTATCTAATAAGTAAATACTATAAAATTTACGTGTAAACCAAGATAACAACACAAGATTTAGTTAGTAATTAGTGACTAAATATTTAGTTCAATCATATCTTGATCATTAATTTAAAACATACTTTTATATTTTTTATTTTTAGGTTACATGCCGAGAGGTTCAATTCAAAACGAGTTTAATAACTCATCAATCCGGATCTGGGTTTTAAAAAAATTTGGGTTAAATACCTAAACACAAACACAACTTTTTATGGGTGAATTTGGGGACAAGTTTGGCTGAGTTCGGACATGGCATATATGTGGCATAAATGTGGCATTTTTGACAAAAAATATCAAACCGCCATCACCGAACACCAATTTTCAAAACAGCCACAAATATACCAGCACAAAACAATCACAAAACAACCAACAATTTATGCTGCAAATATAATAAATACCGTAAACAGAAACAGAGTCATAAAACTGTACTTAAAATATTTTAATAATATTAATTAATTTATTAAAAATTAATTTTTAATAAATTAATTTAAATTTTCAATATTTATAATTACATTTTAAAAATGATATTATATATCAAATTTGACACAAAATTAAATTAAAATTGAAATATATAGATTAATATATTATAAATTAGTTTATTTTCCCTTTTTTATTTTTAGTTTTTTTATTATAAAGATTGGTATACTAAATTATAAATTAATGAAAATAATACAGAATAATAGTTTTAAACTAGTAGTGTTTTTCTAAATTGTTTATTTAGATACGGGTAAAGTCTTTTAAAACTATTACTATCTATCAATTCTAATAAAATAATCTATTAGGAAAATAGCAAACTATAAAAATTACGATGTAAACTTTCAATTATATCAAAATTATTAGAGTACAAATTATTTGTAGTATATTTCAGAAATATCAATTATAAGTGTTCAACTTGCTGAGTAATAATTAATTAGAAAACTGTTTGTACAAACTATTAAGGTTTGTCAGTATATAAAA
The DNA here is from genome assembly GCA_023374045.1 of Limonium bicolor. Lineage (NCBI taxonomy): Eukaryota > Viridiplantae > Streptophyta > Magnoliopsida > Caryophyllales > Plumbaginaceae > Limonium > Limonium bicolor. The sequence continues at coordinate 231,086,267 of CM041778.1, forward strand.
ATTATTATATGTTTTATACCGTGCTTAATAATTAACGAATAATTTTATATGCAAATATACGTTATTTTTCATTTCTTGACATATCCAGTATTAAATTTAAATTTGTGTTTTTTAATTTCATTAAATAATATTTAATTGAATAGAATATATTTTTTTAACTACAAATATATGTTTAAAATAAATATTTGATCAACAATTAAACAATATATAATAAAAAAATAATAAGTGATAGCTATATATATTCGCTTACAGTTAATTATTTTATTATAATAAAAAATTGCTTTTTCATTTCAATGATATTATTTTTTGGATTAAAAATTAAAATAATCTTAAATATTAATATATTTGAAATGTTATATTAAATACTAATATATAATCTGTAAAATTTTATTTTTATATATAGCATCTAATATATTTACTCTAAATACAATGGTTTATTTCTTTATTTTTTTCAAATATATGTAAAAAAAATTATTTAAATTAATATGTATACATATTATAAATTAATTGTCACTAAAAAATTAATAAAGAATAATAATTATAAAGGCTATAATTGAATATCTACATATATTTCCACTTTATTAACAAAAAATTATTTTAAAATGTAATATAAAAATTTTAATTGTAATAACGAAAACGGTAAACACACCGCACAAAACTAACTTATTCAAAACAGACAGACGAAACCGTCGTCTACTGAACACTAATTTTCAAAACAGTCACAAAACAACCAGCACAAAACTACCACAAAACAACCAACCAGAACAACCAGACCAAAACTACCACAAAACTACCCACAAAATTCACACGGAATGCAGGTTCAGTCAAGATTGTGAACAGGAGGATGAAAAAAAAATACAATTAAAAAAAGGAGCAGATGATGCGGATGTGTATATTTTTCTACGCGCTTATTACTAATGCAAATTGCTTAGTTGCTCAGTCAAAAGTCCAGGAATGAGAGGTGTTGTAAACCATGAAAAGGTTTTCTCAACCAATTACATATTTGCGTTGGGTTGTTCAAATTTTCTTCCTCTATTCTATTTATTATAATTTCCTGATCAATGCGAAAGCCATAAAAGTGGTAAAAAAAAAAGAATGAGAGAACGAAAATCTTAATTACATTAATTAATAACCTACAAACTCCAACCATGGAATAGTTAAGCTACCAAGCAAAGTTGAGTTGTACCCGCCAAGGATTTTATGACGGACTATTTATTTCTGTTACCGACGGATTGCATCCAGGCCACACATCTGATGAGTGTTAAGTTTGACCAGACATACGCAGCAACGGTGACGTGATGGTGTTGTGAAAAAACAAATAGTTTTTTTTTTAAAAAAAAAGGTGAACTCTTTTTTTTTAGTTTGATAGTGTTTTATTTTATTTTATTATTTGGCACATATGTTGGTGCATTTTTTATAGATCCTTAAATTAAAGGTGATATATAAAATACCAAGTTGAAAAAGTTTTGATGACGGATGTATATAATCTCCGTAAAAGTAATGGACAAATATTTAGCAGTTAATTTATTATAACATAATAATTGATAAAATCTATCGTTGAGATTATTTCTATTGTTAATTATGTTTAGTGTTAATGTATATATTTATATTAGAGGATAATGACATTGTATGAGTATAAAAGTATGAGGAATTGACTTTTAATTGTAAAACTTTAAATCACTAGAATATGAAGGTGTAGAAAAACCATAAAATCTTAAATTAATTCTAAATTATAAATACACAACAAAAGTTAGAAAAAATGCAAAACTTATAATATAATCTTAAATTTAAATATGAAAGAAATTCTAAAAAGTATATTGTTAATGATCTTGATTCTTACACCCCAAACTTTAACAATTGTACTAAAATTCTAATAGATTAAATAATAGATAAAAAAATTAAAAGATAACCCATAGAAACTAAATAAAATAATTTTAAGAGATTCAAAGCTTTAAAAAACTAAAAGCCATAAACCATTAAAATACTTCTTAATTTAGGTACTAAGTAACCATAGTTACTTAATAAAATTAGACTGTAGATAAATGTCACCTACGATACGATAAATCGCAAAGGTACAAATCAATTTATAGAGGCATATGTGGCGTTTATATAGTTTACAATGTAAACAATATAGTAAAAGAAATAATATAATAGTATCCCTAAAATTAGTACTAACAAGTTAATGTACGTAATAGATACAATTTTTACAATAAGTCATCGACGTTTTAACTCTCTTGGAGTGGTGTAGGATAATCTTTCTTTAACTTGTTCTATACTTTATGGTTTAGGTTTTAGCATTTATAATTTCTGTAATGACTAGAAACATTTACACAACCTTCTATAATCGTTTTCATCATTATTATGAAAAAGATGACACTAACGGTTATATTTTTTCCCCTTACTCATTCTCATCGTATCATTGTGTAAAGGAATATTTTCATAGTATTTATCAGTTTGCAGAGCTTGACTTATTGATAAACGTGAAGACTGTAAACGTCTAGAAACGATAAACTAAGTTGTTGGAGTCAATTTTACACGCCTTCGACGTTTTTAGCTTTCCTAGGGTGGGTTTTGGGATTTTTTTTTGGGGGGTAGGGTAATCTATTTGGAATTTTTTCTGTACGTTATATTGTAACAACTAACTCGACAGTGAAAAAGGTAAGAAAAGGTTCCCAAGGAAGGAAGTGAATCTCGTACTGGGTGAGTTCGACAGTCCAACTGACCATTCGTCCAGATGCATTCGGGTTGTTTGCTATCTGCTTTAGAGGCCAATTTGTCCTAACAAATATCCGGTGTGACTGAAAATAAGGTCGAAGCTTTCGGGACGCAACGACTAATGCAAACAATATTTTTTCGATGTTGGTGTACCGACTTTCTGCTGGGGTTAGGATCTTTCCGGTGTAATTTACTAGTATCTCTTTTTTCTCTTCCTCCATTATTAGCACGGCCGCCACCGCCCAATCTGTGGCAGACAGATAGAGGTATAAGTCTTGACCAGGGGCCGGAACACCCAATTTTGGCAATTCTCTGAGCATTTCCTTGATCCTTTCAAAGGCTTCTACACACTCTTGACTCCACTGAAATCTCTTGTTTTTTCTTAGAATGTTGAAGAACGGGATTGACTTCTCTTGGAGTTTTGAACAGAATCTTCCTAAGGCCGTGAGTCTTCCATTTAATGCTTGCACATCTTTAATGTTCGTTGGTGGCGATAGATCAAGGATTGCCTGGGTTTTTTCGGGATCTACCTCAATCCCTCTTTGCCCGACGATAAAGCCTAAGAACTTCCCCTTTGTAACTCCAAATACACATTTTTCCGGATTTAGCTTGATTTGGAATCTGTCCAGGGTGTCAAAAGTTTCCTTCAGGTCTTCCATGTGCTGTGCCCAAGAATCGCTTCTCACCACAATATCATCGACGTATGCCTCCACGTTTCGAGCTAATTGTTGTTTGAATATTTTTTCTATCATTCTTTGGAAGGTTGCTCCCGCATTTTTTAATCCAAAAGGCATTACCTTGTAGCAAAAGGTTCCGGCCGAGGTAATAAAGGATGTTTTTTCCGAATCTTCTTCATTCATCTTTATTTGATTATATCCCGAGAATGCGTCCAAGAAACTTAAGACAGAGCTTTGAGCCGTTGAGACGACCAATCTATCTATTGACGGTAATGGGTAGAAGTCTTTAGGACATGCCTTATTTAGGTCCGTGAAATCTACACACATTCTCCATTTGTCGTTTGACTTTTTAACCATTACAACGTTGGCCTGCCACTTGGGATAAGATACTTCTCTGATGAATCCGGCCTTAAGTAGTTTTTGCACCTCAGCTCGTGCCGCAAGGTCCCTTTCTTCTCCTATTATTTTCTTCTTTGCCGGATGGCCGGGTGCTTCGGGTCTACTCGTAGGTCATGCCGGATAATGCTTGGATCTATTCCGGGCATGTCGTCCGTACTCCAGGCGAAAGTTGTCCTTCTTTTTTCCAGGAATCTCATCAGGTGAGTTTGCTCTCCATAGCTGAATGCATTCCCTATTTTAAAAAATTTAGAAGGGTCAGTTTTTAAATGTACCTCTCTTGGTGAGTCTTTAGAAGTTCCACAGCCGTCTGTATTTCGATCCGGCTCTGGTGGGAGAGGTAATTTTCCCTTGAATTCCTTGTCTGACCCCACCGTTTTAACCATTCCTTCTTCCGGCATACCCTCCATGATGCGGACTTCACAAATTCGAGCCATCTTTTGACTTCCTTTTATGGTTACCACCTTTCCAGCCCTGGTTAAATATTTCATTTTTAGGTGGTGAGTGCTGCATATTGCTTTGAAGGCATTAATCCCTGGTCGACCGAGATACATATTGTATCCGGAAAGTCCCGGCACGATGAAAGCTGTAAGCCTTTCAGTTCTCCGCTCGTCTCCTAGTCCCAATGTTATGGTGAAGTCTATGCTTCCTGAAGACTTGGTGGAAACGCCCCCAACAAAGCCTCCGAGGACTGCTGAGTATGGCTTGACTTTACTCTCTGGGATTTCCAGCTTTTTAACTGCCACGGCTGATATGACATTCGCTCCAGCTCCGCTATCTATTAAGATTCCTTCCATCATCCTGTCATTCACTTGCGCCCGAATGACAAGTGGATCGTTGTGGGGATATAACACTCCTTCTTCGTCTTCATCCGTAAAGAAAATCTGGGGAAGACTTTCTCGTTTGGCGATTTTTCTTTCCGGGAGCTCTTGATGTACTGCATGAATGTGTCTTTTTCGTTCGTTTGGAGTCAACGGTCCTACTTCTGAAAAGAGACCTGAGAATTTGCTTAAAGAAAAAGTTTATTAGACTTCTTATTCTTTCCGGAGGTGATTTACCAAAGGTTTGCTTTTACAATATATGTTTTTCCTGAGAAAAAGAAATCAATTACACCATTTTTTGCCTGACTACCGGTATGACCGGACCTACCTATTATTTTTAAAGAAACAAGAAACTTCTTCACCTTCTTACAGACCTGAGATCATACCGACCGATTTGCCATGATTCAGCTCTGGATGGACCTCTTCCTCCTGGCGATTTCGAGAGGGGAACTGGTTTTGTTTGCCATACTGCTTCTGCTGGCCCGCCATCTGTTTTCCTTTGCTCTTCTTTTCTTCTTCGATGACTCGCAACTTTGGCCAGAGTGGCACAATTTGCGGTTCTGTGACTCTTGCAGGCATGATATTCACAGAAAGCGACTGGGATCTCTCTGGATAAGGCTTCTTTGGTGGGGGCAAATATCCTTCTTTGACCGCCGCCGCATACCTTCCTGGATCGATTTGGACGGCAACCCTGGTGTTCTGGTACTGTGGTCCTTGGGATGGGGCTTTGTAGTAAGGTTTGTATCTTGAGCCTCCCCCGGATGAACTTCCTGACGTGTTGCCGGATGAGCCGTTCCCACTCTGTCCTCCCTTTTTATCGCCAATCGCCTTGAAGCTATTTGCCAAATCTCTGGCCTTATTCTCCACCACCTCAGATTTTAGAAAATCGTGAATCATCTCAGCCAGTTCCCCATGGATTTTTGGAGCCTTTGTTGCGATCTTCCCAGCAAGCCTCGGTTGTGCTAACCCGTTTCCAAAAGCCTTGATCAGAATTTTTTCATCAATGTCATCGATTTCCGCTACCTGTTTATGAAATCTTTCGCTGAATTCTTTCACTGTCTCTCCTTTTCGCTGCTTGAGATCCATTAACTCTATCGTTTCTTTTTTGATTTTTTTGCTTGCGGCGAAATATTGCTGGAACTCCTCAGTTAATTGTTTGAAGCTTGAGATCGACTGTGGGGGTCTTGTTGAGATCCAACTGAGTGCTCTTTTGGACAATGTTCCTGGAAACAAGTTACAAAGAGCGAGAGAACTTATTCCTTGTGTGTTCATTGCGAACATAAATCTTTTGATGTGAAGAGCAGGGTCCCCCATTCCGTCGTATTTCTCCACTGCCGGTGCAACAAAGTGGGGAGGAAGTTTTGCCTTCCTGATCTTCTCGGAGAAGGGATAAAGAGTCATATCAATTGAATCGTCCTCCTCAGTCTCCTCGTTGACGATCAGAGTTTTCCCTGGCTGCTCCTTTCTTCGGCTGTTACTCGCCTCAGAGCCCCTGTTTTTGAGTGATTCGAGCGCTTCGGTCATGTCTTCCCATTTCTTTTGGTACTCCTCGTCTCGCTGCATCAGTTCTTGCTGCAAGATCTCATTCCCTTCCACTATCCTTTCATCGATGGTTCTGACTAGACCTTTTAGCATCTCCTCTAATGCTTGCTTGGAGATCTCACCCTCAGCCTCCGCTCTGTTATTTTCGGTCATTCCTGCATCGTTGGCCTCGCCACTAGGTCGAGATGTTTTCCTTGTTCTTGGAGCCATTCCTGCGCGCACACTTTCTTCGCCTGTACCTGCAAAAGACACAATCCCAAAGTTTCAGAGCTTCACTGTTTTATTCGTAATCATACTACTTCCGGTGGACTCGTGGTTGCTAAGAAAGATCTTGAGTTGTTCGTTTCCCACAGACGGCGCCAAATGAAAAAGGTAAGAAAAGGTTCCCTCCCCTCTTTCCTTCTACTTATCCGTTGTCATGAAAAAGGTAAGAAAGGTTCCCTCCCCTCTTTCCTTCTACTTATCCGTTGTCTTACCTGTTACCTACGCAAAGTGACTGAGAGAGAGAGAGAGAGAGAGAGAGCTTTTCGAAAGTGTGCCCGAATAGTATTGATTTATGGAGCGTCCCCCGCCTTATGGGGGTGTACCTCTATTTATAATGTTTACATCACTAGATCGGAGGTTGCCAGCCTGTCACTTTCTTCTTATTGCCAGGCTGGTATTTGTATATAAACGAGGCATCTAGCTACCTTCCGGCCGGAACATGTTCCGGCCTAACAATATCTCTTGTTCTAGGCTATTTCTTCCGGTCACAGACGACCGGATGTTTTACTTTCCGTACTTTTATACTTTTCCCTCTTCAGACAGGTTTTTAGGGTTCGTAGTGGCGGGTTTAGGGTCTAACTGCCTTCGACGTTTTTAGCTTTCCTAGGGTGGGTTTTGGGTGTTTTGGGGGGTAGGGAAATCTATTTGGAATTTGTTCTATACTTTATATTGTAGCGGCTAACTCAACAGGTTTTTATGGTTTGTGGTAGCGGGTTTAGGAGACCCTAAACCCGCTACCACAAACTCTAAAAATGTTTTCGATGTTTTTTAGCTTTCCTAGGGTGGGTTTTGGGGTGTTTTGGGGGGTAGGGTAATCTATTTGGAAACCGTTCTATACTTTACATTGTAACAACTAACTCGACAGGTTTTTAGGGTTTGTGGTAGCGGTTTAGGGTCGTTAGATGATAAGTGAGAAATACATAGACATTTAAGGGTTTAATTTACCCTATACTTACTCACTTTCAGGATAATATTTCTCACTTATCGTATGTTTTTCCTAAGATTTATGTCTTGATATGGACTGATATATTTTATGTATTAAATACAAGAAAAAGTGTTGGAATCAAATGGTTTATTTCACAAGCTTTCCAACGCAACAAACGCGAGTAAAACGGACTTATAACGAAGAATCTGGAGCCGGTTGAAGATCGCGTGAAAATAGAAAACATTTTCATTCTGTCCGCATGAGGACGTCAGCTGCGTCCGCATGACTCTGGGCGGACGGGAGGGCGGACGACAGAGGTGTCCGCGTGAGCCTGAGGCGGACGGAAGCGCGGATAGAAGACAGAGGCGCGGACGACAGAGGAGTCCGCGTGAGCTTAGGCGGACGGAGGCGAGGACACACAAGCGGACGTTTCTAAAAATGCACCAGATCCAGATTTTAACGCGACAGAATTCACCGCTGTTTATCTTCTTCCTTGCGGCGCCTACCGACAGTCCTGAAAATCCTCACGCGGCCTGCAACTTATCCATCTACTCCATCAACTGGCACCTCCCTTATCTTGTTCATCCCACTAGCACGCGTGATCCAGTGCCTCTTCCTTCTCCTTCCTTCTTCTTCTCTTCTCCTATAAAAACGCACGAGCCTTCTGCTCAAAAATAATTACTTCCTCAAAATCCAAACACCACCGTTCAAACCACGACAGACCACAGTTCACCACAATCGTCCATCCAAAGTTCATTAAACTTACGCTGTTATTTTCCAGACAGCCAACGAAGAAGACGATCGGCACAAAACCAGTCCATACCCTGATCTGTATCCGCGTACCATCGTTCTTCTTCGTTCTGTCTGTCTTTCTTATTTATTATGTTTGTTTTTATAATTATGTGTGATTAATAAATCTAGCTTCTCGGGTTAGAAGCAAGCCTATTTTATATAATTGTGTTATATAAGCTTTCCAGTATAATTTATCTAAACAATATTTTGATTCCTCTCCTTAATGCACTTTAATTCTCTTGTACAATTATTAAAGTGATATTTGTAGTTCTTTGTTAAAATGCAGTGCTGAGACAAGGTTCTAGACACAGGAAGTCAAATGGGTTAACGACTAGAAGCGATATTCCTCGTCGTATAGGTTAATCTATCTCCAATAGGGATTATTAATAATGCGATTAATTTATTTATGACTTGAGCAAGACTTGCGCTTGTTGTTTAAATTAATCAGGGTTTATTAGACAGGGAACGGTCAATAAACTAATTAAGATTCTTGAGTTTATTGTTAAAATGGGAGAGTTATATTAATATGATTAAATTAAATAGGTGAGCAAAACAACCCGGGATGCTTCTTTAAAAACCAAAAAGATTTATAATTTCTATTTCTTTTCTGTTTTAATTAACTGTTTTATTATTGTCTTATCAGTTAGCTATTAATCCTGTCCCTAAAAATGATAAAATCTGTTTATAAAAATCTCAGTCAATTTATTACACTATCAGTTACCCACAGCGAGGTCCCCAAGAGTACGACAACCCACATTTCACTATTCCGCAAAATGATAGGTACACTGCCTAGGTTGAAGAAGTAGTCACATATTTCTCCAACATTAGACCCTAAACCCGCCACTACAAACCCTAAAAATGCCTTCGACGTTTTTTTTAGCTTTTCTAGGGTGGGTTATAGGGTGTGTGGGGTTAGGGTAATCTATTTGGAAGCCGTTTTATACTTTAATTTGAGGATGTACATATTTTAATGTGTGAATGTACATGTTCAATTATGAGAATGTATATCGTTTCCTTTGGTCGTTCTTATCGCATCATTGTGTTTATCGCCTCATTGTGTATAAGAATATTTTTTTACCATTTATCTGTTTACAAAGCTTATCTGATTGATGAACCTAAAGGTTATTTTGGAAACAATAAACTGAGTTATTGGAGTCGATTTCACGTATTCATTAACCTTGGTTTTTATGTATCCACGATAATTTATAAACGTTTCCACAATAATTTATAAACGTTTCCACGATAATTATAAACGTTTCCACGGATAATTAGAAACATGTACACAACCTCCTATAATCGTTTCCATCACTAAATGATAAAAAGTAACACTAACTATTATATATCGTTTCCTTTGGTTGTTCTTATCACACATTGTGTATAAGAATATATTTTTCATTACCATTTATCAGTTTTCAAAGCTTGAGTGGTTGATAAACTTGAAGGTTATTTTGGAAACAATAAACTGAGTTATTGTAGTCGATTTTACGTATTCATTAATTTTGGTTTTTATGTATCCACGATAATTTATAAACGTTTCCACGGATGATTAAAAACATGTACACAATCTCCTATAATCGTTTCCATCACTAAATTAAAAAAAAGTGACACTAACTGTTATATATTGTTTCCTTTGGCTATTCTTATCGCACATTGTGTATAAGAATATATTTTTCTTTACCATTATCAGTTTTCAAAGCTTGAGTGGATGATAAACCTGAAGGTTATTTTGGAAACAATAAACTGAGTTATTGGAGTCGATTTTACGTATTCATTAACCTTGGTTTTTATGTATCCACGATAATTTATAAACGTTTCCACGAATGATTATAAACATGTACACAACCTTCTATAATCATTCCCATCACCATTTTAAAAAAGATTACACTAACGGTTATATCATTTCTTTTGCTTGTTCTTATCGGATCATCGTGCATAAAAATATTTTCTAAAACTGAGTTGGTGGATTCGATTTTATGTATTTGTTGAGCTCAGTTTTTATGTATCTACGATAACTTATAAATGTTTCCACTAATTACTAAAAACATGTACACAAACTTTTCTTCTTTTCCGTCACTATTATAGGAAAGATTACACTAAATGTTATATATTTTTGATCGTTCTTATCGAATCATGGTGTATAAGAATATTCATAGAGCTTGACTGACTGATAAAGCCTAAAGGCTATTAACATTTAGAAATGATATACTGAATTGTTGAATTCTATTTTATGTATTCAATAACCTTGGTTTTACGTATCCACAATAGCTTATAAACATTTCCACTTATAATTAAAAACATGTACACAACCATCTGTAATTGGAAAACTATTATACAATAGCTATGTCTATTTAAAAAAATCTTTAAAAAATATGAATATTTAATTAGTGTTTTGCATTCAGTATTTTAAAATTTTACGGTTAGGATATATGTTCATAAATAAATATTATCAAATATTTAATGAAATACTCAAGTAAATATTTTTATATAAGTAATGAATTATTTTATATATATATAACTATATTATTAAGGTTTGTATATAAAAAGGACAAAATAGTTATGTTTTAACATTTGTAAAAATAAAAAACAAAAACAGAAAGTGAGACGTTCAATAAAAATGTGGAACATGATGCTATTATTAGTTTCCCTGCTGTTAGGAAAAAAAGGGAAAAAAAAAAACAGGCTTCCGTTGCGTGACGGAATTTAGGTGTCCGTCACCTAATTCGCGTCCTGTCAAGCTAAGCATGATAGAAATTTGATTTATGTAACCGGGTTTTGTGAAAAGTATCAAAAGTAGAAGGATGTTGAAGCCAACGCATCGTCCATTCCTTATCCTAAACCTAAACATCGCTAGTTGTTGCTTTGACGAGTCATAGTTGTTCCTATAATCTTGGCCCGAGCAAAGGAGTTATGAAGCTTAACTAGTCCGAGTCTTAGTATAAAGAGCAGACACCTGAAGTCCACAAGCTACTTAGTATAAAGAGCATTCATAAAAACCAAAACCGTCCAACCAAAACATGTTTCGGTGAAACCAAATTGAAAATCCGGTTAATAACACTATTTTGCCGGTTGCGGCTTCGGCTAATAGATTCTACTTTAATAAAGTGGTTAAACTACTATAAAACTAATGATTAACTTGTTCGAATCGTACTAAATTAGTAACGCGAATTCGAACATGGAGCTGAAGCCACCTTGTAATATGGAGGTGGTTATTTTTGACATTTTATCCTGCCACATGTCAACATTCTATTAGAGTGAAATAAAGAAAAAAGAAAAGAAAAAAAGGGAAATTTGTGTAACATGCTACGGGTAAACACAAGAAGGAGAGAGAAGAGGAGAGATAAATTTTTTGTTTTTTCAAAATATCATAACTTATAAAATATAAGTGCAAAAATAAAATAAATTATATCAGTGTTCATCATTTTTCGTGTTCTTCAAAATAAGACCAAACATGAATATGTTTTGATAATTTTAAAAAAATTTATTTTTTTAATGTACATATTTTTTGAGATTCATTGTGAATCTTAAGTTTAAGAAAAGTGAATCAAATGTTATTACAAAGTGAATCAAAGGTTGTTAAAAAGTGAATCAGAGAGTTCTTAAAAGTGAATAAGAGGTTTAAAAAAACGAATCTCATAACAGAAATTGTTTAACTAAAGTGATCCTGATTGTTTGACTAGTGTGAATCAGAGATTTAGAAAAATGAATCAAAGTGTTAAAAAGTGGATCACAAGTTGTTACAAAGTGAATCAGAGTAATAAGAGTGAATCTTGTAAGCATAGATTAAGAGGTTTAAGAAATGTGAATCAGACGTTTTTATAAAGTGAATCATCGTTTAAGAAAAATGAACAAATGTTTAGAAAAGTGATTCTCGTAAATAGAGATTGTTTCAACTAAAGTGAATAAGAGGTTTAAGAAAAGTGAACTAGAGGTTTAAGAAAAGTGAATAAAGGTTTTTTAAAGGTGAATCAAAGGTTTAAGAAAAGTGAATATTTTGTTTAATAGTAGTAAAAGTTAATCCTACCACAAACTTATGTGAGGGTGGTTTTTAGGGTTTTTTTGGGGGGAGGTAGGGTAATCTTTTTGGCATTACTTGTACACTTGATATTGTCGTCACTATTCAACAGTTTTTTAGGGTTTGTGGTTTAGGGTTTAGGGTCGTTAGACCCTAAACCCTACACTACAAACCATAAAAATGCCTTCGACGTTTTTAGCTTTCTTAGGGTAGTTTTGGGTGTTGGGGGGGGGGGGGTAGGGTAATCTTTTTGGTATTAGTTCTACACTTTATATTGTCATTACTGACTCGACGGGTTTTTAGGGTTTGTGGTTTAGGGTCTAACGATCGTAAAACCTACACTACAAACCATAAAAATGCCTTCGACGTTTTTAACTTTACTATAGTGGTTTTTAGAGTGTTTGGGTAAGATTCATTTTGTTAATGAATAAGGTTCATTTTATTATTAAAGAAGATTCATTTTGCTAATGAATAAGATTCACTTTAAAAATACCTAATATATACTCATTTAAAAAATATAAAATTTTAAGTTTACCAAAACATACTCATGATACATCTTGTTTTGAAGAGCACGAAAAATGATGAACAATGGTATAATTTTTTTTTATTTTTGTACTTATATTTAATGAGTTATATTATTTTGAAATCTAAATTTTTTTTCAACTTAATCTCTCGTACACCCTCGGTAATAGTGGGAGGATTTCAAAAAATAAAAAATAAAAAAGACCTCTCATACTCTCCCGGTAATAGTGGAGAGGATTTCAAAAAAGAAAAAAGAAAAAGGGTATGACGACCATGGCGCTTGCGCCACAAACTAATATGGAGATAGAAGATGTGTCATGCTGTGATTGGAGGATAAATGAAGGAAAAAAATTTAGAAAAAAAAAGAAAAATGTTGCAGTTACGCGTACGAGATTTTGTGGAGGGAGTGAATTTGGTTTTATTAATAAGAGAGAGAAATATATTTTTTTCAAAATGTCATAACTTACAAAATACGAGTGCAAAAATAAAATAAATTATACCATTGTTCATCATTTTTCATGCTCTTCAAAACAAGATGTATCATGGATATGTTTTGGTAAACTTAAAATTTTATGTTTTTAGAATGAGTATATATTAGATATTTTTAAAGTGAATCTTGGTCATTAGGAAAATGAATCTTATTTAATAATGAAATGAACCATATTCATTAGCAAAATGAATCTTACCCCAAACACTCTAAAAACCACCCTAGAAAAGTTAAAAACGTTGAAGGTATTTTAGGGTTGGTAGTGCAGGATAGAACCAATGCCCTAAAAACCTGTCGAGTTTGTAACGACGATATAAAGTGTAGAACTAATGCTAAATAGAATACCCTACCCCCAAACACCCTAAAAACCACCATATGAATGCTAAAAACGACTAAGGTATTTTTAGGGTTTATAGTGCAAGGTTAAGGTTCACTTTTAAAAAACACAAAGGATTCACATTGTTCTATATGAAATATTCGCTTTTCTTAAACATAAGATTCATTTGTTTTAAACAAATTATTCACTTTCAATAAATGAAATGTTCATACTGTTCTCGCATAAGTTTGTGGTAGGGTTAACTTTTACTAGTATTAAACAAAATATTCACTTTTCTTAAACCTTTGATTCACCTTTAAAAAACCTTTGATTCGCTTTTCTTAAACCTCTTATTCACTTTAGTTAAACACAATCTCTATTTACGAGAATCACTTTTCTTAAACCTTTGATTCACTTTTATTAAACACATGATTCACTTTACAAAAACCTCTAATTCACATTCTTAAAACTTTAATCACTTTAGTTAAACAATCAATGCTACCGAGATTCACTCTTATTACTCTAATTCACTTTGTAACAACTTGTGATTCACTTTTAACAACCTTTGATTCACTTTTTTAAAACCTCTGATTCACACTAGTCAAACAATCAGAATCACTTTAGTTAAACAATCTCTGTTTATGAGATTCGCTTTTTTAAAACCTTTTATTTATTTTCAAGCAACTGTTAAATTCACTTTTTAACAACCTTTGATTCACTTTTTAACAACCTTTGATTCACTTTTATTAAACTTAATATTCACAATGAATCTTAAAAAATATGTACATACAAAAAATAAAAAAATAAAAATTTATTAAAACATATTCATGTTTGATCTTATTTTGAAGAGCATAAAAAATGATGAACAATGATATAAAATTTATGTTATTTTGACTTATATATAATAAAATACAACATTTTAAAGTTTTACAAAATAATAAACCACTACAAGGCAAAATAGGAGCCACCTTACAAGGTGGTACCAGCTCCACCTTCTAAATCGCGAAGAAAAAAGAAAAGAGACGCAGAGCACAAGTCTTTACAGAAGTCTTATTTTTAACCACCCAACCACAGTAATACACGTGTCTTGTAGCCATATTATACCGTGGCACCAGTGCCAGGGTCGACGTTCTGATTAGTAAAATCGTAGAGCCATAAAATTTCATAACGAGAGAAGACGACGGGAGTTATAGAGCAGCAGGGTCGTACTTCACAGTTCTCATCCGACAATATTATCCCATCCAATGCCTGATAATTTTTCCACCCTCAATTCAAAAAAACATCTGAACGATTTCTCAGAAACGAGAGAGGGCAAGAAAGAGGAAGAAACTTTCGATTTCTGTCAAAGATGAACGACAGAGTACAATCTTTCTTGTTCAGAGAAATTACACCCGTACCGGCAGCTGCACTTATTGCCAAGCTCACGTGACAACAACTAAATAAAACCTAACATGTTATAGAATAAAATAAGTAAATGTGGACTGCTACTTAATTACTCATCAAATTTTATAAACTAATCCTAACAGTCCCCTCAAATCATACAAGGTGCATGATTTGAAACAGAAAAGATCAAGCCTTGAGAAAATGAGTTAAACCCATGCTTCTCATCATAATAGGATAATGTCTGTCAGGAAGAACTTTAGTCAACAGGTCGGCCAATTGATCTTTAGAACTCACATATTCAACAACAATCAGGCCCTCCTGAAGTTTCTCTCAAACAAAATGTGTGTTTCATTCTTTCATGCAGATTAGGATTCCTAGATATGTGGACAGCAGCTTACCTATCTAACTTCAGTGGCACCGATTGAATGTTGCTGATTCCAAGCTCATTTAACAGCCTTGACAGCTAGCTGGGTTCCGTCGTCACTTGCCTCATAGCGCGATATTCCGACTCTATGGAGGATAAAGCAACGCTAGTTTGTTTCTTGGACTTCCATGACAAAGGGCTGCCGCCCAAACAGATGAAGAAACCACTAATCCAGTGCCTAGTCTTAAGACATGTAGCTCAGTCTGCATCACAATATGCAAGAAGTTTTGAAATCTTTTGTGTTTAAAGAACAAGCCATAATTTACAGTTCCCTTCAAATATATCAGAGTATGGACAGCGGCATTATAATGTATATTCATGGGATGATGTAGAAGCTGATTCAAAACTTGTACTTCAAAGCATAGATCAGGCCTAGTATGTGAAAGAAAACTTATCTTTCCCACAAGTCGCTTGTACAAAGAGGCATCTTCTAGAAGTACACCTTCATTTTTCCTTAGTTTCTGCGTCAAATCTAAGGGGTTTGCAACAGTGTTACAACTTAGACAATCAAATTCTGCTAGTAATTCTTCACAATATCTTCTTTGACAAAGAATAATCCCATCAGCATAATGTGTAAATTTTATACCCAAAAAATGAGACAAAAGACCAAGATCCTTTATTCTAAACTTATGATCAAGTTCTGTTTTGACATATGCAATCAATTCTAGGTGGTCAGTTCACTAGTAATTAACATGTCATCGTCATAAACCACAAGAAAACAAACTTTATCATCTGTATTCCTTAAACATAAGGAGTAATCATTCATGGATTGCACAAAGACAAAATCTTTTAAAAACTGACTATGCTTCTCATGCCACTATCTAGAAGCCTGTTTTAAAAGGTGACTAAATCCCAAGTGGGGTTCTTATCTATGGCTTTAAACTCTTCATCCATAGCCATTTTCCATCTATCATCTGTAATGGCATCTATATACAGAACATGTTATACCTGTTTAATTACACCACTATAAAATCAAATGTAATTGCCTAAATTATCAGTGGCATCACAGATAATTTGCCTAGGTGTGCTATGACTGATAGCAGTATCACTATCATACCTAAGATTGTTATCTAATAAGGAGAAATCAGTCACATTATCATAAGAAAAGGAAGAAGTGGAAACTTGGGTGGAACTTTTATTATTCATCCTATCTCTTAGGATGTCACTAAAAGCATCAGCAACCTTGTCATTTTTGTTGACATAAGAGTTTCCAACCGCATAATCACGCAAACTAGGTGGGCACCTTAAACTCTCGGATCTTCTAACCTCTGTAATTTCATGTAACATATCAGGAGAGTTAGCAACAGATGAATCATCAACAACATCAATATTTGTATCCTCATTAATTTGGCTATCATGATTTACATCAGCCATGATTTGAGAGTCAATATGAACATTAGGCATATCATCAGCAGCAGAAGAAACAATATTCTGAGCGATTTCAGCAGCATCCAGATTATGACTTTTTGGTGAAGTGGCAGCCCTAGCGTGATTGACATCATCATCGGAATGAAAAGATTTGTAATTTCATACTCATGTCCTTTGTTATAGGTGGAGCTAGATTCTCTATAAGGAAAGACATACTCATGGAAAAAGACATCCTTATTCTGAATGATTTTATTATTTTCTATGTCGAAACGCTTATATCCTTTCCTAGTTGAGCTATAACCTAAGCACACAGACTTGATAGACCTGGTGATAGGATCTAACCCTATCTTGCTAAGTAATTCCACCGAAGTGGCCAAGTAACTCCACCGAAGTGGTCAATATCCTCTCAAAGAGGCCAAAATACATTCAATTCATCAATGTCCTTTGCTTACAACCCTCATCCCTTATTTATACTAACATACTAGCCAAAATCCTAATCCTATTCAAACTATCAATAAATGTTATTCAAACTTACATTAAATGCTAACGGTAATATCTATCCTAATAAATGCTAGGATCCTAATCCTATTCAAACTAATAATAAAAGCTATTGAAACTTACAATAAATACTAATGACAATAAATCTAATATTAAAACCCTATAACTTCCTAAACTATTCTAACTACTATGAATTATCATTACCCACCCCCTCAAACAACCTTGTCCCCAAGGTTGGAAAAAAAAAACTAGAGTTAGAAATAGAGAGATTCTCGGGTGCGTTGAAAATCTTCATTATTTCTTCTTTTTCTTTAACCGCCTCCTCCTTTCTCTCTTCAAACGTTCAAGTTTTCTTTGCTTCAATCTTCTTTCAGTTTCTTGATCTCCTGGTAGAAGATTTATTGTCTTCATCTGTAGCTCGCGGTCCCAATTCCTCTTGTTCATCTTTGATTTTCATCTCCTTCGCTTTTTATTTCCTTGTGCTTTTCTAATCAACACCATGTTCATTGTACTTGGAACTTTTGAATCTTTCATTTTTGATTCCTTTGCCATCCCTTTGACTTCTAATTCTTCAATTTGAAACACAATCTTGTCATTCGCCTCGATCATTTTTGTCCATTGATCTTCAACTTTCTTCTCTGATTGGTTCGATCGATCAAGCTTTCTCTCATTTACATCATCAATGGTGATTTCTTCCCCCACATCTTCGACCTTTAATTCCGTATCTGGAGCAATTTCCTTTACCGATAGGGGCAAAAGACCTATCTATGATTCTGACTCGAAGGAATCATTTAGATCTGAATCATTACAATACTGAGCCGATTGATTGCGCTTCGTGTTTGATAACGAACCATGACCGATTATTTCTTGCATTTTTTCCAACCTCTGCTGTATGCGCTCAAGAATCTCAATGGGACGACTCTTCATCTTCCATTTTTTGTTTTGAAATCTTCCAACCTCTGTTGTATGCACTCAAGTCCTTCGCCGATGAAGGCTGGAATCGTTTCATAAAGAATTCTTGAAATTTTTTCCAAGAAAGCTTTCCAAACGACATCCAAAGCCTTTGAAACCACTCTTTCGCTTCCCCTTCCATGCAAAAACCGGCTGCCATGAACCATTCATCTTCTTCAATGCCATTTACGGTGAAATAAAATGGCATTATGCTAAGCCAACCTTGCGGATCAACACCCTCAAAAATTGGAGGTTCGAGATTGTCACCAATAAACTCCATCACTCGGTTTCTGCCCTTCCAATTACCCCTTGGCCCCGGACAAGCTCTGATACCAATTGATAGGATCTAACCCTATCTTGCTAAGTATTTCCACCGAAGTGGCCAAGTAACTCTACCAAAGTGGCCAATATCCTCTCAAAGAGGCCAAAATACATTCAATTCATCGATGTCCTTTGCTTACAACCCTCATCCCTTATTTATACTAACATAATAGCCAAAGTCCTAATCCTATTCAAACTATCAATAAATGTTATTCAAACTTACATTAAATGCTAACGGTAATATCTATCCTAATAAATGCTAAGATCCTAATCCTATTCAAACTAATAATAAAAGCTATTGAAACTTACAATAAATACTAATGACAATAAATACTAATATTAAAACCCTAGAACTTCCTAAACTATTCTAATTACTATGACTTATCACCTGAGAGCAAACTTATCATGCTTGGGTTTATTATTGTTGACAAAGGTTAAACATTCTAATGCTTTCAGCTGATTATAATCTGGTTTTTGTGTCCAAACATTATTTCAAAAGGAGTTTTGCCAGAGGTACTAGTGAGTTCCATTCTGTTGATCAGATGAACAACAGTTAAAATGGTTTCACCTCAAAATTTTATGGGCAAGGAAGAGTAAAAAAGAAGGGATCTATCTGTTTCAAGTATGTGTCTATGTTACGTTCAACCACCCCATTTTGTTGTGGGGTGTGAACACATGAGGTTTGTTGAATATCACCATTAATTCTAAAAAACACTTTTCCAAAATTTGAACTACCTAACTCTAGAGCATTGTCACTCCACACACATTTGATCCTTTTTTTAAAATACCTCTCAACCATCTCAAAGAAATCCATTTGTAGACTAAAAACATCTGATTTAAATTGACCAAGTTTGACACTAGTGGCCCTGCTCTTGTCATCAATAATGGTCAGAAAATAAGAAAAGCCA
Organism: Limonium bicolor; assembly: GCA_023374045.1. Classification (NCBI taxonomy): domain Eukaryota; kingdom Viridiplantae; phylum Streptophyta; class Magnoliopsida; order Caryophyllales; family Plumbaginaceae; genus Limonium; species Limonium bicolor. Next base: position 231,105,589 of record CM041778.1, read on the forward strand.
TCATATGTCTCAATCCTATATGGGCCCCACATATCAACATGAATCAAATAAAAAACTTCATTGCTCCTTGTAGAACTTATAGGAAAAAGCAGTTTGTGGAATTTAGCATTGTGACAAGATTCACAAACAACTGATTTACAATCATTAAAAAATACGAAATTCCTAATTTTATTGACTTCTCCCTAGGAGGATGACGTAGTCTATGATGCCACAACATGTAGGCATCATCACAATCAGTACTAGCACGAGAAACCTTTATACTACTCCCCAAGTGATCATGTCTATAAGTGACAATTCTATCACAACTTTCATCTAACAGATATAGACCCCTGAAGATATGACCAAATTTCTTGAAACATCCTGAAACACTCATCAGGATGAGTTGAATAAGAAGGTTTCCTTCATATCATGCATAACTTATTGATGGATATTAAGTTAAAGTTAAAACTGGAAACACATAAAACATGCCTTAAAAAAATCAAATCATTATCATAACATCACCGATAATTCTTACTGATTGTGGATGACCATCAGACATTCCAATCGTGTGAGGATTATCAAGAATCCTACAGTTGTGAAATAGTTTCTGATCCCCACACATGTGGTCAGACGCACCAGAATCTAAGATCCACCTAGAATTTCTTCAAATATCAATTTCAGCAACATTCAAATTTCTAGTGTTTCAAGCATACGATTCAACGCATTATCATTTAAACTAGAAGAGTGAAAAAGTTTTGTTGGTACTGGGAGCATCCTTGTTGGGTTTAGCCTTGCTCATGTACTCTTTAGCAACTGATTGACTTGATCAGCAGTGAGAGTTCCCCTGAATGAATCTTTAATGCCATCTTCCTTTTCATATGTGCATTGATTTGCTGCATTTATCTTTCCTTTCCTATTTCTCCTGTTATGAGGGAATCCAATCTTGAGGAAGCACCGATCCTCGGTATGCCCAGATTTGTTACAATTTGTACTGTGGAAGTTGCTCCGAGGTGTATTTCCTTCTTGAGATTGAGCTGGTGATTTCTTGGAGTAATCAGTGATGAATGATAGGGAAGCAAGTTCCGAGGCATTGCTATGGGTAAGGGACTTCTGTCTTTCTTGATGGATTAGAAGGGAGAAAACTGTCCCAATGGCGGGGATAGGTGTAAGCATCAAGATGTTCTCATGTATGACTAAATACCATTCATTCAGATCCATAAAAAATTTCATCACTCTACTTTATTGGATATATTTTTGGAAAGAATCAGAACCTCCACAAAACGCTGTTGTTTAAGACCGTAGCAGTGTTCTTCATCCTAGCGTAGTAAGTGACTATACTGTCAATACCTTGCGTCGTAGTGTTCATATGTTATTCAAGACCGTAGATAAGTGCAACATCGCTCTGATCAACTTTGTCACACAACTCTTTCCAAATCGATGCGGATGTGGATGCGATGAGGAGTGCGTGAGGCCAGCCTAAACGGAGGAAGAGTATTGAGCTGTGACGGGCCGAGAGTTTAGCCAAGTTGCGGGGAGAGAATGAGGTAAAAAAGTGGAAGTGGCCCAATATTGGGAGAGTGGGAACTGGCAGGGTGGGAGATTTTGAAGTTTGCGGAGGAAGTGGGCGGTGATGAAATAGAAGACTATGTCGATGAAAAGTCAAACAAAGCTGTGAGTTTTAGATGAGCATATCCAAATTATAAGATCAACTTTACTTAAAAATTCATTCTTTATACGATGTAATACAATTACAGTATAGTATATGTTGTCATTTGATTTAAGTAAAACATGTCATATTTCAAATAGATTAGGGGTGTTTGTTTTGGGTAACCAGAAAAGGAATCGGAGTTATTCTGTTTTTGTTGTTTGTATAGCCCGTGTTTCTTATTTTTTGGAAGAGAAAGGGAATGAGATTACCGAAAATCTCTCTAACTTGATTCCCCACCGGGAATAAGATTTCTTTTCTCCAGTCCACTTTGATCGTTGACATATGACCATTGATCGATGACTAACAATCATTGACCAGTGACCAATGACCAACAATCATTGACCAGTCACCGGTAGATGTTGAACATTGACCCGTGACCGTTGGCCAATTATTCATTTCCATTTCCCCTGTACAAACAAATAACTATAGAAATCAAAGACAATTATTTTTCATTCCCCTTCATTCATTTTCCTGATTTAATTCTATTTCCCCATGCAAAACAAACGCCCCTAAAAGTCTCTTCTCCCTCTATTGAGGAAAACTTGAGGAGTAATTAAGAAGTAGAGACGGTGACAATTGAAATGATACTTGATTGCATTTTTTACTCTACTAGGCTGTCTCGTGCTAGGCTTGTTGCGCAGAGCACGATGAAAAAATACATGTAAGAAAAAGAATTAACAAAGAATGAAGGAGATAAAGTGAATTGCAGTTAATGTTTCTCGATAGGCTTATCAACTAAAATGCTAATAAATTAGTAGCTTAGTCAAAATCCAATAGTGTTTGAATCTGGGGAATTCAATTATATATACATGATGTTCATGCCCAATCACTTTATACAAGTTCTCATCTTTTCTTGCATAATAACATATACATGCTTTTTAAAGTAGATCCAAAGTATATTTGGAATTAGGTATCAACAAAGTTTACTAGTAAAGACATGGGGCATACTTATAAAATGAGTAAAAAGGGGTACAAATCTAAGAAATAGGCAATTGAGGTAATAAACTATCATTTAAAAGGCATTAGCAATAGAACCAATTTTCAAACCATCAATAGTTGGGGAGTTAGATTACCTAAATATGCAAAATCATATAGAGAGATCCTAGGTGAATCTAAATCTCTAGAGAGTAGAGATCCTCTACAAGTAAAAAAATCAACTTATTTAGTTGAATTATCATGAAGCGTGAGCCTTTTAGAGAGTTGAGCTTCAATCATGTGGCATCTCTCAATATGAATTCTCTAATAAAAACACTCCAACCTACAACCATTGTCACAGAGGTGGGAAAGCTTTCAAATTCACCCTCATATACAACACGAATCGTGGAATTGTAAAGGCCAAAATCTTCAAGAATAAAAGGAGGAAGATATCAGTTGATCAAAATTGCCATTTGCCATTGGCGTTGTGCGAGCATGTGATAACTCATTGCTATAGGGCTAGATCCAGGCTTTGATACACGTTAGAAATGATAGGAAAAGATTGTAGATGGATCTTTCTCAACCTTCAATTTTACAATTCCTTCCCTAACTACATAAATGTCCTCTATCTTATCACCCACTTTGTGATACACTCAGGAGTGCTGTACTTATACTATTTTCACTGTTATTTATATGCCACAATTTGTATTCAAGGGTTGGGATAGTAGGTATCAACTATCTGTTGGATGAAAAGGGTTTGAGGAAATCGTTTTGAATGGGTATCTTTAAGCACATAAGTTTACTTAATACAACTTAATGAACTTTTGCACATGTTTTGGGGTCTCCCCTAGTCTAGGATGTAAAATCTATTTTATGACCTTTCCAACCACGAGAATCAACTAGGAAAATGATCATACTAACAAACATCACGATAGATTAACAAGCAAAATCTGAACCTTCATGCCACCATCCTCACTAAAACACTTTAAACCTTGACATTTTCAACATACAAAACAAGATATGGATATAATTCATCATTTACTTCCATCACAACTTGTAATAAGTTTTTCGAGATTCATCAGGGTAACAAACCATTAAGCTATGGTTTCCCAAATCCCAAGTAAAGAAATAATGAATCCTAGCTTGCCCTCAACTTTAAATCCACTAATCACCCTCTTTAAGCAACCAAACATTAAGTTTTAAATTTAGGTGCCAACTGGAAACAAACGATCTCGTAATCAACAACATAACTAAACAATTTTGGAAATGAACATGCTGATTCAACCTCAAATTCTCAATGGCCAACAACTTGCAATGACGCTAGTTTGGATCGAAATTTATTTTTCTAAATTTGTTTTAAAGTTCCGAACAACAGTTGGGAGCAAGAGTATTGAACTATCTTCATAGTACTAATAAACAGAACGGTCATAAAGTAGACCATTTCGAACCTTTTAAAAAAAATTAGAAAAAAATTGACATATTTTACATATAAGCAACAAGATTACTTGACAACCATAAAAACATCCTTTACACCCTATTCACAAAGCAACTTGCAAACTTTTGGACAAGGAAAGACGAATGCATACATCAATCTTCAAAAGCAAAGAAGAATTAAACTGTAACATATATAGAAGTTGTCAAGCAATTTCGCATCATTTAAGCAATTGATAACTCTGCCATGTGTTGCCGAAGTCGGCACTTTGCAATCAAAGGCGTAGCTTTCGTCAAGGTCACCCCAACCATCTCTTCCATGTTGACCAACTCTTCCCCAACTCTCTCCCACTCAAAGCACTGCAACAATGTACCCAGAACCAAACCCACTGTTCTCACAGCCAGTCCTTCACCAGGACAAGACCTCCTCCCTGCCCCAAAAGGCATGAACTTGTACCCCACCTTGTTACCCTCCACACCCTCAAACCTCTCTGGTTTAAATTCCATCGGCTGGTCCATAACTTTGGGTCGTTGTGTATAGCCCATAAATTGACCATTAGCATTGTGTCCCGTGGAACTAGATATCCTGAAACCTTACAAGTTTCAGATGAGTGGTGTCCCAGCAGCGGGACTATTGGATACTTCCGAATCGAAGATAAACTAGCTGCTTTAGATCAGTCTCATTGATTAGTCGATTGCGTCCGACTTTCTCATCAATCTCTAGTTGTGCCTTCTTGAGTATTGTTGGGTTGTTTAGAAGAAGAGATAGTGCCCATTCAGCAGTTGCACCTGAAGTGTCTGTACCCGCTAACAATAACACCTGCATACAATACAAAAACTATGATTCAGAACTGAATTGTTGATTGATCAAATTTATATGAATATGTAACGGCCGGACAAAGTAACTGACAAGTACGAGGCCTTTGACGATCTCATCGGTATAGGACTGGGGATTTGATTTCTTTGCAGAACCTTGATCAACGAATAATCATCACACCTTCCTTTTTCGCTCTCGGTTGCTCTCCTTTGCTGATCCACCAAATCCTGGAAAAACCCATCAATCTTTCTAAATTTCATCCTGAATTTCTTCTTCTGTCCGACACCAAGCCACTTTAAACCCGGAAAGAAATCACCAATCGTGACAGCTTCTCCCAATTTCTTCATCTCCATAACCATACCCCTCAATCTTCTCGCCTCCTTCGTCTCCTCTTTCTCTCCATAATACCTCTTCCCAACCACCATTCTCAGCATCACATTATTCACTAGGTCAAAAAACACGGACTGCATATTCACCGTCCGATACCCATCATCTCCCTCTTCGTGTGTTGGGATTAATCTAGCTTATGTCTAGCTTCCGTCTATCTTCTACTGTCTTCTACAGTGTTCTATTACATTCTATTATTTCTCATTCTATTTTCTAGTCAGACTATCATTTGTAAAACAAACGCCATCTATATAAGGCGCTCTACCTCTACTATTCATTCATTATCAATAACAGAATCATTCATTGGTTTATCTTTCCCGCTCTTCTCCTTTGCTCTCGTTTCCATTTCCACATGGTATCAGAGCAGCGTTAATGCTCTTCCTCCCTTTCGTTACTTCCTTAATCATCGATCTCTACCATGACGACTGATGCGAGTGGTACGATGAATGGACTGGAGGAATTGCTGCGATCTTTCAGCGAAGCAAGGGCGAAACACACTACTGTCGTGGACGTTTCAGATCCTTTATACATCCCTACTTCAGATCATCCAGGTATGATTCTAGCTTCCAAATTTGACGGCACCGGTTTCCAGACTTGGAAGCGTACTGTTCTTATAGCTTTGATGGCGAAGAACAAGTTAGGGATATTGGAGGGGACAGTCGCACGACCAGTAGATGATGAGTCGAAAATTTTAACGTGGGATAGAGCCAATGGATTTGTCATGTCTTGGCTATTAAATGCTTTAGATCGAGATATCTGTGAGAGTTTGGTATTTCACACCACTGCTAAGGAAATGTGGGACAGTTTAGTTGCTAGATTTGATCAGATTGATGGAACTAGGAGATTCAATCTGAAACGAGAATTATGCAACTTAGAACAAGGAAGTGATTCAGTCAGCACTTATTTCACCAAATTCAAGCGAATCTGGGATGAACTCACTGCTGTTGTTAATCTGATTTCGTGTAAGTGTTGTAACTGTGGATATACAGAGAAGATCAGAAAGGTTTTGGAGGAAGATAAGGTCCTAGATTTTCTCATGGGATTAAATGACTGTTATATGAATATCAGAGGTAATATACTCATGATGTCATCGTTACCTACCTTGGAAAGTGCTTATTCTCTCGTTGTGTCTGAGGAAAGGCAGCGAGACAGTAGCAAAAAGAAAGGAGTAGAAGGTGCTTTTGCTAATAATGTGAGTGGAGGAAATCGACCTATGCAACAGATAAAATGGCAGAACAATGAAAAGCCAAAACAGAAGAGAAACTGTACTTACTGTGGCAAGTCTGGACATGGAGAAGAAAGATGTTTTGAGAAACACGGTTTTCCTAATGGATGGAAACATGGAAAGAACAAGAAAACTGGAGCAAACTCCGTTGTTCAAGAACAGATTTCTGTTAATCCAGAGAGATCACCTGTTCCAGGATTGTCACATGAGCAGCTGAGCTTGTTAGTTGAATACTTACAGAAAACAAGCACTGGACACAAAGAAGAAGGTGGATCTTGCAGTTTGGCAGGTAAGCCTCATTCTGTCACACTACATTGCTGCTTAAATGTAGATAAGAGTTGCAAAGCTTGCAAACAGGTTAAATGATCTACTAAAACTAAACAATTAATCTAGAAAATAATAAATCAATAAGCCTGTCGGGTTGCAAAAATCCCGGTCACTATAGTATAGGAAATTAAGTAACCAGGTATCGAATCCACGGGACTTGAATAAATAAGCCTAAGTCCTATCCTAAATCCTAAGAAAACTGCAAATTCAGGGGGGTTGTGAATTGTTTTTGAAACTGAATCGAATAAATGCAAATCAGAATTGAAATAAGCAATCAGTAAAATGAATGGTGAGTTTGATAATATGAGTGGAACTCCGGGTTCAGGTTGTTCTTTCTTGATTAAATCTAGTAACTTCTACAACTTAATTATGAGAACGGAAAGGCCAATTCTTTCTATCTCATCAATGCTAAATCCTAGTTCATTGAAGAGCTCACCTATCAGGACATGTCAACTCTAATCTAGCAGTTGGCAGAGCACATACAGGCGGAATAAGCACAAAGAATTGTTAGCGTTTGTAGGAAAGATTATCTATCCGATCTATCCTTCCCCAAATTCCCAGGTTAATTCGAACTCCCTACTAATCACCTTGTCTGATCTTAATAGGTTTCGTAGAACAACTCTATAACTCGCGAAATTAATAGAGAAGATAATTGATAATCATTAACCTGAAAACAATCCGTTACAGCCTCATAATCAAATTGCAGAATCCTTAACTACATTGAATCCATCCTGAACAACCCTACCCCAGAGTTAAATCCCTACTAGCCAGACATTGCCAATGAAAAGATAAATACAATCAACATAGAAACTATCTAAAGGAAGAAAAACCCTTTTGTTGATTGACTATCCAGAATCGGTGAATGCAGGTGTAAGGTTGAAGATGATGGCCGCACTTCCTTCTGTCGATGCTCCTCCAGAACGATGATGGAATGTTTGGTGAATGTGGATGAAGATGAACAGATGCAATTGGCGTGGATGATTGGAGAGAACCTCGTTTATCAGTGTGGAAGTGAGTGTTGTAATGATCGATGATGCGTGAATACCTTCTCCCTCTGATTAGGTCATTTAAATAGACCTTTCTCCCTCTTTTTCCCTTCAAAACGCCGAGTTTGTGCTGTAATTCTCGTGCCGTCCGAACATTGGTCCGAACTTCAAAGTTCGGACACAATGCTTTGAGCGCTTCAATTCAGAAAGTCTCGACCTGTGTCCGAACTTTGATGTTCGGACACAAGTTCGGACATGCTCCGTACTTCAGACCTCCGGCTTTTCTCGACTGTGTCCGAACTTCGATGTTCGGACCGAAGTTCGGACATCCCATCAGGCGCAACATACAAACTCTCGACTTGCGTCCGAACTTGGAAGTTCGGACACAAGCTCGGACACACCTTAAAAATCCTCTAACTTCTTCATTTTGACTCCGATTCGACCCCCGTTTGTTGCATTACCTCCCTTGTGAGTTAATCTAGTGTTTCCTTGGCTTTTCTCTGCATTTAACATAGAAAAAGTGTATCAAGCCTTAACAAACAACAAACCACAGAAAAACGCAAGATAAGTGTGGAATAGTATCAATTCGCGTATACAAAATAGACATTAAAGACCATTAGAACCATTCATATTTCACACTCATCAAAGCTCATATGAAAGAATCTCCCTGGATTATTGATACCGGTGCAACTGATCATTTGGTTGGCTGTGAAGAGTTGCTTTTTGACAAAAGAAGCATGAGAAATAAACATTCTGTTACCTTACCAGATGGTCATGTTCAGAATGTTCAAACCTGTGGAAAGGTTTATATTTCAGATAGTTGCTGTTTGGAAAATGTTCTCCTGGCTCCTTTGTTCAGATGCAAACTGCTATCTGCTAGAAGATTTATTAAACAGTTTAAGTGCAATATGATGTTTTATGATGGATATTGTACCTTGCAGGACCAGACATTGAAGTATGAAAGTCCTGTTGGATGGGAAGAGAATGGACTTTACTTTCTGGATCCTGGAGCGTTGGAGAAGTTTTTGGCTCAGAGAAATCAGTATCACAGAGGACAGAAAAATAACAGTTCTTGTAATACAGTTGCTTGTCAGAAAGCCATTTTATGGCATTATAAACTGGGGCATGTCCCGTTTCAGAAATTGATAGATGTTGGCTTGATTAATAATAAGGATGTTCCTCCCAATTTTGTATGTGATGCATGTAATAAAGCCAGAGGGCATAGGTTGCCATTTCCTGTATCTCAAACTTATAGTACCGATTATTTCGATTTGATTCATATCGATACTTGGGGACCTTGTTCAGAAACAACACATGATGGAAACAGATTTTTCTTGACCATTGTTGAAGATAAAAGCAGATGTGTATGGGTGAAGTTGATGCATAATAAATCTCAAGCCTTCAGTTTTATTAAAGACTTCATACAGATGGTCGAAAGACAATTTTCAAAAAAGATAAAGGTTGTAAGGACTGACAACGCTTATGAATTGGGAGGATCGACAGAAGGTGCTCTTTTCTATAGAAAATTGGGGATAATTCATCAAAAATCCTGTCCACATACACCTAAGCAGAACGGTGTTGTGGAAAGGAAACACAGACACCTTCTTGAAGTAGCTCGAGCAATTTATTTTCAGTCGGGCATTCCTATCAAGTATTGGGGAGAAGCTGTTTTGTATGCTATGTCCTTATTAATCGATTGCCTTTGGTTCCTCTACATGGTTTAAGCTCATATGAGATGTTGTATCAAAGGGCACCTTCCTTTGAGAATCTGAAAGTTTTTGGTTGTTTGGCTTATGCCACTACTGTTGGAGGACACAGAAAGAAGTTTGACTCTCGAGCACATAAATGTGTCTATCTAGGGCCAAGCTTGAGCAGCAAAGGGCACAAGTTGTTGGATCTAAATTCAAAACGGGTTTTCACCAGTAGAGATGTTGTTTTCTACGAACAACATTTTCCTTTCCTTTCAAATGGTGACAGTGTTTCCCCTGCGACTGATTTTCCTGGACCAAGTCTGTTACAGTCAGAGGACATAGAAGAACAACTCTTCTGTTCTTCAAAAGGTTCGATTCTAGAAGTCACGCAACCTTCTGTTTCACCTGAAGCATTAGTTGACAATATCAGTCCAGAGGAATCAGAACCCATTACACCCGTTCCTGCTCCTGATCTCAGAAGAACAGGCAGAGCTCGCCAACAACCACAATATTTGAAAGATTATTTCGTTGGGATCAGTTCTGTTCAGTCCCAATCAGAAGAAATCTTCTCTGATATTCTTGCTACTCGACTACAGTCCTCTTCCTCGACGAACAAGCTGAATTTGTCCTCTTTGACAGACGTGACACCCACCAATACTTTTTCTTTGGCGTATTCAGTTATCAGTGCTAGGGATATTGAGGAACCAGCCAATTATAATGTTGCTAGCAAAAGCAAGGAGTGGAATATTGCTATGCGACAAGAATTGGAAGCCCTAGAACAAAATGGAACTTGGGATCTCACCACTCTGCCTAAAGGTAAAAAGGCGATCACTTGTAAATGGGTTTACAAAGTGAATTGAAGGCTGACGGTTCTCTGGAGCGCTATAAAGCTCGTCTCGTTGTTCGGGGTTTCACACAGAAACACGGGATCGATTACACGGAGACTTTTTCTCCCGTTGTCAAAATGACAACTGTTCGTGCATTAGTAGCCGTTGCTGTTAAAAGGGGCTGGACTTTACAGCAGCTGGATGTGAACAATGCGTTCCTCCACGGTGAGCTCAATGAAGAAATTTATATGAAACCTCCTGATGGATTAGAGGTTAAAGGAGACAATATAGTCTGCAAACTCAAGAAGTCCTTGTATGGGTTGAAACAAGCATCCAGACAGTGGTATGCCAAGCTCACTGGTTTTCTTCAATCACAAGGGTTTCTTAGTTCAGGAAACGACTCTTCCTTATTCTATCGTATTCGCAAGACTGATGTTATCTACATAGGAGTTTATGTAGATGACCTCTTAATCTGTGGGAATAATGACACACAAATTCGACAGTTAAAACAGTGCCTTGATGATCAGTTTCGGATCAAAGATTTGGGCAGTCTACACTTCTTCCTTGGGATGGAGTTTCTTCGAACTTCCTCTGGGATGATTGTGACACAGAGAAAGTTTGCTAAAGAACTCTTGGCTGATTTTGGAATGACTGATTGCAAAGCAGTTGCTAGTCCTTTGCCCGTAGGTTCTAAACTATTTCCTGAAGATGGAATATTACTTGAAGAACCAGAGACATATCGAAAATTGATTGGGAAGCTCAATTATCTCACGAATACTAGGCCAGATTTGAGTTTTAGTATACAGCTTCTCAGTCAGTTTCTGCAGCAACCACGCAGCAGTCATTTACAGGCAGCTTTTCATGTCCTCGCTTATGTTAAAGGGACAGTTGAGAATGGATTATTTTTGAACAATGATCCAGATTATTCCCTTGTGGCTTTTTGCGATTCGGATTGGGCATCATGTCCTATTTCGAGGAGATCTGTCAGTGGCTTCTATATAATGTTAGGAGGTGCACCGATTTCTTGGAAGTCCAAGAAACAGGCATGTGTTTCCCTTTCTTCTGCTGAGGCAGAATACCGGGCAATGCGTCGGGTTACCTCTGAGTTAGCCTGGTTATCTCGCCTCCTTCATGATCTCAGCATTACAGAGATCAACCCCATCCCCCTGCATTGTGACAATAAGTCCGCTGTCTTCATTGCCACTAATCCAGTCATTAATGAAAGAACAAAACATGTGGAGTTGGATTGCCACTTTGTTCGGGAACAGATTCAACATGGATTAATTCGTGTGCAACATGTTCCTAACAGATTCCAACTAGCTGATATGTTAACAAAGAATCTGCAAGGAGTTTCTTACAAGACACAATACAAACAGATGGGGATTTCTACTTCTTCTGATGTCAAGATGCGCCTGTCTGCTACAGCCACCTCTTGAGGGGGGGTGTTGGGATTAATCCAGCTTATGTCTAGCTTCCGTCTATCTTCTACTGTCTTCTACAGTGTTCTATTACATTCTATTATTTCTCATTCTATTTCCTAGTCAGACTATCATTTGTAAAACAAACGCCATCTATATAAGGCGCTCTACCTCTACTATTCATTCATTATCAATAACAGAATCATTCATTGGTTTATCTTTCCCGCTCTTCTCCTTTGCTCTCGTTTCCATTTCCACATCGTGGTCGGCTAGCCGACGGATGAGAAACTTCACTTCATCAGCACGGAGTCCGCCAAAGTGATTGAGCCGATGTGGGGAAAGAATCTCGACGGACAAGAGACGTCGGAGGTTACACCAGAGATCTCCATAGGGAACCCATTCGAGAGTCACTAGTAGAAAAATGGCCATTTTCGGCCCCCCATTTTCGGCGGTTTTTAAATTTTCGCCGAAAATGAGTGTCGGGACAAGCAATTTTCGGCGGTTGTATATAGGAACCGCCGAAAATAGCCAACTAAACACAGCATTTTCGGCGGTTCCTATATACAACCGCCGAAAATTGCCAAATCGAAGCATGATTTTTGGCGGTTGTATATAGGAACCGCCGAAAATGCTGTGTTTAGTTGGCTATTTTCGGCGGTTCCTATATACAACCGCCGAAAATGCTTCTTATTTCTACTACCCTAGCGCCCCGACTCGACATTTTCACGCTCTGCTGCCTCTCTTCTTCCTCGACGTCGCTCTCTACTCCAGCTCGCCCTCAATTCGCCGTCTCTTCTTCTCGGTCGCCGCCCCACCTACAGCCGCCGTCACCGTCGCCGCCTTCCTGCCGCCCCAGTCGCGCCGCTACCCCCGCGGTCTGCTGCTGCCCAAATCGACCGGTTTACCGAGAATCGGTAATGGTTTTCTCCGATTCGAAAGTTTCAAAAATTTGTTGAATTGGGTCCTAATTTATTGTTTATATGTAATTGTTGATTGATATATGTATTCTGGAGTGTAATTATTGGTTTGATTGGAAATACAATATGTGGGCAATTTTAGAAAATAAACTATACGCTCGCAAGGTGTTCGATGAAATGATTTAACCAATTTCAATGAGTTTTTTTGCTATCTTACCATTGTTTATGTGAATTTTTGAGAAGTAAACGACCTTGGTGAATTGACATATCAATTGTACTGTGTTTTCTTCATTTAGTTACTACACAAGATTGGCGCAGTAGTAGTCGCGTTAGCTAGCTCCTCGTGTCTTCACTCGCCACCCGCTTCCGTTTGATCCTCGTCCATCCAAATACCGGTTAGTTGTTTTTTTCAACCTAAATCAATTTCAATTTGTCATGCATAATTGATTGATTGATATATGTATTCTGGAGTGTAATTGCTTGATAGGTTTGATTGGAAATACAATATGTGGGCAATTTTAGAAAATATACTATATGCTCGCAAGGTGTTCGATGAATTGCTCTGTCCATTTTCTGTTTATATGTTGTTAAAAATATTATTGTTAAGGAATTTAGTTAGTTTTTCTGTTTTAGTAGTATTCATATTGTGGAATGGATAATTATGATTGCACTGAATTAGTTGGATGGGTAATTTATGAAAGTATCTAGATGATTTAATTAGTTAATTAAATTTCTAGTTAGTAAGGTGTTCTGTAAATTGTTTGTGTAGTTAGTTTATTTATATTTAGTAGCTAGTCAGTTGAGTAGGTATACATATAAATATAACAAAATAAAATAACCAACTATATTTTTTTTATATATATATATATCATCAAGTAGTATATATTATAGATGTGTATACACATATATATAATATGCATATAACACAACCAAGTAGTATATAAAATAGCGTATTATATATTATATAGACTCGCCGTGTACGAACAATATCGATATATATCCTTTTCCGAAGATAGGTTAGTTATTGTTATTTTTTATATTTAATATTTTAAATGTTAGTTAAGTTATTATACATTATAACACTTTTTTCTAAATATTTTTTAAATTTTGACTGGTTGTTTGTAGAATGGACCGTGAATGGATGTACGGTCTGCGAGGGAATTATTTTGAATCGAAAGTGGAAAATGAATTTTGCAAAGCAGCTCTCTATCATCAGAAAAGGATGAACGACACTCACATTCCCTGTCCATGTGCACATGCGAACTTCGCAACAAATTCCCTAACCTACATGCTATCAGATTTCATCTATCACGACGTGGATTTATGCCAAACTATAAGATATGGTTTTTGCATGGCGAGTCTTTAGAAGTAGTAGCAGGGTGCATACTTCCACCCAGCAGAACAGTGAAACAAGAAAGGTTACCGATGATACCACATTTCCTAATAATGAGTGTGATCAGAGTGACACTGAAATCAACGATGATAGTGAAAAGATTGAACAACTGAACTCTATGCTGCAAGATGTTGAGGATAATTTCACAGACAAGCCCGATGAATATCAAAGATTAGTTGACGCATCACGGTCCCCTTTGTTCCCCGGATGCACCAAATTTTCAAAATTGACATCCGTGCTACACTTGTTCAATATGAAAGCAAGATTCGGCTGGAGTGATAAGAGTTTTACGGCAATACTAGAACTATTCCACGACATGCTTCCAGATGATAACAATCTTCCTACATCCACTTATGATGCAAAAAAGTTGATGTGTCCTATGGGTGTGGAGTAGAAAAGATACACGCATGTCCAAACAGTTGTGTATTATACAGAGGAGAGAATAAACATTTGAATCAGTGTCCAAAATGTCATTTGTCACGCTATAAACATAAGGACGGCCAATCATCCAATTCTAAGAAAAAAAGTCCTCCAGCAAAAGTCATTTGGTATTTACCCATAATACCAAGGTTCAAACGTCTGTTTGCAAATGTCAGAGATGCCCAAAATTTAAGATGGCACGCAGAAGGAAGGAAAAATGATGATAAGCTGAGACATCCAGCTGATTCACCACAGTGGAGGACTATCGATAGAAGATTTGAAGATTTTGCCAGTGATAATCGAAATTTGAGACTCGGGCTATGTACAGATGGGATGAATCCCTACGGCACTCTAAGTAGTCAACACAGCACTTGGCCTGTTGTATTGTATTTACAATCTTCCTTCGTGGTTGTGTATGAAGCGAAAATACATTATGTTATCATTGTTGATTTCTGGTCCTAAACAACCCGGACATAATATCGATGTATATCTTGCACCGCTGATTGACGATTTGAAATTGCTATGGAATCAGGGGACATGGTTTATGACGGTTACGCCAGACAAAACTTCACACTTCGTGCCATGTTGTTTTGCACAGTGAATGACTTTCCAGCGTACGGGAATTTATCTGGATACACGGTGAAAGGCACATTTGCTTGCCCAATATGTGAGGACGACACTTGTTCTGATCGTCTAAAGTTTTCTGGCAAAAACGTGTACATGTGTCATCGTAGATTGTTGCCAGCAGCACACCCGTACCGTAAAAAAAGGAAGTTATTCAACGGAAAACTGAAACACGTGTTGCTCGTATACCTTTGAGTTCTCAAGAGATCTATGAAAAGGTGAAAGACATTGAGAATGTTTTCGGTGTTCCGTCCAAATCTACCCAAAAAAACATCTGGAAAAAATGTTCAATATTTTGGGAACTTCCATATTGGAGACATTTATCTGTTAGGCATTGTCTTGATTTTATGCATATTGTCAAAAATGTTGGTGAGGCTGTTGTTGGGACTTTGCTTAACATACCTGGGAAAACAAAAGACGGAATGAAGGTTCGAAGAGACATGAAGCTATGGGCATACGTGAGGAGTTGCATCCTCAAGAAAGAGGCAAACGAACATATTTACCTCCAGCATGTTACACTTTGTCTAAGAATGAGAAGATCAGCTTCTGCAAATGTCTTCATTCCCTTAAGGTTCCTACGGGTTATTCATCTAACTGGAAAAGTCTTGTGTCAATGAAGGACTTGAAATTGGTCGGGTTGAAATCTCATGATTATCACGTTCTGATGTTGCATCTCCTTCCTGTTGTCATTCGGGTATATTGCCGAAGGATGTCCGAAATGCAATTACAAGACTATGTTTCTTTTTGAATGCAGTGTGCAATAAAGTCGTGGATGCTGATACACTTGACAGTCTGCAACGTGATGTTGTTGTTACGATCTGTCAACTTGAAATGTATTTTCCACCCTCTTTTTTTGACATCATGGTTCACTTAGTTGTTCACATTGTTAGGGAAATCAAATTATGTGGTCCAATATATTTGAGGTACATGTATCCGTTTGAGAGATACATGGGAATTTTGAAGGGAAGGATGAAGAATAGATATCGACCTGAAGGAAGTATTATAGAAGGGACAATAACCGAAGAAGTGACAGAATTTTGTACTGAATACTTAAAGGGTGCAGTTGCTATTGGAGTACCACAACCTAGACACACGGGAGGGACAGAAGGTCAAGGTGTTACTGGGAAAAAAATTGTGGCAATTGATTCATCCTCAATGGAGTTAGCACATTTGTTCGTTTTACATCACCTTGAGATTATTGAGCCATTTTTTGAGAAACACATGACTACACTAAGAGGTCAATATCCTGGGAGGAATATTGTTTGGCTGACAAAAGAGCAAAACAAGACCTTTTGTTCATGGTTTAGAGACCATGTTATGAAACTTGCATCACTAGCGCCTGATAATGTAGGTGAAGAGCTCCGTTGGTTAGCTTTGGGACCTGGTTCCACTGCTGTATCTTACGAGGGGTATGACATCAA
Source organism: Limonium bicolor (assembly GCA_023374045.1). Lineage (NCBI taxonomy): Eukaryota > Viridiplantae > Streptophyta > Magnoliopsida > Caryophyllales > Plumbaginaceae > Limonium > Limonium bicolor. Next base: position 231,122,075 of record CM041778.1, read on the forward strand.
TGGGTTCACCTATTGGACAAAACGACAAGATGATAGATGTTTAAACCAGAATAGCGGGGTGAAAGTAGAAGCAGCAACAACTCTGTACACCCGAGCTTCAGCGATTTCAACCTCGAGGTTGTATTATGGATGTATTGAAGATATTTGGGAACTTGATTATCAGTTTCAAAAGTTTGTTATTTTCAAATGCAAGTGGGTGGATTACAGACACGGTTATCGGGTTGATGGGTTTAATTTGGTTGATTTATCAAGTCTTGGTCCTACACACGATCCGTTCATATTTCCCAAGGACTGTGAACAAGTATTTTACATAGAAGATCCCATCGATTCTAGATGGTCAGTAGTTTTACCAGGGAAAAGATTTGTGATCACAAATGTTGATCAAGATGTTGATGACGATGAATTATTATTTGATGAGACACCACCCTTTTCTAACAGTGTTCCTGCACCAACATTGTCGATATTCCAGACGATGTAGTGTATACTAGGTCTGATCATGATGAGGGTCTATGGGTCGAAAAACCATAAATGATGTGTTTGTTTGTTAGGTAATTAAATATTAATTTTTTATGATATCTGATTATGTATTTTTATATTATTTGTTTTGTTGTTATTAATATCATATTGTTTATCTGTGCAGACAGTCAAATGGATGATATGGACGATCCGGTCGGTGAGATTCTGTCTGATGCAGCCCGACCGAGGAAGAGGCAAACACGTGGAGGGAAGGGCCGCAACTCAAGGGCCCGGACTGATGAGGGGGGTAGTGGCACCGCCGAGATTATAGTGTCTGATGTGCCAGCTGCAGACACACAAGCTGGACCTTCTGATTCGCAGATCCCAGAGAGCAGGACCGTGAAACCTCGAGGTCCTACAAAAGCTCTGAAGTCCAAAAAGATTGAGTCGAAGCCGCTGCAGTTTAATGAGTATCTACAACCGACTGGGGAATGGGCTGGAGACTTCACTACTGAGCTGGGCATCATAGTGCGAGAGTATTGTGATATCACTCTCTCCTGGCCTCAGGTTGACGAAGGATTGAAGAAGCAGATGTTTGAGATCGTACAGGTAAATAAACAATAGTTGCAGTATTTATTGATACGATTTACAAGTATGCATAACTAACATCCTTTTCATTTATGATGATATGCAGAAACGATATCGAATACCTGAAGAAACCGAGTACTACACCATGGTAAAATCGATGATGCGCAAAAAATTTTCAGATCATAAGCATGATCTGGTCAAATGGTTCATCACCAAGAAGCTTAAGCGGCCTGACGGCGACACACGCCAGCCTTGGGAGATCTACACAGCAATAACCCAAGAGAAGTGGCAGCAGTTTTATGACAAGAAGATGGAGACGAAGGTACATACTAACTATTAAATAATTAAGTATTGTATATACATACAAATAGGTTTACATATGTATATGTTTTTAATCATCATCGTGTACTTTTGTTTACTTGATAATAGGAGTATCGTGAGGCCCAGTCAGCGAATGCGAAGAAGAATGAATATCGTCACTTGCTGGGTGCTAAAGGGGTTAACAGAAGAGTTCCTGAGTGGGTGGCAGAAGGGGAGTTGCCATCGGATGTGAGCACTCTAGATGAGCACCAGAAACGGGGTACATTTTGGAAGCTTTCACGCACTAAGAAAGACCCAAAAACTGGAGAGCGTCTGTATCCCTTCGAGAAAACGAAGGAAATTGTTGATAAGATGGTAAGTACTTTTGTTTAATCCTTATTATTTTTTCAAATTCAATATTTCAATCCTATAATTTATTATAAATCCTATATGCATTTACTTCTAAAGGCTGAAATGAACGAGCAAGCAACCCAAGGGACTTGGGCTCCTGATCGACATGATGACCAGCTGTCTCGGGCGCTAGGAAAGAAAGATCATCCAGGCCGAGCAGTGGGGTTAGGGGGGGTTAACATAGGGATAAGAAAAGTATTTGGAAACCCCGGGTCGAGGAAAGGAAGTAGTAGTCAGGAGAGGATGATCCCGTATGATGAGCATTTACGTGTCCTCACTAGCTTCAAAGATCAGTTGAGGGATGAGATCCTTGCTGAAGTGCGTCAGGGGACTGGTGCACCCCAGCCATATGCTCCTGCTTCTGATCCTTCTTATGGATATGCTCCTGCTCTGATCCTGCTTCTGATCCTGCTGGACTGCACACAAGCACAGAGTCTAATGATCCGTATCCTTACGCATATGTACAGGTAAATTTTTATATCTTTAACTGTTTTATTACTTGTCATATCGTTTATTACTTATTTATCAGTTCAATCATCTACTAATCTGATTAAATTGTAGGATCCAATAAACTGCAACCTCTTGCTCCCGTACAACAATCAAAATATACCAGTTGCAGAAGGAAGAGTGTACACATCACGCTCGAATGACGTGGTCCATGGCATGCCATTACAGCCGTATCACGGGAGAGTGTCTGTGGACGAACCGATTACACGTGTCCTGATTTAGCACTCCCTGTACCTACGGAGGAGTACAGCACGGTTCGGTCCGCAAAGGGTGCATTTCTTCAATGGCCTGTTCGCCTGATTCAGAAGTGTATGAAGGTACGCCCAATACTACCTTTAATATAGTTATTGTAGTAAATTATAAGTGTGTGGATGTTCAGTTCATGATTAGTAATGTATGTCGATTGCAAATAGGCATTAAAGGAGAAATCAAAGTCTCCTGAAAAAAAGAAGTCAAAGATTACATCTTCTGGATACAGAGCATCCACCAATGTCGTTACCAAAAAAACTTGGTGGATGATTCAATATATGCACGCTTGGGGCCAAACATGAAAGTGTTGCATGATGTGATCCGTGACTTCCCAGCTGATAAAGATTCTATCCTTCTTAGCTTTGAACCTGACATTCTTCACTATGAAGAAGTTTTAGAAGTTGACTTATGGACAAACGACATGCAGGACATCCTGAAATCTGACTGGGTGCCTATCACTGTTGTCCACTCATTCATTCTGTAAGTATTAGTCTTTTTTGGTAATTAAGTTATAAAGTGATGCCCTGAAACAATGTTAATTACTATATCTTTTAATTAATGAATAGGTTTTTGCATGAGAAAATGCAAACTTTTTCACTTACCAAGTATGGATTTCTATGTCCTGAGAGACTGTCATACACTGCTGTGATGTCTGATGTACAAGGTAGTAAGCTCTACTTACAGCGTGCGATTGCTAACAGCATCAATGCGAGAAAGAAATATCTCCTGCTGCCCTACCATCAAAGGTAATAACTTGTGTTTATCATTTTAATTCCATTAAGCATGATCTACTTGTTGATTTTGACATTATATGACATGTTAGTGTTTTGGTATTACATAGTGGTCATTGGGTCCTACTGGTGTTGTGTTTGGATCGTGCACGTATACTATATCTTGATCCGCTTCGGCATACAGTGCCGATAATATCAAGATAAAGCCACACCTTAACACGTAAGTACATTATAAACCACTTCTTTATGCATTTCAATTCTTTTAATTTAATTTTGTTGTGCATGGATATCCTAATTTTATTAATATACATTTATGACATTTAATGTGCAGTATATATCAAAGTGTTATGATTTCACATCTTGGTATAAGGATAAAGGTGCTGTCCCCTGGACTGCAGTGAAGGTACATGCATCACTTGTTTTTCATTGATAGAACAAATGTCTTATGTAATTAATCCTTTTTCTTTTTTGTTTAAGTGTCCACGTCAACCCGGGGGTTCGGAGTGTGGGTATTATGTCATGAGATATATGCATGACATAATCACCCTTTTTGGTGATATGCAGGATCAATTAGAAAATGTATGTTGAAGTCATATATATATTTTTTAATTTTAATATTTCTTTAATGATTAACTCATTTTGTATTGTTTTGTTTTTCAAAAGGTTTTCTCTAATGTTGGCGAATACGACAGACAAACGATCAACGCTATGTTGGAGGATTGGGCGGAGTTTGTCTATATGAATTTAGTTTGATTTTCACTTTGTTTTTTCGATCGAATTGTTATTTAGAACGTTAATGTTTAGAAATTTATGGCTAGGTAGATTGTGAAAGATGACCGGTTTGAGTACAATGAATATCTTGGTAGTTGTATATCTATATGGTCATTTGTGACCATTTGAAATGGTTTGTATATGGTCATTTGTGACCATTTGAAATGTGTTGTTGGTCATTTGTGACCATTTCATCATTATTTTGATTTTTTGACAATTCTCTTACAAAGAGTGATTGACATCCTCTACAATATGACGTAGAGAGATTTGGATATATCTGGATGTTGTATCTGTATATTTTACAGGTTTGTTGACATATGTGGGATTGTAAACTAAAACGAAAAAAACCAAAAAAAAAAAATAGACATTTTCGGCGGTTCCTAGTAAGAACCGCCGAAAATAAGTAAAAAACTGGCTATTTTCGGCGGTTCTTATAAGAACCGCCGAAAATGCCAGTTTTTTACTTATTTTCGGCGGTTCTTACTAGGAACCGCCGAAAATGTCTGTTTTTTACCTCATTTTGAGCTGGGACAGCGTATTTTCGGCGGTTTTGGCGTTTGGAACCGCCGAAAAAGGTTGTTATTTTCGGCGGTTATAAAACCGCCGAAACTTTGGAAGGGTCTTTTTCGGCGGTGTAATATTCGGCGGTTTAAAACCGCCGAAAAAGGCCCAAAAGAACCGCCGAAAATGACCCTTTTTCTACTAGTGAGTGGTGAAGTAGAGCCTAAGATTTCACCGGCGAATAGAGGTGGACGATTGGCGAAGATGATGTCGTGCTCGGTAAGGCATTCCTCGGCGGCAGATGGTGAGGAGATGAGGAGGACGCCGCGGCTTCCTAGTCGGAGATAGAGAATTGGGCCGTGATGGGATGCGAGTTTAGCTAAGTTGCGGTGGTGGGTGCGGCGAAGTAGTGGAAGTGGCCCAGCATTGGAAGAGTTGGAAATGGGCTGGATGGGAGGTTTTCAAGCTTGCGGAGGAAGTGGTTCGTGAGGTAAAAGACGACCGCGAAGATGGTTATGTAGAGCCAAATATCTTCCATAACTCACCGAAATATTAAGAAAAGTCAACGGTTTGGTGATTCTGTCAGACTGATAAGAGCTTAAGATGGATGATCATGAAGCACATGTTTCTAGTATATATACATGGTCAACTGATGAAACGATCCGTAGATTAAGTAGTATAAAAAATCATTGGTCTCTTCTTTCCCAAGAAAACTTTGGGCGCAAGGACTAGATGGAATGTTAAGTATGTATTGAGTTCCTTTCAAAGCGTGCGTGAGTTTTTTTTAAGAAGAAGAAGAGAGATGATTATATTTAAAAGTTAGATAACCTAGAAACAAACTGAGATCGACGGGTCATATTGGCTTAGCAATGTGTTAAGGAATTGTGATACCTTGAAATATAGTACCAAGTTACAGAAATGAAAGGCCCTAGATTTGATAAAAAGGCGGTGTAAAATGTCTCGGACCGAAGAGTGAAGGGATGAGGTGGTACCCAGATGGAGATAATCTACGAGCTGTTTGCAGTCTATCAATAAACGACTTGATGTGGCTCCAAAGTCATATGCTGCCTTTAGTCCTAATTCCAATGCCGAGGCTTCAACTTCCGTTGCAGAATACATTTTGAACCTTACCCTATTTGCAAGTGTTTTAGGATCTATTTAGATTCTAGGTCCAATTTTTAACCAAAATCTTAAAATTATGTTGTAAAACAATAATCATTAAACTTTAGGTTATCTCACTGGAACTTATTAAGAATCATCACCAAATTTTAACCTTGTAAACTAGGAAATGTAAGATATCATGTTCGGAGGCTTGTTAAGCAGTTTTTCAAGGTTCAATTACTTTCATTACTCATCAAAGGTACCTTAACTTTACTAATAACATCTTAAGCCTTGAAAATTGTTGACTACAACATTAGGAGGCAACTTCTGTCCTTTCGTATTTTTTGAAGTTTATTAAGGTTAAACGGAAAGGAAAATCACATAAGTCGTATCAAGGATTTCGGTGGCAAATTAAGGCAAATGTTGTAAGCGTCTATGACCCCGAAGCTAGTGTCCATGTCCTCGGATTTCTAAAACATATAGCAAATAAAATCACGAAGTTAGCAAAAGATAAATACTTTTGAGAGTCCAGGACCTCGCAAAAATTCCTGTGACCTTGGACCCCGCAAAAGATCCAATTTTAATTTGGTTCACGACCAGTCAGCGACCTCGCACTGCCTGTCCAGACCCCAGACAAGGTGTCCGATGGTGTGGACCACTCATGGACCTTTGGTTTTTGAGGTTTTTGTTGAGTTTTGGACCGAAAATTTAGTGGCTTCAACTTGGTAAGGAAGTTAGAGCACAAATAGCAAAGAAACGTAAAAATGTTGCACTTTTTGAATTGAATTTTAGCAAAGACCAAATGTGGGGAGATAGTGGAGGTCGTAGGTTGAACATTTGAGATTACCAACCTATTTCAAGCACTCCGTGGAATCACCTACAATCGTTGGGATGCTTCAACCTGTTCGTCGATTAGGTTCTGGTAGGGCAACGACCATCAACTTTCAATGACGCCTTCAATGACATGTTCTTCACGTTTTGGTAGGGCTTCACTGATTGTTTGGTGATTGGATCTTTGAGTGGGAGTTAAAGATTATTTTTTTATGATTTTGGTAGAGTTTAGGCAAGGATTTAGTGGCTATCAAGAAAAAATTCATGAAAGGCAGTTTGGAGGAATTTCTTATGACTGAGAATGTGTGTCCTTAGGTCATGAGGATGTTTCTGTATATAGACAAAGTCCTAACGGGTAGGGTAGGGCTAAAAATTTAGATTAGGTTGCTCTGTAAGCAACCTCATTGATTATTTTTGACCTTGAGATTTTATTGGCAATTATAAGGGGGTGTTATGATTATTGAGAGGTGGATTCATGTCATTTTGACAAACGAGTGAATTTTGATCAATCTTGCAATCTGGCGCAATCAACAATTTGTAAATAAATATTGGAAAATCAAAATTTTTGAAGTTTTAACTAGATTCTCTTGCAAATATGATTGCTTTGATTGAGATAAAATTCATAAAGTTTAGGAATGGATTTGAATAATTTTTGGAGGAGAGAATTTTATTTTTGGATAAGCTCCAAAAATTTAAGTTTTGGTTCACAATGAATTTGGCCAGGTTCATGACTACATATAGACCTGCTCCCAATGTGGCAATTCTATTTTTAGTATATGGATAAGGATGGTAATGGGTCCGCGAGTACCCGTTTAACCTGCTCACCCAACCCTCTAGACCGGGTGAAAACCCGTAAAAAACGGCGAAAATGGGTGAATAATTCCACCCGTCATCCGACCCGCTCACACGCATAAATATAATATATGTATTATTATTTGTTAAGTTGTTAACTATTATTCATTCTTGGTAATTTTGCAAACCTAACTAGTGAACAAGGAACATTCATGCTCTGCGCGACTGCGCCATTCTTCATTCTCATAACTCTCGATAATTGTGCACCCCTAACATACATGCTCTGCGCAGTTTTTAATTCTCTTCACTGAAGGTAATTTCAACCCTAACTAGCGAACATGGAACATAGATGCTCTGCACCTCTATTTTCTCTCTTCACTGAAGGTAATTTTGCAACCCTAACCAGCGAACATGGAACACACATGCTTTGCGCCTCTATTTTCTCTCTTCTCTCTCGGTAATTTTGCTACCCTAACTGGAAGACAAGGAACTTACATGCTTTGAGAAGATTTTCATTCACTTCGCTGAAGGTAATTTCGCAATCCTAACCGGTGAACATGGAACATACATGCTTTGCGCCTCTATTTTCTCTCTTCTCTCTCGGTAATTTTGCAACCCTAACTGGAAGACAAGGAACTTACATGCTCTGAGAATTTTTTCATTCTCTTCGCTGAAGGTAAGTTCGCAATCCTAACCGGTGAACATGGAACATACATGCTTTGCGCCTCTCTTTTATCTCTACACTTATGGTAATTTTGCAACCGTAACTAGCAAACATGGAACATACATGCTCTGCGTAGTTTTTCATTCTCTTTTATGAAGTAAATTTTACAACTCTAACCGGAACATGGAACATACATGCTTTGCGCCTCTAATTTCTCTCCACTCACAGTAATTTACAAACCTAACCGGCGAACAATGAAATGAAAAAACATACGGGTGAAACGGGTGACGGGCGACGGGTGCAGGTGATGGGTGATATGGGTGAAACGGGTGACGGGCGAAACGGGTGACGGTCGATACATAACAAGTGACGGTCGGGTACGGGTGGAGCGGGTGAAGTCGGGTGACTAGTACGGGTGATGGTCCACCCGACCCAAGCCCGACCCATTGACATCCCTATATGGAACCCTCTTTTTCTAGTTTAAGAAGAATTAAACATTTTCGAAGGAAGTTAGCTCATAATAAACATTTAGAGTCCAACTTTCAAAAATAAAATTATCCTTAAAAATTAGAAATGTGCTATTTATCGGAAATGTAATGTCAAGTCATTTTAGGTTCCGTTCTGGGAAGAGATTAATAGAGTAGATGAAGATGAATGAGAAAATTGTGGGACCCTCCGGTTTTCAAAAAAAATTGCAGGACCCTCCATTTAAATCAAGAGCATCCATTTTTCATCTCCAGTGGTAGATTAAAACACTAGTCAAACCAACATTTTGAAACTCAACATAATCTTCATCTACCTGCTTTAATCTCTTCAGTGAACGAATCCTTAAAGTGGTGGACGAGTCTTAAAAATAGAAAGTTCCAAAAATACACCTGAAAATATCTCGATCTTGTGACTTTTGACTGTCTTGACCTTCCCTTTGTGACATGGGAACCATTTATAGGATCAAAAATTTTGATATGAGAGATTTCCCCCATTAGCTAGATATAATGTGAGTGAAAAAGCTGGTTGGTTCTTGACAGTGATGCCTTAAAATTTTGCTAGACTTCCCATAGTTCTCTTTCACCTTGTACGGAGTGAAAAAGGTTCCAAAACGTTTGTGACCTTTTTTAGAAAGCAAAGTTTGACTGTGCTGAGCTATTCGAAGGCGTTGGCAGCCTAGGTATAATTGAAGTTGTGTCAAGCTTTTGAAGGTGCTGACAACCTTGAAAGGAAACTAAAGGGTGTCGAGCTATTCGGAGGTGTTGGCAACTTGAGGAATTTTTTGAATTTACTGAGCTGTTCGAAGCGTTGGTTACCTTGATATGAAATTCAGGTTGAGAACCTATTTCTAGGATAACAATTGTGACTATCTGTAACTCGAATAAAATTAAGAAACTGTATCGACTACTGTGAGTATCTATAACTCGGAAAGGTAGTGGGAAATTGTATCTAAGATGATAATTAAGAGTATCTTCAACTTAGAATCATTGAGAATTTACATCTAAGACAACTATCGTGAGTATCTATTACTTGGAATGACAGTGAGAATTAAACAATTGTGAGTAACTATAACTCGGAATGATAGTGAGAATTCAACAATTGTGAGTATCTATAACTCAAAATGATAGTGAGAATTTGTATCTATAATTGTGAGTATCAATGACACGGGTGTAATCTATAACTCGGGGTTTACTCTATTGGTTTTCTGAGGGGACTGCTCGCCAATACATAATTGAGATGACTTCATGTTTTTCTAGGGAACTTATTGCCATCACCCGTCAGTATGTTATCCAAAAAGTTGACATTAATGGTGATGAATTATTGCCATGCCTTGCCAACTTATTGAGAATTATATCTTGGAATCTATATCTCGCACCATATTACAATATTCCCATCACAACATGGTCATACTCAATATGTCAAATTACGGTGATTCAGTAACCACAATGGGTGTGCAGTAGAATAAATACAACTATGCAATGTGTTTGATGATACAATGATGAGACTGATGTAATGTGTGTGATGATGAAAATTATGCGAATACTAAGTGCAACGTCAAGCTGACTCAACTATCAACAAACAAACCGACTAAAATACCAAGAATGGACAAGCTTGATTGTCTAAAAGAACATATGCAACTGTCAAAATGAACTAACATGATTGTACTAACTCAGTTGTCAAAGCTTTATTCAATTGTGCTGACTCGATTGTTGAAAGTGACTAGATTTTCAAAAGTAGGGTGGACTCGATTATCATTTCGGAATAGACAAATATCTTTTTCAATAAATGCTCATGGAAATCTAATTTTCTCGTATGGATTTCAAGGTTAAATGTTATTTCCTCAAAGCTAAGCATGCCTTTGGGCTTTTGGAATTTGTGGTGTTATCAAAACATTTGACGTGCATAATTCTTATGAAGTGCTTAAGGCTTTGAAATATGTTGCTTAAGGCTCAAGCATTTGGGCTTTAGTGGAGATTTTTTAGGCAATCGTCATTCCGACGTTGCCCCCAGTATAGTTTGTGAACTTAGGTAAAGATTGAAATTAAAGGTTGATATGGATTGGAGGGAAAACTAAAGATTTGGGAGAAATTGGAGGGAAGTTCAAGAATTGAAGAAATATTAGGGTTTATAGATGAAATTTGAAAGGAATACGAGAGGGAAATTAATTTGATTGAAATTTGAAATTGAGATAATTTTTGGATGATGGGAATTGAAAAGGTTGAATTAATTTTGGAGTTAATGTGAGGATTTGGAAGGTTATGAGATTAATTATTATTGGAGTTTGAAATGGGAATAAGAAGGGTTAATTAAGGAGAAACCACAAGGGCAATGAGTGAATGCTAAGGTATAAGTACGAATGGATTATTAAAAGTTGATGTGCAAGGTGAATTAAGGAAAGAAGGAGAACCCTAATTGGAGTTGAAAGATTAATATTAAATTGAGGTTTGACCAAAATTAGGAGAGTTGACCACGTTTACCACATGGTCAAGTTGACCAAACTTAAATAAAATACATAAGTGTTGAATAAAGACCTAGGCCACGTACAAAGTTAGGTCAAGGTAGGTCAATCTCAAATAATTAAAAGATCAAACTTGGGTTGGAATTATGAAGAAGACTTGGCTATAAAACTAAACTTGGGGTCCAATTATAAGGCCTAGCTAGGAATCATATTCAACCAATGTCAGCCTTGATTAATAAAGGACTAAAAGTATATGAACACCAATCCTTATTAATTAAAGGATTCATAGAAGAGAATTAATGGAGGTATTTCCAAAGGTGTAGACAAGGGTAAATCATAAATACCTTATGAGTCTATTAATATGAAGACATCAAGAAAGAATGGAAGAAGAATGAATCAAGTTGATTAATAATATTGGCTAATGGCTACGCCTGATCCACATAAAATAACATGTGGCATCCATAAAGTTAATTCCTAGGATAAATAATTAGGAAGGAAATAATTGATGTTAATTAAGGGTGATGGTATTAATGTTTGGATCTTTTCCAGATCTAACTTTGGGAGATCGGGACCAAGATAGGATTTTCCAAATACTTTGGTGAAAGTGTAATGTTTACTGTGTGAATATCTAAGAGCCCCCGAGGATTTTCCTTGGACTCGGATGTGTGTGAGAATGTGTGATAAGAAGATATCCTTACAGCTATTCGATTTTTATGGAATGTTGCATGTGTGATTTAGAACTATTGTGTTGGTGAACCTGATTCAGATTGCCAATTGAAGTGAGAAAAATATCACACAACTTATATAACTTATAAGTAGAGACCGTGGAATATATGATCGAGCAAAAATACCCATGAATTTCCAAGTTAGGAAATTCATATTATATAGTTGGTATGGGGAAAGACTAGCCGAGGATTAGTAGTATTATATGGGCCCAAGGAAGTTAAACTAATCACCATATCTTTTTTATGTTTTTACGAATTAATTATAATTACCATACACTTCTATTATCTTCTCCTGAAATATTTAAATACTAATAATCCATCTTCTATTGACGATGCAACGGTCACCATATTCCTTTCAAATTTATTTACCCAATAATAAATTATTTCTTTTAGATACATATCTCTTCTTAAAGATAATCACGATTAAAGTTATCCCTTCCTGATTGATCGATCAAATTTATTCCTCACTTCATTTTACTTCATTATTTTATTTCTTCTTACTTCTTTCCTATTGGTCACTTAAATCATTCTCCCCACTCAAATAAATTACAATACTGATTTACTTAATATCTTTCCTTTCTAAAATTCTAATAATAGTCTATTTAAATCGCGATTCCCCACTCTCTTCTTCTACACCGCGCCATTCTACGCTCTTCCTTCTCAAATACAATATTTTCGTTCCTTCTCAATTTCGTAGAGTTCTTCCCAGGTGCTGGTATATAGATAAGGAGGGTAGGGTAAGGTCTAAACTTAGATAGGGTTTCAATTTATTTGATTATGATTGGCGTATTCTGATTGTGGAATATTATAAATCTAGACACCGGTATCGACGGCGAGCACTTCTTGTATTGTTGAGTTATCTTCTTGAGTCACGAGACTAATCAGGTAAATTATGTGCTCATGTTTGTTTTGTTGGTGTGAATTTATTTCATCAAAAGGTATTTTGGAAACCCTCATTTTGATTGGAGGATTGGAATTGTATTTTGTGTGTTGTGAATTAATGGTGGTATTTGACAATTGGAAATGGATTTGGTTTTGGGAGCTCTTCCATGGAAAGTAATTCCTTTTGGGGTTCTTGGTGCTCCCTAATTCACCATGTTGGAGTTTTTGGTGCTCCCTGAATCACCATGTTGGTACTCTGGACCGTGACCATGAATTGTTTATATATATATATCTTTTACGTTACATCCAATGACTGCAGTGAAGCTCTATGATCTACTCTATGGACTGACGATTCATAGGGGGGTGTGCACACTTAAGGACTTAGGGTGAGGTGGAATGGTAATTCAGTCCGTTTGTGACTGTTTGGTTTTATTCTGTGGTTATTTCCTATTGAAGGCTCCATATTGTTTTAATAGTTATTGTTGCTGGAAAATGGATTCGGATTGTGGTTATCGGTATCTATATTTTGTTTACCCAATTACAAAGAGATTTCAAAATGTATTTTAAGCAATGAGATGGAATTTACTCAATTTCACTGATTTGCACGATCCCTTCGTGCTTTTGTATATTGTTTTCTAATCGCAGAGAATGGTTGCTGATTTGGGGATTGGGAACGCGTTACCACATAGACTAGGGAAATTTGAATCGTTTTTGAGACAATAACTTGAATTACAGTGGATAGAAATACAACGTTTGGATTATTATGTTTAATTTACAATAGATGATTTACAATATTGGAGTTTCAGTATTTTTGGGATTGTAATGTTTAATCATTTTTTTGATTGTTTTGCTTAAGATTTAGCCTGAGCACTCAAAGGTTTGGGTGTGGTGGTAGCACCTTGGATTTGAAGTAATTTCCGCTATGTTTATGGTAACATTACTTCATTGTTATAAAGTATTTACAACTTGATGGTTTTCTTTTCAATTCTAGTCATTATCTATTGTTCTCTACCACTATTTACATTCTTAAATTCATAGTTTGGGATCTGTCGAACGTCCGTCCGGACATCCATGTTCGGACATGCCCCGAGAGTGACTTGTTGTTTTCGATGTTTCAGTGTGTCCGAACATCTGTCCGAATTTACATGTTCGGACAGCATGTGAAGACGAACCCAACTTGTGAGTTTCGGCTCATGTCCAAACTTACAAGTTCAGACCAACATTCAGACCACGTAAAGGATTTATCAGAACTTGCGTCCGAACTTACATGTTCGGACGTCTATATGTTTCAACTCTCGACTTGAGTCCGAACATCAATGTCCGGACACAAGTTCGGACGCTTTTTCTTTCTGATTTGCAAACTCTCAACTTGTGTCCGAATGTCAATATCCAGACATAAGTTCAGACACTCGGGTTACTCAGTCTGTTTCTCCTTGGCTTGTTTCGAACATCAACGTCCGGACATAAGTTCGAACAAAGCTTATTTTGCTGTTTTAAGACTCGTTTGAAGTCCGTTTTTGAAATCGTTTGTGGTGTTAGATCCGTAGCGACGCGCTCTTTCATTTAAGGCAAAATTCAGGGTGTTACAAGGTTCTATCAGAGCATGGTTTTCGAAATAAGATAAGAATTGACTAAACCGGATTAAAATTTGGGGATAAGCCGTTTGGGGAAATATATTGTATATTATGATGTGTTGATCTGATTGTGCCACATTGTGTAACCTGGTGTGCTAAGTAAGGTACTAGAAGGATGTACGGTGAGTTTCCGAGGATGTTGCGTATATATATAATTGCTTATACATTACTGATATATCTGTATACAAGGATTGGGGTGGTAAGATTCTAGTATAACCTGAGGGGTAAACTATGGGAGTAGAGATTTGAGTACTTTTACCTATGATTCATAATAAGGAGTTCACTTTGAGCTCAAGGGAAGTCGGACTGGAAGATCGACTCAACTTCACGTACAACACAAGGAGTAGAAGCTGATGAATTAATATGGCAGGCAACGACCCCCTGAGGCAACTTCAAGACCTTACGGTGAACCTGGGGCAGATCGTCCAAAGGCAGGCGCAAAGAGATAACGTGCCCGAGGACTACACCAAGATAATTACCCACTTGAAGCCAATTTTTTTGGGGGAGAAGAATACCCAGTATTGCTAGAAGATTGGATCAGGGAATTTGACAAAATCTTCGATGTGGTCAACTGCCTAGAGGTCAGACGGGTCAATGGAGCAGTGTACTATTTTAAAGGGAAGGCCGATATCTAGTGGACGGCCAACATAGATGTTCTACGAGCTGAGCACAACTTTGGGTGGGATGCCTTGAAAGATGCAATGAGGAGATGCTTCTACCTAGAGCACGTCCGTATGTAGAAGTATCTTGAATTCTATGAGCTCAAGCATTGTCCTGGAGCGTGAAAGAATATCATTCGAAGTTGCTGCTGGAGCTGGCGAGGTTCGCACCAACCATGGTCCCAGATGAGGCATCAAAGGTGCGGAGATTCGTAGGCGGGATCAACTGGAGCCTCCAGGAAGCCCTGAGCATCCCAACTCTTCAGGATGCCTATGGAAAAGCTGTAACTGTACAAGGTGCAGCAGAAGAGGAGGAAGGTCCAGGCGGGCCAGAAGAGGAAGCTGAAGCACGGGGAGGAATCTCGAGGCCGCGATGACCGTACCCAGAGGCCAAACCAAGAGAAAAGGTGGAGGCCTAGTTCTAAGGGGAGACAGAGGTTTGACGGGAACCAGAGGTACGACCAGAGGTGGGGTGATCGACCCCAGAGTCAGACTGAAAGGGGAGAGCAAAGAAGAGAGAGGCACTTCCACTGCAAGAGGTGCCAAAAAGATCACCCAGGGAAGGACTGCGAGGGGAACACCTCAGGCTCCCAAAATTTCTACCATACATCTCACCTTCCCAGGCACACATAAGCCCTACCATCACAAAAAGATAACACCTCAGGCTCCCAAAATTCCTACCATACATCTCACCTTCACAGGTACACATAAGCCCTTCCATCACAAAAGGACACCTCCTCAGACACCCATGATAACTACCATACACCTTTTCTTCCCAGGCACACATAAGCCCGACCTCGCATAGAAACGTCCACCTTTCATAGAAATCATCCTTAGGCACACGTAAGCCCTACCTAGCATTTCCATTTAGGCACACATAAGCCTTATCTCGCATCCTTACATAGAAACCATCCTTAGGCACACATACGCCCTACCTTGCATCTCCTACCTTTCATAAAATCATCCTTAGGCATACATAAGCTCTACCTTGCATCTCCTACCTTTCATAAAATCATCCTTAGGCACAGATAAGCCCTACCTTGCATCTACCTTTCACAAAATCATCCTTAGCACACATAAGCCCTACCTTGCATCTCCTACCTTTCATAAAATCATCCTTAGGCACACATAAGCCCTATCTTGCATCTCCTACCTTTCATAAAATCATCCTAAGGCACACATAAGCCCTACCTTGCATCTTATACCTTTCATAAAATCATCCTTAGGCACACATAAGCCCTACCTTACATAAAACATCTTTAGGCACACATAAGCCCTAAATTGCATTTCCTGCCTTTCATAAAGTCATCCTTAGGCACACATAAGCCCTACCTTGCATGGAATCACCCCCAGGCACATATAAGCCCTACCTTGCATACTACATCATCAAACATTCCATACCATTTGCATAACCCAGGCTCGCATAAGCCCTGGCCATAGAAGTTGATGAGGTGCTGGCAATAAATCCTCCTTAGTTATGTCAGCTTATTTCGGGATCAACGAATGGTGGGCGAAGGCAATAAGTCCCCAGGGTTCATACCTGGAGTTATCCATGCACACTGGTTTAGGGGGAAATGGCAATAAGTGCACATAGGGTCCAACCAGGAGCATTGACACGGGTTTCGGTCCCCAAATGCACCAAGCATCATCTGCATACCATCTTCATTTGCATGTCATATGCATTTAATTTTTAGTGGCATGTCATACACGTAATTCTTATATCTGCATTCTACCCATAGGTTCTTGACACCTCCATTACACTTTTTTCTCAGTTCAACTCATTCCTCAGGTAGCTAGCGCCTCATAATGGCACAGCACAATCATTAGACTTTCAGCAGATATCTATTTTCTTCCTCACTACTGGTCAAAATTTTAGGGCATCAACCAGACTTTTCATTTTCATTACAAAGACAAGTTGACGGGGGGCAATTTGTTATACCCAAAATTTTAACCCTGGAAGAGAGTCTCTTAAGACGTAGGTGCTAAAGGGTATCTTGGTCGAGTAGTAAGGATTCCCTATTCGATCGACACATTCCGGAGTGCTAGGGACAACTTAGTCATCTTTAAGGGCGTTTTCGTAATTTTTCAAGGCCCCTAAGCCCTCTATAAGCTTTCTCGCTCCTCCGAAGACAGATTAAATAAACTTGAAATGCTTTCAAATTTTAACCCATGATAGAAGATGACATTTTGAGCATAATGGCTTTGGAATTTAGATTTTTCAAATTTCCAATAATTTTCTAGTAATTTTTTATTGAATCTGGCGAGAAATTGAATTTAAAAATATCCAACATTCAAAAAATTTGATTCTACCTTGGAAAAATCAGAAATATCATCCTTTACACATGGTTAAAATTTCATGGTCAAATTCCTATTGGAAACCCTTGAGCTAAAATGTCGGTGAAATCTTAGTTTTTACTAGATTTTTCAATCTTTAAGAAAGCCTAAGGAACCTTAACCCTTGATCAAATTAGAAGCTCCCAAGCCCTAACAATTCAGAAAACACATCCGTCCTCATCCTCTCACGTTTTTCAACACCCGACCACCAAAATCACACTGAAACTCTCCCAAATCACCTCCTAAACACGTTTTTCAACTCCCACCACTTCCAAAACCATCAAATCACCTTCAAAACATCAGAACCAACCTTAATTCATAGTAACCAGAAGCTAGTCCCGTACCCGAATCAAAAACCAGCTCCAACGAAGCACCAAAATGTTCCCGGCGTGAAGAATCCTATAGAATTCGAAGGTAAAACGGGTAGAAACTCTTATTTTCTAACTCCCACGAATTGGTTAACCTTGTGCCGAAAGTTTAGTTTGAACCGAATGTTTTTGGCTTCTGAATTATTATTTGTTTTTGTTTCTGCCTTGTTACTTGTTCAATAAGTTTCAGCTTTAATTGGAATTCAATTGAAAACTTTTGATTACTAACGTGTGTGGAATCTTTCAGGATACCTACCCATAAATTTTGAGCTTAAAACACCACCGGGAACCACCTAAAACCCGCCGTCCGTGGGTGGTCCGTAGCCTCGGACTCTGTGTCTGGGCCCACGGACGGGTAGTCCGTGGCCACGGACACCCTCGGATGGCGGTGAGATTTTAAATTTTTCAAAAATTAGGGTTTTCTAAACAATGTCCGGGCCCACGGACGTCCTGTCCGTGGCCCAGACTTTTCAAAATTTTGTTTTCTTTTAAATTTGACTTTTCTGTACAACTAGGTTAACTAGGGTCCGTGGGTTCGGACAGTAGGTCTGTGGCCATGGACAAAAAACAATTTGACCTGATTGTACCTTCGAAACCCTAGTTTAGGTATCTTCAGTTCTCACTTTAATTTTCTGTCAAAAAAATGATAAAAAGTCCAAAAAATCAGAAACTTGACCATCTAGGTTAAAACGACTTCGTAATAAGCCGTAATTAAATTAAGTAGAGGAAAAACGACCTAGGAAGGGTAATTAAAGTAATTAAACCCTAAATATGTCGTATACCAAGCCCCGAACCCGGACTCTCCTTTCCTAATTGAATCTAGGTCAAATAGTGGTGGCGACTCATAATAGGTTCCAGTGAGCTAACTTATGATTTACTAATTAATGTTTTATGACATAGTTATTAAGCTTAGGTTATAAGTGGACCTAGAACCCGATCTGACCCTAATCAACTTTAATCAACAAAGGGTAGTGGTTCAAAAAATCGAGGCTAACAGCAGAATTCGTGTCGAAATTCCTCACTTGCCAAAAGGTGAAATTTGAACATAAGAGGATGGGAGGTTTGCTGCAACCTTTGGATGTCCCGAAATGGAAGTGGGATTCGATTTCCATGGATTTGTGATGGGATTACCGCCAGCGAGAGGAGGAGTTAATCAGATATGGGTGATTGTGGACCGACTTACTAAGTCTGCTAGGTTCATACCCATGAAAACACCTGGTCGATGAGCCAGTTAGTGGATGCTTATATCAGAAACGTGGTAAGATATCATGGGGTACCTGAGACCCTTATTTCAGACCGAGATTCGAGATTGTTTCTCTCACTTCTGCAGCAGTTCCAGAAGGCTATGGGCACTAAGCTAAAATTGAGTACAACATTCCTTCAGCTACAGACGGTCAGACAAAGAGGGCATTCAGACCTTGGAGGATATGCTTCGTGCGCACCATTAGGGACTTCCAGGTACGTGGGCAGACATGTTGCATCTAGTGGAGTTCTCAGAACAATAATAGCTATCACACTAGCATTAAGATGGCTCCTTATGAAGCATTGTATGGGAGGAAGTGTAGAACCCCGCTATGCTGGAGCGATATCAGCGAGACTGTTGTGTTGGGACCTCAGTTGATAGAGGAGACTATGGAGCACGTTCGGGTCATTCAGCCCAATGAAGGCAGTTCAGATAGGCAGAAGTCCTATGCTGATCTCAAGCGAAGGCCAGTAGAGTTCGAGGTGAGAGATAAAGTCTTCCTGAAGGTGTCACCTGTCAGAGGGTAATCAGATTCGGGAAGAAAGGAAAGCTGAGTCCTAAGTTCGTGGGACCCTACGAGGTTTTGTAAAGGATTGAGAGGGTAGCCTACAGATTGGCACTCCCCTGTGAGCTGGATAAAGTTCACAACGTCTTCCATGTGTCCCAGTTGAAGCAGTATATCCCCGTCCCTTCTCATGTCTTACAGCCAGAGGTGTTGGAGCTGGAGCAGAATTTATCTTACGAGGAGTACCCCCCATTAGAGTCCTTGATACCAAGACCAGAGAGATCCGATCGAAGTCCACTCGTATGGTCAAGGTCCTATGGTCCAATCATGGGATAGAAGAGGCAACGTGGGAGGTGGAGGAAGAGAAGAAGAAGAAGAAGAAGAAGAAAGAAGAAGAAGTACCCACAACTTTTCGATCAGGTAATAATTTAATTAAGCCAACAATGAATCAGAATAGAACTCTTCCCAGTTTCAGCATTTGGGTAGGGTTTAGCTTTGAGGCCGAAGCTTTCTTTTAAGGGGGATGAGATGAAATACCCGTGAATTTCCAAGTTAGGAAATGCTTATTATATAGTTGGTATGGGGAAAGACTAGCCGGGGATTAGTAGTATTATATGGGCCCATGGAAGTTAAACTATTCACCATATCTTTTCTTATGTTTTTTCTGAATTTATTATAATTACCATACACTTCTATTATCTTCTCCTGAAATATTAAAATACTAATATTCCATCTTCTATTGACGACACAACGATCACCTTCTTCCTTTCAAATTTATTTACCCAATAGTAAACTATTTCTTTTAGATAAATATCTCTTCTTAAAGATATCACGGTCACAGTTATCCCAACCTGATTGATCGATCAAATTTGATCCTCCCTTCATTTTACTTCATTCTTTTATTTCTTCTTACTTCTTTCTTATTGGTCACATAAATTATTCTCTCCTCTCAAATAATTTACAATACTGATTTACTTAATATCTTTCATTTCTAAAATACTAATAATAGTCTATTTAAATTGCGATCCCCCACTCTCTTCTTCTTCATCGCGCCGTTCTACCGCTCTTCCTTCTCAAATACAATATTCTCGTTCCTTCTCAATTTCGTAGAGTTCTTCCATGGTGCTGGTATAGAGATTACGGAGGGTAAGGTCTAATACTTATATAGGGTTTCAATTTATTTGATTGTGATTGGCGTATTCTGATTGTGGACTATTATAAATCTAGACACCGGTATTGACGTCGGGCGCTTCTTGTATTGTTGAGTTGTCTTCCTGAGTCACGAGACTAATCTGGTAAATTATGTGCTCATGTTTGTTTTGATGGCATGAATTAATTTCATCAAAAGGTATTTTGGAAACCCTCATTTTGATTGGAGGAATGGAATTGTATTTCGCGTGTTGTGAATTAATGGTGGTATTTGACAATTAGAAATGGATTTGGTTTTGGGAGCTCTTCACTAGAAAGTAATTGCTTTTGGGGTTCTTGGTGCTCCCTGATTCACCATGTTGGAGTTCTTGGTGCTCCCTGACTCACCATGTTGGTACTCTGGACTGTGACCATGAATTGTTTACATATATATATATATATCTTTTACGCGGCATACAATGACTGCAGTCAAGGAATCCCTGCAGTTAAGCTCTATGATCTACTCTATGGACTGATGATTCATAGGGGGTATGCACACTTAAGGACTTAGGGTGAGGTGGAATGGTAATTACTCCGTTCGTGACTGTTTGGTTTTATTTTGTGGTTATTTCTTGTTGAAAGCTCCCTATTGTTTTAATGGTTATTGTTGCTGGAAAGTGGATTCGGATTGTGGTTATCGGTTCTATATGTTTTATTTACCCAATTGCAAAAGATATTTCAAAATGTATTTTACGCAATGAGATGGAATTTACTCAGTTTCACTGATTTGCGTGATCCCTTCGTGCTATTGTATATTATTTTCTGATCGCAGGTAATGGTTGCTGATTTAGGGACTGGGAACACGCTACCACATAGACTAGGGAAATTTGAATCATTTGTGAGACAATAACTTGAATTACAGTGGTTTGAAATACAATGTTTGGATTATTATGTTTAAGTTACAGTAGCTGATTTACAATATTTGAGTTTCAGTATTTTTAGGATTGCAATGTTTAATCATTTGTTTTGATTGTTTTTCTTAAGATTTAGCCTAAGCACTCAAAGGTTTGGTGTGGCGATAGCACCTTGGATTTGAAGTAATTTCCGTTGGGTTTATGGTAACCTTACTACATTGTTATTAAGTATTTACAACTTGATGGGTTTCTTTTCAATTCTAGTCATTATCTATTGTTCTCTACCTTTGTTTACATTCTTAAATTCGCAGTTTAGGACCTGTCCGAACGTCCGTCCGGACATCCATGTTTGGACAGGCCCCGAGAGTGTCTTGTTGTTTTCGACGTTTGAGTGTGTCCGAACATCTGTCCGAACTTACATGTTCGGACAGCATGCGAGGACGAATCCAACTTGTGAGTTTCGGCTCATGTCCGAACTTACAAGTTCGGACCAACGTTCGAACCACGTAAAGGATTTTATCGGAACTTGTGTCCGAACACTTGTGTCCGAACTTACATGTTCGGACACATTTTCAGACGTCTATATGTTTCAACTCTCGACTTGTGTCCGAACATCAATGTCCGGACTCAAGTTCGGACGCTTTTACTTTCTGATTTGCAAACTCTCGACTTGTGTTTGAACGTCAATGTCTGGACACAAGTTCGGACACTTGGGTTTACTCAGTATGTTTCTTCTCGGCTTGTGGCCGAACATCAACGTCCGGACACAAGTTCGGACAAAGCTTGTTTTACTGTTTTAAGACTCGTTTGGAGTCCGTTTTTGAAACCGTTTGCGGTGTTAGTTCCGTAGCGACACAATCTTTAATTTAAGGCAAAATTCAAGGTGTTACAGTATTGTTCACATGATGTAATCATCCAAGGATGTTCCTTAAGAAATGTAGTAAAAACTACCATTGTATGTTGAACAAAATTGGGATATGATATCCAATATATGAATGAATTCCTAAGAATGTTTCTTAGGCAATAAGCTAAAAGGCCTTAAGCAAGGCAATTGAATACTGGAGACGTTCTCCAAATATGTATAAAGTTCCTGAGAATGTTTCTTAGGAAGATAAGAGTAAGACCTTAAATGAGACAATAAATATCAATTTTGATATATATTACATAAAAGTCTAAGAATGTTTCGTAGACATTGAGATTTAGATGTTAATCATATGGTGAGATGGTTATTGGTTATGGTTTGAAAATCCAAGTTGTTCATGTTTGTGTATTGTGATCTCAAGATAAATACCGAGATAGGGTCCACTCTGAGTATTGAAAATCCAATGAGTCAAAATGATCGTTGGACGGATGCGCTACCGTTGGTGATGGCTTCGACCAGTAGGTCACCCGCCTGATAATAGGGAAGGAGGAATCGGATGCACTACCATTTATGTTGGCTTCGGCTAGTAGGTTACCTGTCTTAGAATAGGGAGAGAGGAATCGCATACACTACCGTTGGGGTTGGCTACTCCCAGTAGGTTACCCGCCTCATAATAGGGAGGAAAGAAGAACTTACCAACACCGACAATCACATTTTTTCACCATACCTCGAGGTGTGATCGAGGATCTATCAGCTAACTGGAGATTAAAATGAATTGGAACGAGCTCACCCACATGCAGCTTCTTGAACATCGTATATGGCATCAGATTGATGCTCGCTCCTATATCACAAAGGCCATATCCGTAGTCCATATCACCAATGAATCAAGAATGATGGGTTGACCTGGATCACCACGCTTAAGAGGTAGCTTCTACAGGATCGCTACTGAACAGGTCTCAGTCAGCTGGATGGTGTCGTTCTCCTTGTACTTCCTCTTATTTGAAATCAAATCCTTCACAAATTTAGTATAGTTAGGCATCTGTTTGATTGCATCAATAAGAGAAATATTAATTGTAAGCTTACGAAAGACATCTAAAAATTTTCCAAACTGCTCATCAAGCTCTCGCTCTTTGAGACGGTTCGGAAAAGGAAGTTCTCTAGCAGGTGTTTTTCCTTTCGTATTCTTAACAGTAGTTAAATGAGAGTTGGAAGAAGCAGGAGCCTGGATCTCCTCGTGAACTACCTCAGGAGGGGCAGGTTGCCCTGATGGTGCACCGGCAGTAATAGAAGGGGACTCGGTCTCCTCATCAGTTTGGCTTCGTGCCACTTTATCATTAATCAGCTTCCTTCCACTTCTTAAGGTAACTGCTTGTACCTCTTTAGAATATTCGCAGTCCTCAACCATCACTGCATCTGAAACTGACACTGCCTTCAACTGCTCCGTGGGATTTGGGTTTGGTTGGGAAGACAGTGAACCAGATGGCCTCTGCTATAAGAGGAACTAAGTTAACTGGGTCATCGTCCCCTGTATTTCACCCATGACCTGCTCTAGATTTTGCTGGCGAGATGCCAGATTCTGGTTAATCAAGGCCTGCTGCTCCTGAGATGCCATCAACTTATCTATCATCTCTTGAAGTTTGACATTGTTTGAGTTAATGATGGCTGCTAGGGTTATGACTGTTGTGATCTGAACTGACCATACTGAGATCTAGTTTAACCAGGTGGTCCTCATTGGGCAGCCCGCTGAGGTTGCATCTGATGTGAATTCAGCGCATTATTGGGATTTCCATATCTTAAGTTTGGATGTTGATTCTGCATCCAGGGCTGCCTATTGTACTGGCCAACTGCATGTGCTTCCTCCATCTGCTTCATCTTGGCCACCATAGGGCATTCCTCACACTCATGATTGTCCCCGCATTGAGAGCAGCAGACATCGCTGGATCCAGTAGACACCTTCTTAACAGTTTGCACAGATGTCTGTCCAGGAGTAAGCTGCTCAAGCATCTTCGCTATGTTTGCCAACGGTGGTACTCAAATGTGCCTGTTCAGCAGCTATCTGATATATCCTAGGGTCTAAAGCCTGAGAAGAACTGTGACCGACTGAGAATACTCTACCACCGCTGCTACTCCACTAGTGTGAGCTCTTCACAGTAAGACTCCATAGCAGCTATGAACTTCTCTTTGCTCTTAGCTAGCAGATTTCCACCCAACGCAGCCTTTACCTTACCTTTGTTCTCATATTTTAGCCCCTAGAAGAACCCCTGAACCCAAGATGTGATATTCTGACCGTGATGAGGGCACTGGCGAACCAGCTCCTTGCATCTTTCCCAGGCTTCGCAAACCGTCTCACTACCTGACTGTCTGAAGGACGTCAGGTCAGCAATCATGTGTGGCGTCCTGGAGATGGGGATGTACTTCTCGTAGAATCTATCTGTCATCTGCTCCAGTAGAAATGATACCCAGCGGCAGACGATGGAACCACTTGGATGCCTCCCCTGACAAACTATGTTGGAACAAGCACACATTCGAGCATACTCCTCAAGTCCTTGTGACATCACAAGCGAGTCTAGATGCACTAGAAACCGATGGACATGATCGAGCGAATCAGCTGGGTCTGCACCTGCGAAGGTCCCTGCAGGGAGGTTCCAAATAACATTGGTTTGAAGGCTAGGCTTGAGTTTCTGCCATTCTGCTATCAGCTATACTGTAAGTTGAGGTTGAACCACAGGGCCCCTTCTGGGGGCAGCCGGCGGATGGTTAATTCACCCCATTGTAAGTTGCTCATTATTCACTGGTCCGTTCGCAGCCACGGTGAAAGTAAGTGCTCTCCTAGCATTTCGTGCTTGACGAACAGTACGGTTGATCTCTGGGTCTAAATTAAATCTTTGTGGTCCTCGAGATTGGGTACTGTGTATTCACTAAACACATGCACATCTAAAATAGATGAAACACAAAAATAAAAAATTAGTACTGATATAAAGTAAAGACTAAACAAACTATTGAATAAGAGAATGTATAAATAACAGAAAACAAAATAAACTAAGAATACAATTAAAATAAGATGGGATTAAATATAATTAAGAAAGCAATAAAACAAAACAAGGCTAAATAAGATAAAATATAAAGAACTAAGAATAACCAAATTAAAATTATAACGAAACCCAAATAGACACATGAAATATAACTAAGTTAAAATTAAAATTAAGACAAAAACTAATTAACACAAAATTAAAATTATAGTGAAATTAAAACAATAAAGAAATAAAATAACAAAAATACAATAAACAAATGAAACTAAAACAAAGTAAATAAAAATAAGATAAATTAAAGTAAAAACAATTGACAACCAAGGCTAAGGACTAGACAAAGTCAAGTCCCCGACAACAACGCCATTTTGCAAACAGGTAAAATTGATCTACTAAAAACTACTAAACTAAACCTAGAAATTAATATATCAATAAGTCTGTCGGGTTGCAAAAATCCCGGTCACTATCGTATAGAAATAAAGTAACCAGGTATCGAATCCAAGGGACTTGACCAAAATAAGCATAATCCTAAGAAAACTGGAAAACAATGGGTTGTTTGTTTTTTTGAGGTTGAGTTAACTAAAGGCAAATTAAAGTTTTAAATAAAAAATTAATGAAGTTTAAATGATAAAATTAATCAAATGAATGGAACTCTGTGTAACAACCCTAATCCTAAACCTGTAATAACGTCGCAAGTCGTAGCATAACAAAATATAATTCGCAGCGGAAAATAAAACTATCTAACGTTGGTGTTACACGCCGTTACTCACCCATGTGAGTAACAAGGCAACCTTACTCCATCCATCAACTTCAACTCCTCACCACTGTGATGAACAAGATACTGAGCACTCTTAATATTACAAACCAAATCCAAACTTAACAACTGAGCAACTAACCCAAATACAACAAATTCCATAGTAGTACATAACAAAACTAAAAGTGTTTATTGAGAACACATCAGCTACCCTGTATCCCGCACTCCGGCTTGTGTCTCTTCTCAGTAACCTGAAATGTTTTGCCCATTGAAGGGCTCAGCAAACGATATGCTGGTATGCTAAATGTAGTCCTAAATCATTTGGATTCCTTAAGTCGTTTAGTCATCTTGATATTAGATTCATTACATGATAATCTAGTTTACAACAATAATAATAATGATAATAATAATAACTGTAGATGTTAAATAAACACATAACAGTTCACAACAATATCATCACACCATTGATAACCAATAATCAATATCAATAACCCAACAAGATACACGTATTAATAAACTGTACTTGTTAGTTGGCCACATGGCCCTTATCCTTTAAGCCAATCACTTAACCTTCCAATTAATTTCCACCTCAGGCGTCATGTTAGGACAACCCTTAATAACTTATTAATGGACAGTAGTCCCCTGGGTACCAAAGGAACCATTGCCAGCTGACCTTATGGCCCAGGATAATTTATTTGCCTTAAAGGCGACCGATCCGGTCATAACCTGTGCACCAACAGCAGTGCCCTCTGCCATCGTCGAATGTGGACAATGGATTCCCTTGAGTGACTCTTGATATAGTCCCTCGTAGTGATCACGATGCACAACCAGATAGTCGAAACTAGCTGGATTCCTCTCTTTATATGTTAGCCCTTTTTTGTCAGTGATACAATAACCAATCCTTGAGTTAAGACTATAACAGTTGACCATCAGTTAGGTTCAATAAAACCTAAAGGTTAGTTAGTCTTGTTCGAGTTTAGATGTGTAAACTTCCAGTCATAAGACGTTCGCGTAAAAATAAAACGCAGTGGTGTCGAGCAATACAATATACAATATCATATACATAAATCACAGATATCGCTCTTAACAATTAAACACACAACGTCTGGACCTCAGGAAAATCCTTAGGACATTCAGACCACACAATTAACATACCGTTCACCGTGTAAACTGCTAGCTTGACAATACACGCCTAGTAGTTTCTCCCCGTAGCGCTGTTATATTTACATGCAATACCGGGTAACGTTAATATAACTATTCACTAAGTATTACAATGTCACTACAGAACTAATACTCGTAGTATACTAACCCCGTATGTTCTTTATTTCTCCCTGTTATTTAACAGTGGTTCGAGGTAGTTTAATAGTCCGTTATTTTATGTAGTAGCTACATGTGATAATGAATTTCCATTTCATGGTATATCCTTATCTCTTTAATTACATACTCATAATTGTTTTCACTTATTCTATATATCAATATAATTTGGTTATTTTTATTATAACCACGATTACTTTATAAACTTTATATTATACTCCATAATATACCATGTTACTTAGTTTTAATTCCTTTCTTTATTAAATTACAAAACCAACCTTATAAATTCGGTAATTACAAGTTGAACACATTAACTTTTATAAATTACCAAATAACCCTTTAACTTTCGGTAATTACAATTAAATATGCTAACTTTTGTAAATTACTAAACAACCACATTAATTCTCGGTTTTAGTATATAGTTTTCCTTTATTTACAATTTAATCCTAAAACTTTATACAAGTTACATATTAACTTATTAACTATAGTTTTAATATTAAAATTTTTTTAATAACCGAATGACCCTTATCTTTTTTTAATTTACACTTTCGCCCCAAATCAATTTCGGTTTTCCATATAAACTTTTGTAAATTACATATCCACCCCAAAACTTTTATAAACTTAATATTTTATGTCATAAATCATTTTGACCCAAAGTTTTTGGTCAACACTTTGACCAAAGCCTAATTTCATAATTAATACTTTAATATACCCAGAAAATCATATATGTTTCGGTTTTACTCCATACTTTCCATAAATTACAAAATAGCCCCAAAACTTTATAAAATGTTATTTTAACACTTAAACACTTACATAAATTCACCAATATTTATAATATCAATTCCTACCTTATATTATATCATAACTATACCAAATAAACCTTTTAGCTCTCGGCAATTATTGGTAATACACCAATCTTTTCAAAATTTACATTTTAGCCACATAAATTAATAAACTAGCCATTTAAATACTTGTAGCTATTTTTAATACTCCCAAAATTTATAATATAAGCTAATATACTTATATTCTTCAAAAATCACCAAATAACCCATTATGTTCTCGGTATTTATTTAAACTTACCATATGGTTTTAAAACTTGATTTATACCTTATAATAAGTATATATAAATGTATATAAGCCATATAACACTTTTAAAAATATGTTAATAACTTAGAATGATTATAAGCTCAAAATAAAGTATTTTATTCCTAGACAATTCGGCTTGAACTTATATGTATCATAATTAATTTTTGTACACAAATTTATACCTTAAGGTAATAATCTTACCTTGTATGTTATAAATTATTTTCTTGACATTATAACCTATAGTATTTGGGCCTTAATATTACTAAGGGTTGTACATGAATTTTATACTAAAGTTTGAAGCTTAAATCAAACTTAAACTTAATAGATTTAATTCTAGAAACTTACTCCTTAAATCAAGATGATTCTTGTACTTGATTTCTTCTTGAATTCCAAGCTCCTCCAATGGTATCTTGATGTAGTATTTTCGGTCTCCTTACATAGGTTTAGGAGATCCAAGTGTTAGACTTCTAACAAGGATTTATAAGTAAGATTTGGAGTAGTTTACAAGAGTTTACCTTAGGTATTTTTCAAGGAATTTTCGGTACACCTTGGGATGATTGTAGATCCAAGTTTCCTTCATGAAATGATGAAGAGAACATTGATTTAGAAGCTCTAAATATTCGGACATCAACTTAGGAAATCACTAGGATTTTCAAACATGAAAATATACCTTAACTTGATCTTGTTGTTCCTTGTGTTGTTGTTGAATCAAGACAACTCCTCTGAGTACTAATGCTTGGCGAAAATTGTTAGGTTGCTAGGATGATTCTTGCTTCAAGACTTAGTAGATTTAGCTAGGAAAATTACATAGAAATGGTGTTAGAACTTAATACACCATTAATGGAGATTTGAAGCTCACAAGATTAACTAGCTAAGGAAGAAAGAAAAGAGAGAAGGAGGTGAGCTTACCAAATCGGTTGGATGAAGGGCAAATGAGAATGGTACTCACGTAAGAGTTTTAGAGAAAGCAGGGGAATGAATCAAATGGAAATAATTGTTATGTCACATGGCATTGTTTTATGCCTTTGCCTTTGTTTTATTTGACTTCAAAATTTGACTCCAAAGTCTTCATTGGCAGCTTGCTTTCGGCCATGTGAAGGAAGGGAGGAAGACTTTGTTTGCCAATTGACACAAGATGACAAGGCAAGATGCTAGGAAATTAGGTAAGGTATTTGTTTTGTATTTTCTATGTTTAATTATCCATGCTAATGTTGTCTTCTTCCCCTGTAGTCTTACGGCAATGGGCTGTAGGTAGGCTATTGATTTTGTCTAATGAAGAAAAGAGAACATGCTAATTAGACAGATGTCTTCTTTTGACTAATTAATCAGCAATCAATCCACCACTCCCTTGGTCATTATCGGCAGCATTAGGCTAGAGCATGGGCTGTTTGATTTGTTTAGTTACAACCTTTACATTATATAAGTCTAGATCTAGCTTTAGTTGTATTTTAT
Organism: Limonium bicolor; assembly: GCA_023374045.1. Lineage (NCBI taxonomy): Eukaryota > Viridiplantae > Streptophyta > Magnoliopsida > Caryophyllales > Plumbaginaceae > Limonium > Limonium bicolor. The sequence continues at coordinate 231,151,807 of CM041778.1, forward strand.
TTCATGACTTTACAAAACTAATTTCTTCTTGTTTTCTTGCAGGTTTCGGTAATGATAGGCTCCTTATACTGAGTTTATTTTGACATAATGTCACATGGTATATGGTAAGATGAGTCACCATTCCATAAGACAATTTATTAAGCTAAAACCATGTCATTTACACCCAAAAAAACGGCCACTATAGGGACCATGTGGGACTGATTTTTAATTTGATTCCTGACACACTATATTGTACTAAGATCATATTGTAACATGTTATAAGTCACAACATTTAATTGGTACATTTATACCAAGGTAAAAGATGAAAGTTTTTAAGGTAAAATGCTGATTTTATACTACTTTTTGATCAAAAAATAGGCCCTATTTGTGCTATGTGTTTAGCACTGGCTTTAATTGATTTAGATGGTCAACTTATCCCCATTTAGGATTCCCAACTCGTGGTTCTGTTGGGCAAAATCTACACAGTAACATATATAGATTTATAGCAAACTAATAGGCAAGTGCAACTAGTCGGAGTAGTACAACAAGTGTCGTATCCTCAGGGAAATTGTTCAATTTTCCTAGTTTCGGTATTTAATAAACAGTAAATAAAAGGGGGTTTAGCCAGTGGCAATCTTGGTGTTTTTGAGTTGGACGGATAAAAACAATTAAAAAGCTTAAATAAAACAGTTGTGTATCAAATAGATGGAAAAATGTGCTAAGGAAGGTGAAATCGCCCAAATATACTTCAGAGTTTAATTATAATCCTAATTTGCTCTATTTGTCTGTTTAAGAATTTATCTTGTGGCCTCCCTAAATCATAGGTAAGGTCAACTCTTAATTAATTCAATAGACTTTTTACTAGCAGAAAAAGTCTAAAATCATTAATTAGCATTAAACAAAAATTCTTTTAATAGCAGCGATGGATTTTATCAGCTAATTAAGGAGATAATATCTAACGTTTGTCTCTCTTTGTAACACCCCTACTAATTCGGCTCCTAAATATCCTATAAATGTCGCACATAATAAATATATCACAGTGGTAAATAACAGACTGTCGCCCTAATGGTGTCACTGTTATCACTCGCCCATACGGGTGATAACGAATTACCTGATAATCAACATGCGAAACGTATTCCCGTAGTGACCACAAGAGATAGATAGTAGAACTTAAACAATTTAAAACCAATCCAACAACAACGATTATTACAAACCGTACTCGTGAGCGTCTAATCAAAATACACCTCGGTTACACAACCCGAGTCCAAAGTATCATAAGTATCCAACCGTACCAAGTCTTAACCAACAGTAATATCACAACCGTCGCGCCCCGCGTCGACTCACCAGCTAATCTCCTGAAATAAAAATGGTTTATGGTATGGAATCAGCCCCTGCTGAGTATGTCATCACATGCCCCGTCATGCCCCCTCAAACCCCTCAATTATTTGGTCGAGAGCATGAGATTCGTTACATACAATACCGTTTTAATATTTAAAACTGTAAAACAATTAACAGTAATATCCATACAATAACACAACCATCAACACACATAACATAACCACAAGTATAACCAATGAACAACAAAGCGAAACAACGAGAATAATAAACAAGTATTAATTCCCGTCCATGGTATAGAAACCAATATTGTTCGCCACCGTACAAGTCTCAACTATATTAATTGTTCAGTTATACCTAGTGACAATGTCTCGTTAAAAACGACATGTCTCTAATTACCCATAAATTATGGCGGGTCACCCACGGCAGTAGCCACTCCAACGGTAGAGTCTCCGACCAACGAGCCATTCTAGCTCACGGGAAATTTTCTTGATACTCACGGACCCGTACGCGGACATCCTGGTATCGTTTTTGTGATCACAGCGCGCACCAAGAGCCACATTGTAACACCCCAACCGCTAATCCTATGCTTACCGTCTAATCGTCCTATTAATCCTACGAGTTCGCAGCGGAATTATTACATACTTACTACGGCGGGTGAAACAATGCCGCTAACCGCCCATACGGCTAGCTAGGCTACTAATACTTACAGTCACGGTCTGATGAACATAACGTACCGAGCTACTAAATTACTTACCAAAATAACATATGCCAAATACTTACATCCTGGATCACCGAGTATTTAAAGTATATTTAGTTACAATCTTTCTAAGTTCCAAAAGAATGAGTTTACCGACTACTCATCTATACCAATTCCCATCCTATCAAAATCCCAAAAAGGTGTACCCCATGGTACACCGGCTACTCCAAAACTACAGCCATGTACTACTCAGTACACCCATCATAATCCAGTGTTTACAATCAAAAAGAAGATAAAGAAATAGAGCTATGTCCTCAGCATCTTCATCAATCTCGAGTACCTGCGTGTAGTAAAAATGGTGCCCCAAGGGGCTCAGCAAAAGCTGCATATGGACTCCGCATATACCGCGTGCTAGCTAGGGCACGCCGACTATTTGACGTCCACTAAACATGCAGTTCATTTATTTCATACATACATGCTTTTCATACATCATACATGCTATACCATTCATTACACGATTCAAGGCAACAATACCATAGCATACATATCACTTACCTTCACAAGGTTAGCCAAATTATGCATCCGGGTTAATCGGAATGCTTTACTCTTTTACTCATTACTTACTTCTTCTTACTTACAATTACTTACTTTCAATTACTTTACTTACTCGTTCTTACTTACTTACTTATACTCAAGTTAAGTCGTCGGGATCTCCGGCCTTGGGTACTACACCGTCCCACATCCGGGATTTACTTGACTCACTAATCCGGGATGCTACCCACTTAAGGGATTTGGGCCGCGGACCAGTTTAAGAGTCAGGAATGGAAGCCAACCTCTCGTGATTCCGCATCCTCACGCGTGGCCGAAACTATATCGGACTTCTACTCATTCCAATTTAATTACCATTTTAAGTTAGGATGGTTAGCTTGTTAGGAATAAGTTAGAAGTCCAAACATAATAAATAACGGTCACGGTACAATACAACATACATACACATATTCATTATCATCCATACGTTTCATGAATTATACAAACTATGGTTTAAGAAAATATACAACATCATACAACACTACATATTCACAAGTATGCATATTAACTCCGATTCGTGCATTTATCTTATTTGGTGATCAATTAGCACACAACACACAAATCAGAGTAACCAAGATAGCATACGGGGCATGAGGAATCCATACCGTTCACCGTTGTCCGTAATTCCAAACGTCCTTCGGTGTCACAAATCAAGTCCTATTATATACATACAATTAAATGATTAATTTAACTATCATTAATTAACTCATACTTACTATGTCCTTATACCTCTTACACTTATACTTTACTTACTTTTCACTACTTAGGTTTTACTTTCTTACTTAACTTTGGTTTACTTTCATACATGTATATTTACATGTGGGTATACATACATATATACAATGTAAATATATATAAATATATATATATAATATATATATATATATATATATAATATAATACATTATTATTTAAAATAATTTTTTTTTTGTCAGGACCGGACTTGCGACCGACCTTGCAAGTCCGGTCCATTCCAGTAGCTCAGGTTACGGAAATTCTTCTGGCCGACCGGACTTGCATGTCCGGTCGCAAGTCCGGTCCATTCCAGTAGGTTTCATCGGGGAATTTTTCTGGTCCGACCGGACTTGCAAGTCCGGTCGCAAGTCCGGTCGATTCCAGTAGCATTCTGACGGGAAAATTTTCTGCTCGACCGGACTTGCAAGTCCGGTCGCAAGTCCGGTCGATTCCAGTAACATTCCCGTCTTGTAAATCTGGGCTCGACCGAACTTGCAAGTCCGGTCGCAAGTCCGGTCCGGCCCAGTATTTGCATTTTAATTTCTGTTTTCAGTCCTCTCTTTTACCCAATACTTCCCCATTGTTCCTACACTTAATCCTACATGTTTTAACACCATTTAAACCTCCTAATACACCCTAGTTCATTTCCTAACTCCTTACACAATTTTATCCTCATTCACTCATTTAAATTTCTAAGTTTCAACTCACACTTTCACTAGTTGTTTTCCCTAGTTGTGTTTGCTACAGATTTTAGCACTAACACTCTCCATCTACAACTCCCTCTTCTAATGTCATTTCTAACACCTCTAATACATTACAACTACATTAACCATCTCTCCCCATCTTCCCTCTATCTATCTATTTCAAAATCTGTTACACTTACATCATTCACCTAGTTAAAATTCACTAAGTGTTCTAATCCTAAATAAATTTTGACATAACCTCCCCTATATTTTTACGCTCTCACCACATATTCTAGTTCACAACTCAACACTTTTCACCTGTTTCAACAACCAAACTATACAAGCTCTCATATACAATACCAATACTAAAACAACACTAAAAACACTACAAAATTCCTGCACACAAACACTACTCCCAATCTGTTTTGTAACAGTTTTACATGTCTTTTAAAGCTTCAAAATACTTGTATTCTCTTACACATTATACCATTAATGCATTATCATTTTACAATACACATTTCCATTCCTAAAATCTGTTACATACTCATTTACAAGACTACACAAGGACAAGTATATACCTTGTTATTTCACAAGCTTCTTCTTTTCCTTCCTCTTTCTCTACCGGTTTTGAAGTCTCAACCACTAACACTACAACCATTCACATACACCATTTTAATACTAAACTCACCCTAAGCATTATATAAGCTCTAATCAAGTTTCTAGGGTTTAGGAATCTCATTACCTTCCAAGGGTTTATGAAGTACTTGGAGCAGCTCAAGAACAAAGTTTCCCACCTTCCAAAGGGAGCCAAAATCGGCTGGGTACAAGAGGGGCAAACAAGAGTTTAACTAGATTTTCGTTTTGCCCATAAAGCTAGAAAAAGATGGAGTGTTTGAAGATATTTTTACCTTAGAAGAACAAGGAGAACAAGGGCCTTCTAGTGGTGGTGTTGAAGCTTCAAATGGGGAATACCCTCAAAATCGAAAATGCTTGTTTTTGGATTTTGGAAAGATGAAAATGTAGCTCTTGAGGAGAGGATTACAATGGCGTAATTTTTATAATTTTTGGAAGAGTATTGAGGAGTTACAAAGGAGAGAAGGTGAGTTTTGTGGGGGTTCTCTCAAGCAGCCATGGAAATCGCATGGAGGTAGAAGAAAGGAAGAAAAGAGAGGGTGAGGGTGCTGTTGCTTCACGTGAGAGAGGGAGTAGAATGGAGGAGAGAGAGAATTGTGAGAGTAATAAAGTGAGGTTTATTATTTTTGTTTTTAGTTAATAAGAGAGTGTGAGTGTGTGTGAGAGAGGGAAATAGAGGGGGGGGGGGGGGCGGCTGGCATACACACACACACACATTTCACTTTTTATTTTAAAAGTGGACACATAAGTTTGTGTTATTTAAGTTTCTACCCCACAACTTGTCTTTTTTGACAGTTTTTACTAATCTCTCGTTTTATTGATTTTATTGGTCCTACAGCTTCACTAATATTTATTAGTGAATATTTAGTTGACTAAAATTGTTATGAGTCTATTTGACCCGCTTAAAGACGCGTTTTCCCGGTTACCTCGAAAAACGCGCTTTAATGTTTATTAGTGTTTTTAATCCATTTCAAGGATCCGTTTTCTTCGGGATTTGTTCCCTTATGGTTATTTATACTTAATTAAGCTTCTAAATTACTTATTAGCCTAATTAATCACTATTTTTAATTACGGGGTATTTCACACATCCTCCTGGCTTTACTATCTTTCCATTAATTAATTATACCATCGTATCGCATTACCAAATTTTCTAACACAGCAGACTAAGGTCATTAGTCCAATCCGGAGTCTGTAAACTCGGGATCCAGTGTTAGATACGAGAGCGGCGTTTAGAAAGGCCAATGCTCCGTATAAAAGTCTCGGATAATATGTATATCTTATTATCCTAGTGCTACAACGTTTTTCTGACGTTCCTTATATTTCATATAAGATAGCACCATAGCCGCTAGTTCGTTTTATATATATAGGTCCATATATACGAACCAATACTGTTAACTCAACAATAGTAAATAATAAGCAGCTATAAATATACAATTCATGCATATTAATTAACACATTCAGACAAACAATCTTATCACAGATCACACAGAAGTCTGAACTGAGGAAGCTCTCAGAGACAATCAGAGACACATAACAACATACCGTTCACCCTGATTGTATTACGGTGGAGTATGAATCAGCAAGATCCTATGCTCCGTGTGTCGTCTCTAACAGTCTAAACAATACATAATGCTACTGATTAGCACCCGTACAACAATACAACTCTACGGTACCTCGTACCGTCTCTAATAACTCCTGGTTAACCCCCCGTTATTAACTGTAAACATTTTGTCGGGTTTACGGCTTAACTCGAGATCGGAAAGATGTTATATTACATGCGTAGTTTGTCTCGTATATTAATATACTTATTGTTGAACTTTGTTATCGCATGTAACTTAATGTATGTTTGTATATCGTATAGTTTGTTTCTTTATTGCATGTATGATTCTTTGTCATGCACTATACATCTCACCTTAGTATTTATTTTGCTAAGGTTTGTCTCCCTTTTTTTTCTTTTGTGGTATAATTCATATGTAAACAACACTTTGAGTCTTATAAATTCTTATTATCACATGTATACTCTTATCATTAGAATTCCATATCTAATGTTAGTAATTCTTTTCCCTTTACCATATGTCATTTTAATTATGAAAATACATGGTCATTAAACCATATTATATTTTTCCACCATATCCTATATCTATTTATATTCATGTATTAAGGAACTATTTCCTATATGGTAAGTCTTATAATATATATTCATTCTTTTTAATGAATACCTCTTATATTATAAATGTTATAATTCTTATAACATTAAAACTATATTACAAATTCCATTTTAAAATGTTAACATTTCCGAACAGCACCTATTTTCTTAAGTATTTACAAAATCCACCACATAATTAATATAATGTTACAATATAGTTATATAACTTATATTATGACATTTAAGTCATTAAAACAATTATAACCTATAGTTGTAAATTGTTTTAAAATACCAAACAGCCCCTTATATTTTCGGTTTTCAATATAAACCACTAAACTTCTATAAATCACAAATCAATCCCAAATTATATTTCATTGTTCATTGATATTAATATCTATATTATAATCCTTAAACCTTAATATAATTATAACCTATAGTTTTTAAAGGCTATAATTTTCGAACAGCCCCTAGGACTATTTTAATTAAATTTCCACCACCAAACTTTGTATATTTACCAAATCTTCCCATTTATAATACATAGTTTTCTAACGCCATTAAAACCATATATGATACATATGTCTTTATAAAATCTTATATATAACTCCAAAAATTACCAAACTATACCAAAAGGTTATAAATATTATTACTAACCTTATATTTTCTCTAAATCTCGGTTTTACCACATATGTTACCCATTTGTAACAATATTATGAAATATCTTATATTATACTTATAATTCATATAAACTCCAAATTTAACCAAATCAACTTCTAAAAATTCCTAATAACCTAAGGTTTGTACTAAACTCCATTTAGTACCCCAAGTTTTCAGAAATCTCAAATTAGCCCCATCTCTTATAAATATTTTACAATATAATACTTATCTTAATATAAGGTAGTATTTTAATTTCTAAAATTCTCCAAACTTGGTCAAAGTCTCCTATATAGTCAACTTTGACTTCTAATACCAAATTGGAATCAAACTTTCGGTAATCACCAATAATACCCCATAGTTTTCTATTTTTACAATTTTGACACAAAACTTTATAAAATGTTATAATTTTTATTAAATTCATTTAAAAACCCTAAATTCCTCTAAATTAAGCCCACAGCTTTGTATTTTACCAATAATTACGGTTTAGCCCCAAACTTAATTATATAAGCATAAATCTAACTAAATAAGCTTATAAACTTAAATTAAAATGGCCTAATGACACGACCTTATTACAACCTTGAACTTGCAAAATAAATTACACTTTAAATGTCTCAAAATATAGTATAAACTCACGGCCTCACCATAGATTAATTATTTTTCCACATAATGTCATAATTTGACCATTATGTTAATAATCTCTTAAATGACTAGCTTAATTTATCTTAGTCATTTTTTTCCATCTCTAGGTTAATATAACCCATATTGTTAAGTTCCCTCTCGGCATAATTAATATATAGGTTAGGAAATCATAAAATTATAAGTTTTAAGGTGTTTATACCTTGATATCTCCTTGTGTGTACTCGGCCACTTGAATGAAAATTCACCACATCATTTAGACATGTTTAATACACCAAAACAAGATATGGTTATACTCCAAGCTTGAGCTTAACCATAAGGAACAATTAATGTAAGATTTAAGGCAAAAATCACCTTAAAAATGCAAGGGAACTTCAAGATGGATTCGGCCTGAATCAAACACACCACAAGGTGTTAGATCCACCATATAGACATAGGAAATAGCTAGACAACAACAAGCTGCCTTGGTATTAGGTTTTACCTTGGAAAAATGCCTTAAAGAAGGGTATTTCCTCTAGATCTCGGCCTCCCTTGCTTCAAATGGCTAACCAACTGATTGAACATGTAAATATGAAGATTATGAGTGTATAAACTCATAAAAATCAAAGGAAGAAAATCGGATGAAGAGTAGAGAAGCTTAAGGTATGTTTTACCTTAAAATGATTTGGAAAACCTTGGTCCCTAACTTGCTTCAGCCGATTGGTTGATGTTAACCTTAAAACACTGAGAATAAGCCATAGGAAGTGATGAGCTATGAGATATAAGTGTAGGTAGTGAAAAGATGAAGAAAAGGAGTCAAAATTAGCCTAAAACCATTACCTTTGAAGCTTAGAAGATGGAGTTGCCTTCCTAACTCAAGAGCATCGGTTGAGAGAGTTTGGAAGGTGAGTGAGCTCGGCTGGAATGGAGCTAGGGTAAGAGAATGATTGGAGATGAGCCTTAATAATTCAAAATGCTACTTTTGATTAGTTTATTGATTGTAATGACAAATGACTCATCAAGGGATAAGCATGGAATGAGAGCCATCGGTTAATGGAGGGGAAAGCTGGACTCACACGGTTTGGGGACTGATTGGAGCAATCATGGAGCAAAAGAGAGTGTATTGTTTAAAAAAAGGTAAAGGTTCCTTTTTAGGGAGTAATGTTGGGGTCTTGTCTTTAGTATAAGCAAGTGGCGAATTCAAGCCTCTCTTGCTTGTGGCTGCCGATCCCATGTGGTCCAAGGGGTCAACTTTGACCTCTTGACCATTCTTAGTCAATGTTGACTCAAGCGGGCCCCCTTTTAGGGTTTTATTAATATTTTAATATTAAATTTGTAAAAATTTGTAAATTTTGGAATTAAATTTAATATGATATAATGTGATTAATATCATATTTAAAGGTAATTATAACCTTTAAGCCCATTAAAAACCAATTTAGAAGGCAATTTCACAAAAATGTGCTTTAAGGTGTTTTAGTGCACATTTTGTGTTGCAAGGTGCTTTTGGGCTTAGTTTTCTTTGAGAATAGTTTTTTGTGTTCCTTACTTCATTATAATACTTAGGAATCCACTTTAGATCCTATTTGAGGTCATACAATCTTTATGGTGCTTTAAGGCACATTTTTGGCTTTACCGATCTTAAGGCATGTTTTGCCTTGTTGAGATCTTTAGATTGTTCCCCAATAATATTTAGATGTTTATTAACCATCTTAGATCATTAATAGATCATTTAATTAAGTTTTTAAGGTTAGAGGTATTTCAGTCTACCCCCCTTAAAAAGGCTTCGTCCCGAAGTCCTTAATCTCTACAGTTCACCTAAGGAATCAAGTTCCACTAAGTAACCAAACAGTCCATCACTAGGGAGTAACTCCCACTAGGTTCAGACCTAGTCTATTCATACAGCATATATTAAATAGCCAAACTCATGGTATAACTCATTCATATCACAGCACTAAACAAGGTGCACATCCAACTCATCAACAAAAGTACTCAGCGGTACTATATATATTCAAACAGGTGCACTAAGGCACATACATAAAATGTATTCAACATACAATCATCCAACAAACATGTATGACAGCATACAACAAACACACACCAAAACAAGACCTAATGCATAACATATGCGCAAGCCAAGTGGTGTCTACCCCCCTTAAAAAGGGTTTGACCACGAACCCGTACAAGTATCACAGCTACTACTCGAAGAGTGCGGGATACTTGCTCTCATGGAGTCCTCTAACTCCCATGTAGCCTCCTCCACTCATGGTTCGACCAGAGAACCTTGACCATGCTAACGGTCTTGTTCCTAGTCTGCCTCGTCTTCGTATCGAGAATGCGGAGTGGTACTTCTCATACGTAGAGCGGGGTCCAACTCTAAAGTCTCTGGCTGCAAAACGTGCGATGGGTGGGGCACATACTTCTTCAACTGTGAAACGTGAAAACGTCGTGCACCCTCCCGAGCTCTGCTGGCAAATCCAGTCTGTAGGCTAACGGGCCCACTCGCTCCCTAATCGCATAAGGTCCAACTACTTTGGGCTCAACTTGCCCTTCTGCCCAAACCGGAATATCCCCTTCATGGGTGACACTCTAAGGAATACCATATCGTCGGTAGTGAACTCAATGTCCCTCCTCTTGGTGTCTGCATATGATTTCTGCCGGTCCTGAGCTGTTCATGTTCTTAGAATCTGTAGGACATCCTCCTTAATCTGCTCTAGGTACTCAGGTCCTAGAAGCGTATTCTCGCTGGCCTCATCCCAGCATAGAGGAGTCCTACATGGTCTACCATATAGTGCCTGAAACGGTGGCATCTGTATCGAGGAGTGGTAGCTGTTGTTGTAGGCGAACTCTATCAGATGTAGTCGCTCTAACCAACTCCCCTGAAAATCTAAGGCACATGCTCTCATGTCCTCCAGTGTCTGGATGGTCCTCTCACTCTGACCGTCGGTCTGTGGATGGAATGCCGTACTAAGCTTCAACTTGTACCCAAGGCTTCCTGAACCTGACCCCAGAATCTAGACAAAAATCGAGGGTCCTATCAAACAATAGTCTTTGGCACCCATGGTGCCGGATCACCTCCTTCTGGAACAAGTCCGCTAACTTGGGACCTTCCAGGTATCCTTCATAGCACAAACTTTGCCACCTTCGTCAGACGGTCCACAATGACCCAAATCGTGTTCAGTCCTCCCTTAGTCGGTGGGAGACCAACGAAATCCATCGAGATGTCCTCGAACTTCCAGCAAGGAATAGGCATAGACTGCACTAAACCTCCGGGTCTCCTATGCTCAAACTTAACCTTCTGACAGGTCAAGCATCTAGTCACGTAGTCAGCTACATCCTTCTTCATCCCGCTCCACCAGAAATGGACCTTTAAGTCCTTGTACATCTTCGAAGAACCGGGGTGGACGGATAAGGACGAGCAATGAGCCTCCTGGAGTATCTTCTCCTTCAATCTGGAGAAGACTCTGGAATACAAACGGCCATTCAGTCGAATCATGCCATCATCACACAGTTCGAAGTCATACTTCTGACTCTCAAAGAACCCTCTACATTTCTGCTGATACTCTCCATGTACTGGTCACTCTCCTGTGCAGCTCGTATCCATCAATCATCTACTGCTCGCTAACAGTGTAAATAATGAATGAGCTCTGCGGCTCAGGGCGTCGGCTACTACATTCGCCTTGCCCTCTTGTATTTCAGGTCTATGTCGTAGTCCTTCAAGAACTCGACCCATCTTCTCTGTCGCATGTTCAGCTCCTTCTGAGAGAAGAGATGCTGTAAACTCTTGTGATCAGAGTAGATAGTGACTGTCACACCGTAAAGATAATGTCGCCAGATCTTCAAAGCGAAGACTACTGCGCCTAACTCGAGGTCGTGTGTGGGGTAATTCACCTCATGCTTCTTCAGCTGTCGGGATGCGTAGGCAACTACCTTCCCGTGCTGCATAAGCACAGCCTAGACCGGTTCCAGAGGCATCACAGTATACCTCGAACCCATCGGTGCCCTCAGGAATAGTAAGAACGGGTGCCGATGTCAGGAGATCCTTCAGTGTCTGAAAGGACTGCTCACACTCTGCAGACCATAAGAACTGGGACTCCTTCTTCATTAGATTAGTCATCGGTTTGGCCTCTTTGGAAAGTCCTTCACGAACCTTCTATAGTAACCGGCCAAACCCAGAAAGCTGCGGACGTCTGTAACTGTCTTCGGCCTTGGCCAATTCTTTACTGCCTCAATCTTAGTAGGATCTACAGATATCTCGTCTGCTGATATGATGTGTCCTAGAAATGACACGCTGTCTAACCAGAACTCACACTTCGAGAGCTTGGCATACAGCTGGTTCTTTCTCATGATCTAACCTGTCTCAATGTAACTCATGATCTTCCCTGGTCTTTGAATAGATCAGAATATCGTCGATGAAGACCACAACTGAACTATCAAGCTGTTCTCTAAAGAGACGGTTCATCAAATCCATGAAAATGGATGGTGCATTCGTCAACCCGAATGGCATAACGGTGAACTCGTAGTGTCCATACCGTGTCCTGAAAGCTGTCTTCTCTATGTCACCCTCTGCAATCCTAATCTGATGGTAGCCAGATCTGAGTCTATCTTTGAGAACACACTGGCCCCTCTCAGCTGTCAAAAAATCATCAATCCGTGGCAACGGATACTTGTTCTTGACTGTGACCGCATTAAGCTCGCGGTAGTCGATGCAGAGTCGCATACTGCCGTCCTTCTTCTTGACGAATAATACTGGAGCACCCCAAGGAGAAACACTAGGTCGAATGAATCCCTTGTCGAGGAGGTCCTCCAGCTGTACCTTCAGCTCCCTCATCTCAGCCGGTGCCATACGGTAGGGTGCCTTAGCAATAGGGCCCGTACCTGGCAATAAGTCGACGCGAACTCAACCTCACGCACAGGCGGCATGCCTGGCAACTCATCAGGAAACACATCGGGAAAGTCTGCCACGACTGGAATGTCTACATCCATCTCGTCGCACTGTCTCGTGTCCTGTACATAACAGAGGAAGGCTTGTCGGCCCTTCCTAACGTCCTTCATCAGGGACAATGCTGACACGATCTTGACAGTCGGCTCTCTCCTCACACTGCGGTATGACACTGTCTTGCCGCTCGGCCCCTTCAGTAGTAGTCGATGCTCTGCACAATGAAGGCGGCCCTTATGCTTCTGAGCCAATCCATACCCACTATAACGTCGAAGCCCAAGTTCTTGAACTCAATCAAATCAATGGGAAAAGTCTCATTCATAATGCTGATTTCTGACCCTAAGTACTGCCTGGTGCAACCTACTTTCTCCTTCGATGGAAGGGTGACTGAAAAGTCAGAAAGCTGTTCGGGGGCAGCCCCCAGCTTCATAGCAAATGCCGAGGAAATAAAAGAATGTGAAGCCCTTGAGTCGAACAATACGGAAGCACTAACACCATCAACAGGAAAGGTACCTGAGATCATCTCTCGTATTAGCATCGAGTCCCAATAAATCAGCAATCTACTGTCGGTTGTAATTGTCATACCTGTGATGACATTACTGGACTCCTTGGCTTGCGCCATATCTAGGATGCAGATGGTACCCTCCTTTCCATTTTCGTAGCCTGAAGTTATGAATTAACGGTATCAACAAACTGAAACATATACTTGAAGTACAAACTCTTATTTCATTCATCCAACTGTATTATACAAGGTTACACACTTAGCTACTGCTATTACATCAGTACTGTCTGAAAGTCAAATTTAAACGGCCAGGTCGGATGTGGGTATCATTCACTAGAGCTGGTGGGGCGGTATTGAGCTTAATGCTCTTAATACCATGGTATACAAGCCTCGCCTCACCACCAAATACCAACACATCCCCAGATTTGAGGATGATCTTGCTTGCTAGATCCATCCTCTTCTGGTCTCCATAGATGAACTCAGCATCATCGCCGATGGAGAATGACACAACCGGTATTCCTCTGGTGATGGACTCGATCGTCTCATCACGGTCCTGGTGCATCCCAAGCTTTCCTCCCTGCTCGTAGTAGTTGATGATGCAAACATCAGGTGTCATGTCGGGTAATGGAAAGTCTCACAGTCGAGCAATATCCATTGCGTTTCTCACCAAGGTTAGGAAACTCTCAGGTATCCTAGGTATAGATACGCCACCTACCATCCTCATCTCTCGATAAACCCTAGCTTGTGGATCCCAATCTTTTCCTAAGCACATCATGTGCAGTTTCATTCTAGAACCACTATTAAATACAGGGGTATAAAATCCTCCTATGCCCTTACCCAAAGCTCTACACTCATTCACTATGGCGATTTGTTCATCTAGGGTTAGGAACTCTCTGAGAAGTATCATGCCCGGTCTGACCACATGACACAACTCACTAGGGTACTCCCGTCTTTCTTCCACGGTCTAGGTGATCTCTGTCTTGTAAGTGTGGGATAGCAGATGTCGAAGTCTCCTAAGAGGTAAAGGTTTCCTAGATAAGTTTATCTAAAGCGGTAATTAAAACACACATTCATGCTAAGGTAAAGCGTTTAACACTTAGTCATGCTTCATACAATGGTTAAGGTTTCAAATGCTAACCTTCACCGCGCTGGGTACTAGTACCAGCGCCGATGCTCCCGCTGCATTCAGCACGCGGTTGCCGGCGGGTTTCTCTGGTTCTGGTTCTGCTGCTGCGGCTGCTGCTGCTGTCCCCTCTGGGCTTGGGGCGCCGGCCCCCTCTGGCCACCTCGAGCTCCACCTCCTCCAGTAGGTGCGCTCTGAGTCCCCTTCGGCGGGCGGTACGCTGGCTCTCTGGATTAAGCACTCGAACGACCTGTGGCCCTTCTTTCCACAATGGTGGCAGTCCACCGCTTGCCCGGTGCAGTCAACACCCGGGTGGTCTTTACCACAGCGCTTGCAGTGAAAGTGGGGGGTGCAGAACCTATTATCATACACACTCAGATTAACACATGGATGGTAATGGATAGTAATACACAACTCATTCACAAGGTTAGATCGCTTACCCTTAGGGGGTATAGATCTAAGAGGCTGGGCATCGTAGGTAGGCCCGGTCAGCATCGGGACCTTCTCTTTGCCCTTCTGGCTGGCCTGCTCCTTCTTCTTCTCCTTCCAGGAGAACTTTTTCTTCCTGTGATCGTCAAAGTGTCAGGAATAGCAGGTATAAAAGCAGGCAGCAAGTAAGTAATTTAAATGGATTAAATAACTTAAAGGTGGATCTTACTTCCAACTCTTGCTGCTTCCGCTTCCAGCCGCAACCTCCGCCTCCTTCTCTGGGGCCTTACGCTTCTGCCCCTGGCCGTCCTCCCGGCTGTTCACCAACAGCTCGGTCCGAGAAGCAGCCTCGTAGCATTCCTATAATGCATCAATGAGTTCCCCAACTTGTAATAATTCAAACTGAGTTACAAGATATAATCTGTCAACTAATTTTACCTGGATCGTAGGATATAAGGCAGCACCCATGGCGGCCTTGATAGCATATCGCAACCCGCCTCTAAACTTCTCAACTTTCACCGTATCTGAATAAACAACTCATGGGACAAAGTCCAAGAGCCCAATAAAGGAGGAGTAGTACTGATCTACTGTCATACTACCCTGCTTCAGGGCCTCAAACTCTTCCCTCTTCCTCTACTTCAAATGAGCAGGATAGTATTTCTCACTCAGCAGTTCCACAAAACCTGTCCATCCAAAACCCACAATAGCAATGTAATGCACCTTCACGGACCTCCACCAAGTGCTGGCGGCGTCCCTCAAATGAAAGGCCGCTATGCCGACCCGGTGCTCAGCAGGCACGTGAATGGCGTCGAAGGCCTTCTCATGCTAAATGATGTATCTCTCAGGACGGTGGGGTCAGCTACCCCGTCATACGTAGGTACTCGTGTGTCAGCAACACTCTTCAGCCAATTAGGCTCTCTAGGTGCGGGTACGGGTGGGACTACGGTGGTGCTCCTATCTGGACACCCCCATCAGGGCTAGCTGAGCAAAGACGGCCGCTACCGTCTCAGCAACGCCCACGGCTGGGGCCTCAGGAGGACCTCCTCCAGGCCCGCCGCCTCTTCCACCACCTCCTCTGCCTCTACCAGCTGATCGTCTTCCGGAAGACATCTGAAGAATTCAGAACCAAGTCAGCTCTTGGTATAAACACTGTACTGTTCCCTACCATAACCTAACTCAAATCATTTACAACTATATCTTTGGTACTGGTGTGTAAATAACCTAAGCTCACGGTACTTAAACTACTATCTCTTGTAATCAGAGCGGTACTCCGCTCTGATACCACTTTTGTAACACCCCTACTAATTCGGCTCCTAATATCCTATAAATGTCGCACATAATAAATATATCGCAGCGCGGTAAATAACAGACTGTCGCCCTAATGGTGTCACTGTTATCACTCGCCCATACGGGTGATAACGAATTACCTGATAATCAACATGCGAAACGTATTCCCGCAGTGACCACAAGAGATAGATAGTAGAACTTAAACAATTTAAAACAAATCCAACAACAACGATTATTACAGACCGTACTCGTGAGCATCTAACCAAATACACCTCGGTTTACACAACCCGAGTCCAAACGTCATCAGTATCAACCGTACCAAGTCTTAACCAACAGTAATATCACAACCGTCGCGCCCGCGTCGACCACCAGCTAATCTCCTGAAATAAAAATGGTTTGTGGTATGGAATCAGCCCCTGCTGAGTATGTCATCACATGCCCCGTCATGCCCCCTCAAACCCCTCAATTATTTGGTCGAGAGCATGAGATTCGTTACATGCAATACCGTTTTAATATTTAAAACTGTAAAACAATTAACAGTAATATCCATACAATAACACAACCATCAACACACATAATAACCACAAGTATAACCAATGAACAACAAAGCGAAACAACGAGAATAATAAACAAGTATTAATTCTCGTCCATGGTAGAAACCAATATGTTCGCCACTGTACAAGTCTCAACTGTATTAATTGTTCAGTTATACCTAGTGACAATGTCTCGTTAAAAACGACATGTCTCTAATTACCCATAATTATGGCGGGTCACCCACGGCAGTAGCCACTCCAACGGTAGAGTCTCCGACCAACGAGCCATTCTAGCTCACGGGAAATTTTCTTGATACTTACGGACCCGTACGCGGACATCCTGGTATCGTTTTTGTGATCACAGCGCGCACCAAGAGCCACATCCTCTTGGCTTATCTTTCCATTAATTAATTATACCATCGCATCGCATTACCATTTTTTCTAACACAGCAGACTAAGGTCATTAGTCCAATCCGGAGTCTGTAAACTCGGGATCCAGTGTTAGATACGAGAGCGGCGTTTAGAAAGGCCAATGCTCCGTATAAAAGTCTCGGATAATATGTATATCTTATTATCCTAGTGCTACAACGTTTTTCTGACGATCCTTATATTTCATATAAGATAGCACCATAGCCGCTAGTTCGTTTTATATATATAGGTTCATATATACGAACCAATACTGTTAACTCAACAACAGTAAATAATAAGCAGCTATAAATATACAATTCATGCATATTAATTAACACATTCAGACAAACAATCTTATCACAGATCACACAGAAGTCTGAACTGAGGAAGCCCTCAGAGACAATCAGAGACACATAACAACATACCGTTCACCCTGATTGTATTACGGTGGAGTATGAATCAGCAAGATCCTATGCTGTGTGTCGTCTCTAACAGTCTAAACAATACATAATGCTACTGATTAGCATCCCGTAAACAATACAACTCTACGGTACCCCGTACCGTCACTAATAACTCCCGGTTAACCCCCCGTTATTAACTGTCAATTTTGTCGGGTTTCGGCTTAACTCGAGAGAAAAGTGTTATATTACATGCGTAGTCTTGTCGTATATTAATATACTTATTGTTGAACTTTGTTATCGCATGTAACGTATGTTTGTATATCGTATAGTTTGTTTCTTTATTGCATGTATGATCTTTGTCATGCACTATACATCTCACCTTAGTATTTATTTTCTAAGGTTTGTCTCTTTTTTTTTTTTGTGGTATAATTCATATGTAAACAACACTTTGAGTCTTATAAATCTTATTATCACATGTATACTCTTATCATTAGAATTCCATATCTAATGTTTGTAATTTTTTCCCTTTACCATATGTCATTTTAATTATGAAAATACATGGTCATTAAACCATATTATATTTTCCACCATCATATATTATTTATATTCATGTATTATGGAACTATTTCTATATGGTAAGTCTTATAATATATATTCATTCTTTTTAATGAATACCTCTTATATTATAAATGTTATAATTCTTATAACATTAAAACCATATTACAAATTCCATTTTAAAATGTTAACATTTCCGAACAGCACTATTTCTTAAGTATTTACAAAATCCACCACATAATTAATATAATGTTACATTATAGTTATATAACTTATATTATGACATTTAAGTCATTAAAACAATTATAACTATAGTTGTAAATTGTTTAAAATACCAAACAGCCCCTTATATTTTCGGCTTTCAATATAAACCACTAAACTTCTATAAATCACAAATCAACCCAATTATATTTCATTGTTCATTAAATATATACCTTATATTATAATCCTTAAACCTTAATATAATTATAACCTATAGTTTTTAAAGGCTATAATTTTCGAACAGCCCCTAGGACTGTTTTAATTAAATTCCACCACCAAACTTTGTATATTTACCAAATCTTCCCAATTTATAATACATAGTTTTCTAACGCCATTAAAATATATTATACATATGTCTTTATAAAATTATATATAACTCCAAAAATTACCAAACTATACCAAAAGGTTAAAATATTATTACTAACCTTATACTTTCTCTAAATCTCGGTTTTACCACATATGTTACCCATTTGTAACAATATTATGAAATATCTTATATTATACTTATATAATTCATATAAACTCCAAATTTAACCAAATCAACTTCTAAAAATTCCTAATAACCTAAGGTTGTACTAAACTCCATTTAGTACCCCAAGTTTTCGGAAATCTCAATATAGCCCCATCTCTTATAAATCTTTTACAATTAATACTTATCTTAATATAAGGTAGTATTTTAATTTCTAAAATTCTCCAAACTTGGTCAAAGTCTCCTATATAGTCAACTTTGACTTCTAATACCAAATTGGAACCAAACTTTCGGTAATCACCAATAATACCCATAGTTTTCTATTTTTACAATTTTGACAAACTTTATAAAATGTTATAATTTTTATTAAATTCATTTAAAAACCCTAAATTCCTCTAAATTAAGCCCACGGCTATTTGTTATAATTACCGTTTGCCCCAAACTTAATTATATAAGCATAAATCTAACTAAATAAGCTTATAAACTTAAATTAAAATGGCCTAATGACATGGCCTTATTACAACCTTGAACTTGCAAAATAAATTACACTTTAAATGTCTCAAAATATAGTATAAACTCACGGCCTCACCATAGATTAATTTTTCCACATAATGTCATAATTTGACCATTATGTTAATTAAATCTCTTAAATGACTAGCTTAATTTATCTTAGTCTTTTTTCCATTTCTAGGTTAATATAACCCATATTTTAAGTTCCTCTCGGCATAATTAATAATAGGTTAGGAAATCATAAAATCATAAGTTTTAAGGTGTTTATACCTTGATTTCTCCTTGTATACTCGGCCACTTGAAGGAAAATTCACCACATCATTTAGACATGTTTAATACACCAAAACAAGATATGGTTATACTCCAAGCTTGAGCTTAACCATAAGGAACAATTGATGTAAGATTTAAGGCAAAAATCACCTTAAAAATGCAAGGGAACTTCAAGATGGATTCGGCCTGAATAAACACACCACAAGGTGTTAGATCCACCATATAGACATAGGAAATAGCTAGACAACAACAAGCTGCCTTGGTATTAGGTTTTACCTTGGAAAAATGCCTTAAAGAAGGGTATTTCCTCTAGATCTCGGCCTCCCTTGCTTCAAATGGCTAACCAACTGATTGAACATGTAAATATGAAGATTATGAGTGTATAAACTCATAAAAATCAAAGGAAGAAAATCGGATGAAGAGTAGAGAAGCTTAAGGTATGTTTTTACCTTAAAATGAGATTTTGGAAACCTTGGTCCCTTAACTTGCTTCAGCCGATTGGTTGGTGTTCTAACCTTAAAACACTGAGAATAAGCCATAGGAATTGATGAGCCACGAGATCAAGTGTAGTGGTGAAGAGATGAAGAAAAAGAGCCAAAATAAGCCTTAAACCATTACCTTAAGCTTAGAGAGATTACCTTCCTCTCAAGACTCGGTTGAGAGGTTTGGAATGAGCTCGGCTGGAATGGAGCTAGGGGAAGAGAATGATTGAGATGGCCTTAATTAATTCAAAAGCAACTTTGATTAGTTTATTGTTTGTAATGAATGACTCATCAAGGGATAAGCATGGAATGAGAGCCATCGGTTAATGGAGGGGAAAGTGGCTCACACGGTTTTGGAGGCTGTGGAGCAATCATGGAGCAAAAGAGTGTATTGTTTAATAAAAAGGTAAAGGTATCCTTAATTTAGGGATTATGTTGGAGTCTTGTCTTGTATAAGCAAGTGGCGAATTCAAGCCTCTCTTGCTTGTGGCTGCCGATCCATGTGGTCCAAGGGGTCAACTTTGACCTCTTGACCATTCTTAGTCAATGTTGACTCAAGCGGGCCCCCTTTTAGGGTTTTATTAATATTTTAATATTAAATTTGTAAAAATTTGTAAATTTGGAATTAAATTTAATATGATATAATGTGATATAATATCATATTTAAAGGTAATTATAACCTTTAAGCCCATTAAAAACCAATTTAGAAGGCAATTTCACAAAAATGTGCTTTAAGGTGTTTTAGTGCACATTTTGTGTTGCAAGGTGCTTCTGAGCTTAGTTTTCTTTGAGAATAGTTTTGTTGTGTTCCTTACTTCATTATAATACTTAGGAATCCACTTTGGATCCTATTTGAGGTCATACAATCTTTATGGTGCTTTAAAGCACATTTTTGGCTTTACCGATCTTAAGGCATGTTTTGCCTTGTTGAGATCTTTAGATTGTTCCCCAATAATATTTAGATGTTTATTAACCATCTTAGATCATTAATAGATCATTTAATTAGTTTTTAAAGGTTAGGGGTATTTCAGTCTACCCCCCTTAAAAAGGCTTCGTCCCGAAGTCCTTAATCCTCTACAGTTCACCTAAGGAATCAAGTTCCACTAAGTAACCAAACAGTCCATCGCTAGGGAGTAACTCCCACTAGGTTCAGACCTAGTCTATTCATACAACATATATCAAATAGCCAAACTCATGGTATAACTCATTCATATCACAGCACTAAACAAGGTGCACATCCAACTCATCAACAAAAGTACTCAGCGGTACTATATATATTCAAACAGGTGCACTAAGGCACATACATAAAATGTATTCAACATACAATCATCCAAACAAACATGTATGACACAGCATACCAACAAAACACACCACCAAAACAAGACCTAATGCATAACATATGCGCAAGCCAAGTGGTGTCTACCCCCCTTAAAAAGGGTTTGACCACGAACCCGTACAAGTATCACAGCTACTACTCGAAGAGTGCGGGATACTTCGCTCTCATGGAGTCCTCTAACTCCCATGTAGCCTCCTCCACCTCATGGTTCGACCAGAGAACCTTGACCATGCTAATGGTCTTGTTCCTAGTCTGCCTCATCTTAGTATCGAGAATGCGGAGTGGTACTTCCTCATACGTAGAGCGGGGTCCAACTCTAAAGTCTCTGGCTGCAAAACGTGCGATGGGTGGGGCACATACTTCTTCAACTGTGAAACGTGAAAACGTCGTGCACCCTCCCGAGCTCTGCTGGCAAATCCAGTCTGTAGGCTAACGGGCCCACTCGCTCCCTAATCGCATAAGGTCCAACATACTTTGGGCTCAACTTGCCCTTCTGCCCAAACCGGAATATCCCCTTCATGGGTGACACTCTAAGGAATACCATATCGTCGGTAGTGAACTCAATGTCCCTCCTCTTGGTGTCTGCATATGATTTCTGCCGGTCCTGAGCTGCTTCATGTTCTTGAATCTGTAGGACATCCTCCTTAATCTGCTCTAGGTACTCAGGTCCTAGAAGCGTATTCTCTGGCCTCATCCCAGCATAGAGGAGTCCTACATGGTCTACCATATAGTGCCTGAAACGGTGGCATCTGTATCGAGGAGTGGTAGCTGTTGTTGTAGGCGAACTCTATCAGATGTAGTCGCTCTAACCAACTCCCCTGAAAATCTAAGGCACATGCTCTCAGCATGTCCTCCAGTGTCTGGATGGTCCTCTCACTCTGACCGTCGGTCTGTGGATGGAATGCCGTACTAAGCTTCAACTTGTACCCAAGGCTTCCTGAACCTGACCCCAGAATCTAGACAAAAATCGAGGGTCCCTATCAGACACAAGTCTTTGGCACCCATGGTGCCGGATCACCTCCTTCTGGAACAAGTCCGCTAACTTCGGGACCTTCCAGGTATCCTTCATAGCAACAAACTTTGCCACCTTCGTCAGACGGTCCACAATGACCCAAATCGTGTTCAGTCCTCCCTTAGTCGGTGGGAGACCGACAACGAAATCCATCGAGATGTCCTCGAACTTCCAGCAAGGAATAGGCATAGACTGCACTAAACCTCCGGGTCTCCTATGCTCAAACTTAACCTTCTGACAGGTCAAGCATCTAGTCACGTAGTCAGCTACATCCTTCTTCATCCCGCTCCACTAGAAATGGACCTTTAAGTCCTTGTACATCTTCGAAGAACCGGGGTGGACGGATAAGGACGAGCAATGAGCCTCCTGGAGTATCTTCTCCTTCAAATCTGGAGAAGACTTGGAATACAAAACGGCCATTCAGTCGAATCATGCCATCATCACACAGTTCGAAGTCATACTTCTGACTCTCAAAGCAACCCTCACATTTTCTGCTGATACTCTCCATGTACTGGTCACTCTCCTGTGCAGCTCGTATCTCATCAATCATACTGCTGCTCGCAATAGTGTAAATAATGAATGAGCTCTGCGGCTCAGGGCGTCGGCTACTACATTCGCCTTGCCCTCTTGTATTTCAGGTCTATGTCGTAGTCCTTCAAGAACTCGACCCATCTTCTCTGTCGCATGTTCAGCTCCTTCTGAGAGAAGAGATGCTGTAAACTCTTGTGATCAGAGTAGATAGTGACTGTCACACCGTAAAGATAATGTCGCCAGATCTTCAAAGCGAAGACTACTGCGCCTAACTCAAGGTCGTGTGTGGGGTAATTCACCTCATGCTTCTTCAGCTGTCGGGATGCGTAGGCAACTACCTTCCCGTGCTGCATAAGCACACAGCCTAGACCGGTTCCAGAGGCATCACAGTATACCTCGAACCCATCGGTGCCCTCAGGATAGTAAGAACGGGTGCCGATGTCAGGAGATCCTTCAGTGTCTGAAAGGACTGCTCACACTCTGCAGACCATAAGAACTGGGACTCCTTCTTCATTAGATTAGTCATCGGTTTGGCCTCTTGGAGAAGTCCTTCACGAACCTTCTATAGTAACCGGCCAAACCCAGAAAGCTGCGGACGTCTGTAACTGTCTTGGCCTTGGCCAACTCTTCACTGCCTCAATCTTAGCAGGTCTACAGATATCCCGTCTGCTGATATGATGTGTCCTAGAAATGACACGCTGTCTAACCAGAACTCACACTTCGAGAGCTTGGCATACAGCTGGTTCTTTCTCATGATACTCACCTGTCTCAATGTAACTCATGATCTTCCCTGGTCTTTGAATAGATCAGAATATCGTCGATGAAGACCACAACTGAACTATCAAGCTGTTCTCTAAAGAGACGGTTCATCAAATCCATGAATAGCTGGTGCATTCGTCAACCCGAATGGCATAACGGTGAACTCGTAGTGTCCATACCGTGTCCTGAAAGCTGTCTTCTCTATGTCACCCTCTGCAATCCTAATCTGATGGTAGCCAGATCTGAGATCTATCTTTGAGAACACACTGGCCCCTCTCACTGGTCAAAAAGTCATCAATCCGTGGCAACGGTACTTGTTCTTGACGTGACCGCATTAAGCTCGCGGTAGTCGATGCAGAGTCGCATACTGCCGTCCTTCTTCTTGACGAATAATACTGGAGCACCCCAAGGAGAAACACTAGGTCGAATGAATCCCTTGTCGAGGAGGTCCTCCAGCTGTACCTTCAGCTCCCTCATCTCAGCCGGTGCCATACGGTAGGGTGCCTTAGCAATAGGGCCCGTACCTGGCAATAAGTCGACGGCGAACTCAACCTCACGCACAGGCGGCATGCCTGGCAACTCATCAGGAAACACATCGGGAAAGTCTGCCACGACTGGAATGTCTACATCCATCTCGTCGCACTGTCTCGTGTCCTGTACATAACAGAGGAAGGCTTGTCGGCTCTTCCTAACGTCTTCATCAGGGACAACGCTGACACGATCTTGACAGTCGGCTCTCTCCTCACACTGCGGTATGACACTGTCTTGCCGCTCGGCCCCTTCAGTAGTAGTCGATGCTCTGCACAATGAAGGCGGCCCTTATGCTTCTGTAGCCAATCCATACCCACTATAATGTCGAAGCCCAAGTTCTTAAACTCAATCAAATCGATGGGAAAAGTCTCATTCATAATACTGATCTCGACCCTAAGTACTGCCTGGTGCAACCTACTTTCTCCTTCGTGGAAGGGTTGACTGAAAAGTCAGAAAGCTGTTCGGGGGCAGCCCCAGCTTCATAGCAAATGCCGAGGAAATAAAAGAATGTGAAGCCCCTTAGTCGAACAATACGGAAGCACTAACACCATCAACAGGAAAGGTACCTGAGATCATCTCTCGTATCAGTATCGAGTCTCAATAAATCAGTAATCTACTGTCGGTTGTAATTGTCATACCTGTGATGACATTACTGAACTCCTTGGCTTGCGCCATATCTAGGATGTAGATGGTACCCTCCTTTCCGTTTTCATAGCCTGAAGTTATGAATTAACGGTATCAACAAACTGAACACATATGCTTGAAGGTACAAAACTCTTATTTCATTCATCCAACTGTATTATACAAGGTTACACACTTAGCTACTGCTATTACATCAGTACTATCTGAAAGTCAAATTTAAACGGCCAGGTCGGATGTGGGTATCATTCACTAGAGCTGGTGGGGCGGTATTGAGCTTAATGCTCTTAATACCATGGTATACAAGCCTAGCCTCTCCACCAAATACCAACACATCCCCAGACTTGAGGATGATCTTGCTTGCTAGATCCATCCTCTTCTGGTCTCCATAGATGAACTCAGCATCATCGCCGATGGAGAATGACACAACCGATATTCCTCTGGTGATGGACTCGGTCGTCTCATCACGGTCCTGATGCATCCCAAGCTTTCCTCCCTCCTCGTAGTAGTTGATGATGCAAACATCAGGTGTCATGTCGGGTAATGGAGAAGTTTCACAGTCTCAAGCAATATCCATTGCGTTTCTCACCAAGGTTAGGAAACTCTCAGGTATCCTAGGTATAGATACGCCACCTACCATCCTCACCTCTCGATAGACCCTAGCTTGTGGATCCCAATCTTTTCCTAAGCACATCATGTGCAGTTTCATTCTAGAACCATTATTAAATACAGGGGTATAAAATCCTCCTATGCCCTTACCCAAAGCCCTACACTCATTCACTATGGCGATTTGCTCATCTAGGGTTAGGAACTCTCTGAGAAGTATCATGCCCGGTCTGACCACATGACACCACTCACTAGGGTACTCCCGTCCTTCTTCCACGAGTCTAGGTGATCTCTGTCTTGTAAGTGTGGGATAGCAGATATCGAAGTCTCCTAAGAGGTAGAAGGTTTCCTAGATAAGTTGTTTATCTAAGGCGGTAATTAAAACACGCAATCATACCAAGGTAAAGCGTTTAACACTTAGTCATGCTCTCATACAATGGTTAAGGTTTCAAATGCTAACCTTCACCGCGCTGGGTGCTAGTGCCAGCGCCTGAAGCTCCCGCTGCATTCAACACACGGTTTCCCGGCGGGTTCCTCTGGTTCTGGTTCTGCTACTTCGGCTGCTGCTGTTGCTGCCCCCGCTGGGCACCTCGAGCTCCACCTCCTCCAGTAGGTGCGCTCTGAGTCCCCTTCGGCGGGCGGTACGCTCGGCTCTCTGGATTAGCAAAGCACTCGAACGACCTGTGGCCCTTCTTTCCACAATGGTGGCAGTCCACCGCTTGCCCGGTGCAGTCGACACCCGGGTGGTCTTTACCACAGCGCTTGCAGTGAAAGTGTCACTGGGGTGCAGAACCTATTATCATATCACACTCAGATTAATACATGGATGGTAATGGATAGTATAATACACAACTCATTCACAAGGTTAGATCGTCTACCCTTTGGGGGAGCAGATCTAAGAGGTTGGACATCATAAGTAGGCCAGGTCAGCATCGGGACCTTCTCTTTGCCCTTCTGGCTGGCCAGCTCCTTCTTCTTCTCCTTTTAGGAGAACTTTTTCTTCCTGTGATCGTCAAAGTGTCAGGAATAGCAGGTATAAAAGCAGGCAGCAAGTAAGTAATTTAAATGGGTTAAATAACTTAAAGGTGGATCTTACTTCCAACCCTTGCTGCTTCCGCTCCCAGCCGCAACCTCCGTCTCCTTTTCGGGGGCCTTACGCTTCTGCCCCTGGCTGTTCACCAACAGCTTGGTCCGAGAAGCAGCCTCGTAGCATTCCTGTAATGCATCAATGAGTTCCCCGAACTTGTAATAAATCAAACTGAGTTACAAGGTATAATCTGTCAACTAATTTTACCTGGATCGTAGGGTATAAGGCAGCACCCATGGCAGCCTTGATAGCATATCGCAACCCGCCTCTAAATTTCTCAACTTTCACCATATTTGAATAAACAACTCCTGGGACAAAGTCCAAGAGCCCAATAAAAGAGGAGTAGTACTGATCTACTGTCATACTACCCTGCTTCAGGGCCTCAAACTCTTCCATCTTTCTCTGCTTCAAATGAGCAGGATAGTATTTCTCTCTCAACAGTTCCACAAAACCTGTCCATCCAAAACCCTTAATAGCAATGTAATGCGCCTTCACGGACCTCCACCAAGTGCTGGCGGCGTCCCTCAAATGAAAGGCCGCTATGCCGACCCGGTGCTCAGCAGGCACGTGAATGGCGTCGAAGGCCTTCTCATGCTCAACGATGTATCTCTCCAAGGCGGTGGGGTCAGCTACCCCGTCATAGGTAGGAACTCACGTGTCAGCAACGCTCTTTAGCCAATTCGGCTCTCTAGGTGCGGGTACGGGTGGGACTACAGGTGGTGCTCCTATCTGGACACCTCCCATCAGGGCTAGCTGAGCAAAGACGGCCGCTACCGTCTCAGCAACGCCCACGGCTGGGGCCTCAGGAGGACCTCCTCCAGGCCCGCCGCCTCTACCACCACCTTCTCTGCCTCTGCCAGTCGATCGTCTTCCGGAAGACATCTAAAGAATTCAGAATCAAAGTCAGCTCTTGGTATAAATACTGTACTCTTCCCTACCATAACCTAACTCAAATCATTTACAACTATCTCCTTGGTACTGGTGTGTGAATAACCTAAGCTCATGGTACTTAAACTACTATCTCTTGTAATAAGAGCGGTACTCCGCTCTGATACCACTTTTGTAACACCCCTACTAATTCGGCTCCTAATTATCCTATAAATGTCGCACATAATAAACAAGTCGCAGCGGTAACTAACAGACTGTTGCTCTAATGGTGTCACTGTTATCACTCGCCCATACGGGTGATAACGAATTACCTGATAATCAACATGCGAAACGTATTCCCGCAGTGACCACAAGAGATAGATGGTAGTACTAAAACAATTTAAAACAAATCCAACATCAACCGATTATTACAGACCGTACTCGTGAGCATCTAACCAAATACACCTCGGTTTACACAACCCGAGTCCAAAACGTCATCAGTATCAAACCGTACCAAGTTTTAACCAACAGTAATATCACAACCGTCGCGCCTCGCGTCGACCACCAGCTAATCTCCTGAAATAAAAATGGTTTGTGGTATGGAATCAGCCCCTACTGAGTATGTTATCACATGCCCCGTCATGCCCCCTCAAACCCCTCAATTATTTGGTCGAGAGCATGAGATTTGTTACATGCAATACCGTTTTAATATTGAAACTGTAAAACAATTAACAGTAATATCCATACAACAACACAACCATCAACACACAATATATATCACAAGTATAACCAATGAACAACAAGCGAAACTACGAGAACAATAAACAAGTTTTAATTCTCGTCCATGGTATAGAAACCAATATTGTTCGCCACTGTACAAGTCCCAACTGTATTAAGTATTCAATTATACCTAGTGACAACGTCTCGTTAAAAATGACGTGCCTCTAAATTACCCATATATTATGGCGGGTCACCCACGGCAGTAGCCACTCCAACGGTAGAGTCTCCGACCAACGAGCCATTCTAGCTCACGGGAAATTTTCTTGATACTTACGGACCCGTACGCGGACATCCTGGTATTGTTTTTGTGATCACAGTGCGCACCAAGAGCCACATCCTCTTGGCTTTGTTATCTTTCCATTAATTAATTATACCATCGCATCGCATTACCATTTTTTTTCTAACACAGTAGACTAAGATCATTAGTCCAATCCGGAGTCTGTAAACTCGGGATCCAGTGTTAGATACGAGAGTGGCGTTTAGAAAGGCCAATGCTCCGTATAAAAGTCTTGGATAATATATATATCTTATTATCCTAGTGCTACATCGTTTTCTGACGATCCTTATATTTCATATAAGATAGCACCATAGCCGCTAGTTCGTTTTATATATAGGTTCATATATACTAACCAATACTATTAACTCAACAATAGTAAATAATAAGCAGCTATAAATATACAATTCATGCATATTAATTAACACATTCAGACAAACAATCTTATCACAGATCACACAGAAGTCTGAACTGAGGAAGCCCTCAGAGACAATCAGAGACACATAACAACATACCGTTCACCCTGATTGTATTATGGTGGAGTATGAATCAGCAAGATCCTATGCTCCGTGTGTCGTCTCTAACAGTCTAAACAATACATAATGCTACTGATTAGCATCCCGTACAACAATACAACTCTACGGTACCCCGTACCGTCTCTAATCACTCCCGGTTAACCCCCCGTTATTAACTGTCAACGTTTTGTCGGGTTTACGGCTTAACTTGAGATTGGAAAAATGTTACATTACATGCGTAGTCTTGTCTCGTATATTAATATACTTATTGTTGAACTTTGTTATCGCATGTAACTTAATGTATGTTTGTATATCGTATAGTTTGTTTCTTTATTGCATGTATGATTCTTTGTCATGCACTATACATCTCACCTTAGTATTTATTTTCCTAAGGTTTGTCTCTCTTTTTTTGTGGTATAATTCATATGTAAACAACACTTTGAGTCTTATAAATTCTTATTATCACATGTATACTCTTATCATTAGAATTCCATATCTAATGTTTGTAATTCTTTTCCCTTTACCATATTTCATTTTAATTATGAAAATACATGGTCAT
Source organism: Limonium bicolor (assembly GCA_023374045.1). NCBI lineage: Eukaryota > Viridiplantae > Streptophyta > Magnoliopsida > Caryophyllales > Plumbaginaceae > Limonium > Limonium bicolor. Next base: position 231,181,537 of record CM041778.1, read on the forward strand.
TAAACCATATTATATTTTTCCACCATATCATATATCTATTTATATTCATGTATTATGGAACTATTTCCTATATGGTAAGTCTTATAATATATATATTCATTCTTTTTAATGAATACCTCTTATATTATAAATGTTATAATTCTTATAACATTAAAACCATATTACAAATTCCATTTTAAAATGTTAACATTTCCGAACAGCACCTATTTTCTTAAGTATTTACAAAATCCACCACATAATTAATATAATGTTACATTATAGTTATATAACTTATATTATGACATTTAAGTCATTAAATCAATCATAACCTATAGTTGTAAATTGTTTTAAAATACCAAACAGCCCCTTATATCTTCGGTTTTCAATATAAACCACTAAACTTCTATAAATCACAAATCAATCCCAAATTATATTTCATTGTTTCATTGATAATATATACCTTATATTATAATCCTTAAACCTTAATATAATTATAACCTATAGTTTTTAAAGGCTATAATTTTCGAACACCCCTAGGACTGTTTTAATTAAATTTCCACCACCAAACTTTGTACATTTACCAAATCTTCCCAATTATAATACATAGTTTTCTAACGCCATTAAAACCATATATTATACATATGTCTTTATAACATCTTATATATAACTCCAAAAATTACCAAACTATACCAAAAGGTTATAAATATTATTACTAACCTTATACTTTCTCTAAATCTCGGTTTTACCACATATGTTACCCATTTGTACCAATATTATGAAATATCTTATATTATACTTATATAATTCATATAAACTCCAAATTTAACCAAATCAACTCCTAAAAATTCCTAATAACCTAAGGTTTGTAGTAAACTCCATTTAGTACCCCAAGTTTTCGGAAATCTCAATATAGCCCCATCTCTTATAAATCTTTTACAATATAATACTTATCTTAATATAAGGTAGTATTTTAATTTCTAAAATTCTCCAAACTTGGTCAAAGTCTCCTATATAGTCATCTTTGACTTCTAACACCAAATTGGAACCAAACTTTCGGTAATCACCAATAATACCCCATAGTTTTCTATTTTTACAATTTTGACACAAAACTTTATAAAATGTTATAATTTTTATTAAATTCATTTAAAAACCCTAATTTCCTCTAAATTAAGCTCACGGCCTAATATTTTGTTAGTAATTACCGTTTGACCCCAAACTTAATTATATAAGCATAAATCTAACTAAATAAGCTTATAAACTTAAATTAAAATGGCCTAATGACATGGCCTTATTACAACCTTGAACTAGCAAAATAAATTACACTTTAAATGTCTCAAAATATAGTATAAACTCACGGCCTCACCATAGATTAATTATTTTTCCACATAATGTCATAATTTGACCATTATGTTAATTAAATCTCTTAAATGACTAGCTTAATTTATCTTAGTCCTTTTTTTTCCATTTCTAGGTTAATATAACCCATATTGTTAAGTTCCCTCTCGGCATAATTAATATATAGGTTAGGAAATCATAAAATCATAAGTTTTAAGGTGTTTATACCTTGATTTCTCCTTGTATGTACTCGGCCACTTGAAGGAAAATTCACCACATCATTTAGACATGTTTAATACACCAAAACAAGATATGGTTATACTCCAAGCTTGAGCTTAACCATAAGGAACAATTAATGTAAGATTTAAGGCAAAAATCACCTTAAAAATGCAAGGGAACTTCAAGATGGATTCAGCCTGAATCAAACACACCACAACATGTTAGATCCACCATATAGACATAGGAAATAGCTATACAACAACAAGCTGCCTTGGTATTAGGTTTTACCTTGGAAAATGCCTTAAAGAAGGGTATTTCCTCTAGATCTCGGCCTCACTTGCTTCAAATGGCTAACCAACTGATTGAACATGTAAATATGAAGATTATGAGTGTATAAACTCATAAAAATCAAAGGAAGAAAATCGGATGAAGAGTAGAGAAGCTTAAGGTATGTTTTTACCTTAAAATGAGATTTTGGGAAACCTTGGTCCCTTAACTTGTTTCAGCCGAGTTTGGTTGGTGTTCTAACCTTAAAACACTGAGAGTAAGCCATAGGAATTGATAAGTCATGAGATCCAAGTGTGGATGGTGAAGAGATGAAGAAAAAGAGCCAAAATAAGCCTTAAACCATTACCTTAGAAGCTTAGGAGATAATCTACCTTCCATGTTCAAGAACTTCGGTTGAGAGGGTCTGGAAACTCAAGGAGCTCGGCTGGAATGGAGCTAGGAGAAAGAGAATGATTGAAGAGGGCTTAATTAATTGGAAAAGACAACTTTGATTAGTTTATGTTTTGTTAATGTGTAATGACTCACCAAGGGATAAGAAGGAATGAGAGCCATCGGTTAATGGAGGGGAAAGGGTTGGCTCACACGGTTTTGGAGGCTGGTGGAGTCAATCATGGAGCAAAAGAGTGTATTAACTAATCAAAAGGTAAAAGGTAATCCCTTAATTTAGGGAATTATGTTGGAGTCTTGTCCTTGGTATAAGCAAGTGGCGAATTTAAGCCTCTCTTGCTTGTGGCTGCCGATCCCATGTGGTCCAAGGGGTCAACTTTGACCTCTTGACCATTCTTAGTCAATGTTGACTCAAGTGGGCCCCCTTTTAGGGTTTTATTAATATTTTAATATTAAATTTGTAAAAATTTGTAAATTTTGGAATTAAATTCTTAATATAATATAATGTGATTTAACATCATATTTAAAGGTAATTATAACCTTTAAGCCCATTAAAAACCAATTTAGAAGGCAATTTCACAAAAATGTGCTTTAAGGTGTTTTAGTGCACATTTTGTGTTGCAAGGTGCTTCTGGGCTTAGTTTTCTTTGAGAATAGTTTTGTTGTGTTCCTTACTTCATTATAATACTTAGGAATCCACTTTGGATCCTATTTGAGGTCATACAATCTTTATGGTGCTTTAAAGCACATTTTTGGCTTTACCGATCTTAAGGCATGTTTTGCCTTGTTGAGATCTTTAGATTGTTCCACAATAATATTTAGATGTTTATTAACCATCTTAGATCATTAATAGATCATTTAATTAAGTTTTTAAGGTTAGGGGTATTTCAGATAGTATAAGGTAGTTAAGACTTAATTAATGATGTTTAAAGGTCATTAAGGCCATGAACAAGCTTAGGAAATAATTTTAAATAAGTAACGTAAGTAATTGTATTCAAGTAACAAAGAGTTAGTAAGTATCAATTGGGAAACAGTAGGGAAAGTAATGGGTAAGGTTAACTATGGATAATTAACCACCCGAATCTATGTATATGCTAGGATTCGAATAGTTGAACACCGAAGAGGAGTCGGTGAGTCCAAAGTCAACGGTGAAAGGTATGATTTCTTCATGCTCTGTATCCTAACCTGGTTACCCCGATTTGAGTGCTTATTTGATCACCTAAATAAGATAAATGCATGAATCGGACTATATTGCACTTACTTATGCTTGAATTATGTTGTTCTTGATATTTATTGTCTTGAACACTAGTTTGTATAATTCATGAAATGAATGGATGAAGATAAATGTTTATGTACCTTGTATTGTACTTGTGTATTGTATTGTATCTTGTATGGCTGTGTGACGATCAATGGAGTTGCTGTGTGGCTTGGATTGTGACTTCTACTAATTCCTAACTACCTAACTCCTAACGTAAGTATTGAGTAAATTGGAATGAGTAGAAGTCCAATATAGCTTCGGCCACGCGTGAGGATGAGAAGACACAAGAGGTTGAATCTGATTCCTGGTTCTTAAGCTGGTCCATGGCCTAAACCCCTTAAATGGGTAGCATCCTAGATTAGTGAACCAAGTAAATCCCGGTGGTGGGACAGAGTAGTCCCCGGGCCGGAGGTCCCAATGACTTGATTTGAGTAAGTAAGAAAGTAAAGTAAGTATGGTATGTATGAGTAACGGTCTTGGCTGGGTAAGTCATTGACCCCGAGTAAAAGAGTAATCTCCACCCGATTAACCCGGGTGGACAAAAAGGAGCTAACAAGTAGTGAGTATGTATGGAATATGTATTGTGTATGTAATGAGTATGTATTGTGTATGCGCATTTCAGGAAAGGTAAGTAAGTATCAATTGGCTTGTATGGACTACCTTGTATGTATTGAAATGTATGTATGTATTACATGTGTAGTATTGTAGCATTGTGTATGAAAGCATGTATGCATGTATGTATGTGATTGCAAAATGAATTGCATGTATACGACCAAGTGGTCGGCATACCCACGCTAGTACGCGGGGTATGCGGTTATCATATTCAGCGTAAGCTGAGCCCCTGGGCACCATTTTTAGTGTGCAGGTACCCAAAGTGGATATGATCACAGTAAGAGACCGATAGCCATGTTTGGATAGCTAGGAGTGTAACATGTATTGTAGAGGATGGTATAAGGCTTGTAGCCTAGAAGTAGAAGTGTACCAAGGGGTACACCATATGTATTGGAAATATGTAGTTTGTGAGGAATGGGTAGATGTAGACTCTTAAAGAGTATGTACAAACTTGAAAGGATTGTTGTATTGTAATTGTATTTGGATCTTAGTAAACTCGGTATGTTGTATTATATTTATGGAGTATTGTATTGAATGGAGAATGTAGTACTTGAATGGTAAGTGGAGTATGTATTGTAGAAATGTAGTGCTCGGGATTCCGGTCCATCAGACCGATGCTGTATGTAGTAGTAGCTTTGTTAGTCACGTGGGTGGCTGACGGCATTGTATCACCCACTGTTGTGTAAGTATGTATCCGCTGTGTGAGTAAGGATGTATAAGGAGATTGGACGGTAATGACGGTATTAGCGGTAGGGGTGTTACAATAGGTGACATGCCAATGATACGTAGACGAAGATGATATGATATGTTGATGATGTTGGGATGCTTCTGGGAACCAAAACCCATTCCAATGCTCCTGGCTTGTATACTATGAGGACTTATTGCTTCTATTCCGCCAACTTTGGATCATGCTCTGTACTTTGTCGCACTGAAGTTGGTACTTGGTCTCGTACTTGTCTCACATTGAATGAAGATGAAGTCTCGCATTGAAGTTGGGTTGGATTCTCACATATGAGATGATCCAATGATAATGATCTCGTACAAATGATTATGATGAGAGCTAATTGCGAAGGTGCCAAACATGGCAATGATGAGGTATGAAAATTGTCTGAAATAAGCACTTGTTGGAAAACATGCCAAACATGGCTTGAAAATTGTTCAAAGCAAGAAATTGCTGCAAATGTGCCAAACATGGTGATGATGCAGATTAAAAATTGTCCAAAGTAAGAAATTTGCTGGAAATGTGCCAAACATGGCCATGATGTGGTTTATGAAACCAAAGTTTTTGAAGGAAAATTGTCCAGGACAAGAAATTATTGAAAAAGGTGCCAAATGTGGTAATGTTTTAAAGAAAGTTCTGTTTACTGAAAAGGAAGTGGAATTATCATTTCCTGACTAAAAATTTCATACTTGTAATTTGTCTCCTAAGAGATGAACGTGCCACCGGCGGGGTGTGGTGTTTGATGTGGAGATCTTTTGAGTGGTGACCAGAGCTTATATGTGTCTGTGGCGTATGATGTGAAGGTAAGGGATTATGTGAGCCTGTGTAGTGTATGATGTGAAGGTAAGGGCTTATGTAGGCCTATGTAGTGGTGTTGGTGGTGCTTCAAGCTTATGAAGGGCTAAGATTTGGGTTCCAATTGATGTTGTCATATCAATTGTTAGAACCAACAATTGCCCCTAGTATTTTCCTTTAAGACAATCTGTGCTAGAGTTCATGGCAATCGATTGGAGCGATCAATTGCCCCCAGTATTTTCTTTGATTAAATGTGGAAACAAGTCTCGACCTTACAAGGTCGAGGCTTACGTTTTGACGTGGTGCTTCCTAGCCTACACTCGCTGTGTTTGGTGTTTGCACTCGTTCCTCACTTACGGTCACAACTTCTAGACCATTGAATTTGATATTTGTTGGATTTACGCATTCGATCTATTACTTTCACGTGATTAGATACACAACTACCAAGTCGAAAGTCTTTAAAGCTTATAACGTGGCCATGGGGTGTGATGAATGACAATGGGACCATGGGGGAATGTTTGGAATATGTGGAGCCATAAAGGTGACCAAAGCTGCAACTTGCTCCATCCCTCGGGTTTGCTTCTCGTCTGGAAGTCGTCTGGCTACTTCGTGATGACTTCGCTTGTGAGCTTGGAACTTGGGACTTTTAGGTTGTTCCTTGCATCTTCTCTCTTTCTTCTGATTTTGGATTTCTTCGAGGCTTTTCAAATTTGCCTTTCTTTGAATCTCTTTTTCCTCGGGGTTCTTGTGTTTCCCGGTTTTGAACTTTGAGAGCTATTTTTGATGTGAGTTCATTTGGATCCTGTGTCACTTTGGGACCATTTTCGGATCATTTCATCATGCTGGTAGCAGTTTTACTTCTTTGGATTTGTGAAGTTGCTATCCGGAAGTCAGGCTCCTTGCTTCCCTTGGTCACCGAGTCAGTTATTCATTCTTGGCTGGCTTGTTTTGTGAAGCTTATAATGTATCAAAGAAAGGGTATTTGAAAGGCTCAGCGAGGGTGCCTAGGGTTTAACGTCAGGGTTCACAAGCTTTTGGCTATGCGGTGTTTTGCCTAGGTGCTTCGTCATTCCTGATTGTTGTGTATCCGTTCTTTGTTACTTTTCACAGGTCTAAGTGTACATCTACAAATTATCTCCTTCGGTCGGAGTTGTACCGTTTACCTTACCTTTAAATGTGGTCTCATCGAAGTCGAGTGAAAATGACACGCTTATTCGCTCATGGTTTTTCCACTCAAGACACTCTCGTGAAATTTCACTCAGAGACTTGTTCACACGTCTAAATGAAAAATGGAATATGATGAACGTAAACTCATATTGCCCCCAGTATTGTTTGGGGTTTATGACAACAATTTTACCGCTTAGATGTTTTGTGATGGGTTGTGGTGTTTGATAAGGTATGTTCATCCTTTTAGAAACAAAAAACAAGTCGTTATGTTCCGTTGTCAGAAAATAATTATTTCGTGATCCTTTGAAAGACATGAATGCTCAATTTTTTTTGAATGATTGAAAAAGGATTTGTACAAAAATTATAGAAATGGAACCATGATTTTATTTTAATGAAGGTAAAGACATCATTGACAATTACAAGCTCAACAACTTCTAAAATGATAAAAGAATCTAACTACTACAAACGTTGGAAAAACAGAAAAATGACTAGTAAAGAGAATAAATCAAAGAAAACACTTGAAAATAGTAGTCTCTGATGGTGCTTGACATGGGATTCCTACTCGGGGAGTTGAAAACCTTGATTGATAAGATCTTGGATGCGCTGCTTCAGAATTTTGCAATTATCGGTGTAATGACCGGGAAACTGGTGATACTGGCAGTACTGGTTCAGATTCCTTCCTTTTGAGGGTCTCTTTGTCGAGGGGTTGTAGCATGTTCCATTCCTGGAGTCTTTTAATAGCTTGGCTCAATGGTTGACCGATGTTTGAAAACTTTCTCTGACGGGAGTTTTGTCGGGATGATTCTATTGCTCCGATGATTTGTCCTGGCCCTTTTATCCGCCGAACGGTGTTTACCTCATGCTGCCTAGTTCTCTTTCGGGTGCCAATTTGGTACAAGCCGCTGTCCTTGAACCATTCCCGGTGTTTTTTTAGTTCCCAAGTTTTAATTCTCCTTTGTGAATCATTTCTTCTAGGACATCAACTTGTCCCATCAGCATGTTGAAGCTAGGAAAGTATGTGAATTTCTACTCGTCACTGTATTGCTTATGCATATTTTCGATTACCATTCGGATTTGCTCTCGTTCGTCCATCTTTGTGAGCATATAGCGGCTGCCTTCATCCTCCGACGCTTGACAAAATCATACTTTGATTCACCTTCTGTTTGTTGTGTGCTTGCAAGATCAGCCCTGGTGACTCCAAAACTTCTAGCGTACTGAAAATGATGCAAAAAAGCTTCACAGACCTTCTCGTAGGTCTTGGTATTTATCCTTTGAGTTATGTACCAATGCTGAGGAGTCTCATCAAGATAGCGAGCAAATACCTTGGCCTTCTGCATGTCGTTTAGCGAATGGATAGACATTTCCCTATCGAACATTGCCAAATGAAGTTGTGGGTCGGAGGAACCTTTGTATAGAGGAAGTGCTGACAAATTGAACTTTAGAGGGAGATCAACCTTGGGATATAATCCAGTGGAAAAGTAGTCAAAACCGGCTGGCTTGTTGGCCCTCTCCATGCGCTCAATCTTTTTCAGCATCCCATTGAATTCTGCGGCTAACTGGGCATCCATGTTGACTGGATTTCCTCCATCTGCCATACTTGGGATTCGGGCCAACCTGTTTTAAAAGTGTCGTATGTCAGAGAGGACTGGGCTGAAATTCCGGGTCGCAAAGAAGTTTTAGGTTAGAACTTGTTTGGGCTGCGCGAAAAACACACGAGCTGGAATGTCTTGAAGATTACAGGTAGGTATTAAGGCCCGAATGAGTTGGAGGAGAGGCACACGGGCCGGAATGACTCATGAGCTGTGAAGTGATGCTTAAGCCAAAATGTTTGGAGAATATGGCACTTGGGCCAGAATGTTTTGAGAATTTGGCACTTGGGCCGGAATGTTGTGAAGATGTGGCACATGGGCCGGAGTGTTTTGAGAATGTGGCACTTGGGCCAAAATGTTATGAGAATGTGGAACATGGGCCGAATTGTTGTGAAGGTGTGGCACTTGGGCCGTAGTGTTATGAAAATACGGTGCGTGGACCAGAATATTTTAAGAATGTGGCACTTGGGCCAGAACGTTTTACAAAATTTGGCACTTGGGCCAGAATGTGTTTGGGCTAGAAGTAAGGTTCATGGGCTGAAATGATTTCTGGACCATGTCCTAAATGCAAATTTGAAATTTGGGCCGAAGTTTGAACGAGTGATTCTGATTGGGCCTGAAAGATGATACCTAGATCTAGGATTTTGGGCCAAAGTCCGAGTGAAAAGATCTTCCTAGACTAGAATAAGCCTTGAAATGGAAAGGCCTGATGGATTTTCACGTCCCATAGATTACTTTAGGTGGATTTGTTTTTCTTGGGCCTAGAACTAAATTGGTAATTCGAATTGGGCCAAAGAGAGAAATCACCTAAGTCTAAACTTTTGGTCCGAAACCTAAATGACTCACATATTATACCAAACAGGGCCTTTGGGCCGCAAACAATAAAACCGTAAATTCGGGTTGGGCTGAGTTGATGTAGGAAAAGTTTTATCAATTTCTAGGCTGGGTAATGAGCCGATCATACAAGCAAACAAGGCCCACACAAATTTAACATGTCCTCACTAGACACTTAAATCAAACTAGGTATGGATCGATTCGGAGAGGTGCTTGGGGCGTGGGCCCAGGTTACGACAAAGGAATAGGGCTTGCACGCTATTATCTTTGGGCTTCCCCACGTTTTTCACATCACCTGGAGGTGTACGTCTACGGTCGGGTCTTTGAATGACCAAACAAGGCTAGGTAAGGACACTGCCAGGAAAATGCTTGGGGCTAAAGCCCAGGTATTAAGGGGTGTGGTTAGACGACATCCTCCTCTTTTCCACCGCTTATTCACATCACCTAAAAGGTGTGAGTCCCTGACAGGGGACCCTCAAATGGGTCCCAGGGTGAGATTGGTTTGCGTGGACCCTCGCTCTCATATGATGCAGAGGTGCAGAAATTAAAGTGCGCACGAAAGTAAACAGACAATGTAATAAAGCCATAAATAAACAATTTCGAGTTAAACCATCTTTCTTAAAATTAAACTAGTTAATATTAAGAAGTTGTCCCCAACAAAGTTGCTAGTCTGTGAGCCTCGAGTCCCCAGCAAAGTTGCCAGTCTGTGAGCCTCGATTTTTAAACCCTATCCTATGTTGATTAGATTGATTAGGATTTGATCGGGTTTTAGGTCCACTTATAACCTAAGCTTAATAACTATGTCATAAAACATTAATTGTTAAGTCCTAAGTTAGCTCACTGGAACCTATTATGAGTCGCCACCTAATTTTAACCTAGGGTAAATTAGGAAAGGTAGAGATTGGGTTCGGGGGCTTGATATTCGACTTAATTAGGGTTCAAATTACTTTCATTACCCCAGAAGTCGTTTTTCCTCTACTTAGTCTAATTACGGCTTATTACGAGTCGTTTTAACCTAAGTGTGCGCTTCTGATTTTTTTTATTTTTTTATAGAAAGTTAAAGTGAAATTGAAATTACCTAAACTAGGGTTTCGGAGGCAGAATTAGGTCAAATTTTGTTTTTGTCCGTAGCTACGGACCTAATGTCCGTACCCACGGACCCTAATTAACCTATGTGAGAATAAAAGTCAAATTAAACATAAAACGAAATTTTGAAAAGTCCCCCTCAGGGGGATTAACGATAGAAACTTCATTTACGGTTTTAACTCGATAAGAAGTCAGTCACGTTGATTGATCTGAAAGATCCAGAAGGCCAAAAGAAAGCCCTATTTCGCTACTTTAGAGACCGACTTGAGGTACCCCACGTGGGGTCTTAAAAACTGTAGTTTTCCTATTTGTGGGCTCGGACATGTACCGTTAAAACCCTAAATTTTGAAAATAAAACAGTCCCGCCACCGTCCGGGGGCGTTCAGGCTTATGGACTGGGCGTCCGGGACCCCGGACATAGCGTCCGTGGGTGCGGACCGCCCTCGGACGGTGGCATTGGGGCGGTTCCCGGTGGTATTTTTGGCTCAAAATTTATGGGTAGATAACCTGAAAGATTCTAAACACGTTAGTGATTGAAAGTCCTTGATTTGTGCTCTAAAGAATTTGATTTTTTAAAATATGCTACATGTCGATAAAAATTCTAAAATTTTAACCAGATCTAAAGGAAGATATTTATGAATTTTAAGAGTTGGAATCGGGTTATTTTGAAAAATAACCAATTAGATAAAAATCTCACAATCTGGAATATCTCATAATTCATAAATTATTGTTGGAAAGTCGATATAACGAAATCCCAACGCCATTAATCTCTATAAATCATCCTATATCTTGTATTATAATTTCATGACATTTTGATTTGATTTCAGCATTTTCCAAAGGAGAGAGAAAATTTCAAGAATGTTTGAATTTCTCTTTTGAATTTTTGGCTAAGGTTCCAAATAAAATAATTTCAGGTTTATGACTGTATGTAATCATGCTAACCACGTGACAACTTTATTTTAATTTTGGAAACCTTTTATTTCTATTTTGAGGCTATTTCATGTGTTAATTATTAGAGAAATTAGCTTATAATATGAATTAAAAGCTAAATTTCCAGAATAAATATTAGTTGAAACACCCCTGATCAATTAATCGCATAAAATCATAAATGTGTTATATAATTCGAACATAAAATAATGAATGATCAATTAAATTTAGTGTGTACATGTCCGAAAGCGTGACAACGTTATATATTAATATAGTCACGTACTTGTATATGTACGAATACGAAAATACATGTACGTAACGTTACGATATTGTAACGTTGTAAATAAGTAATAATAACGTCGCATAACATCGTAAAAAAATAACACGATATAATATATAGTCTTACATATATATAAGTAAGCATGTATATAGTCTATACAAAAAAAAGAGAGAGAAAAGGAGCAAAGGCACTCCCGCTGAAGTTCAAACCCGAGACCTCCCATACCTTCCCCGAATGCTTTAACCGGTTGAGCTGTGCTCGAATTCAATAACTAATATTAACGAATTAAAACTAGTACCAGATCTACTAAGGTAACAAAAAAAAAGAGAAACGATACTGACCGAAACCAGTACAACGAATCAGTCTGGAAATTTTGCTTCATCAGATCTGGGACTCACAAACTCCCCCATGGTTCATCCTTGTAATCAGTGAGCTCTGAGCTCCATTAACTTAATTAATAACCCATGCTCCTCTCTTGGTATCATATCTGTTCAAAAAAGAAAGAGAGAACTACAGACCACCGATTTCCCATGGTTCTGTCTGAGAACCTGAAGCACCGACTAAGCCTCTTGAATTCAGTAAAATAACCAAAGTGGTGCCATGCACATTAGAGACTGTGCTGCTCAAACTCACACGCATCAGAACTCTTTAGTTCAAACTTCCACAAATTCCCCTTTTAAACTCCCACCCACTAGCAGATAACGAGTCCTACAATCAGTCTCCCCTGGCCTCTGTCATTGATTAATATTCTTGTTGCGGTATTCTCCTCCTCTCCGCTGGTGTGGCTCATACGTGAACTGAACTCAGGCTCCTTAATCTCTTTTTTTTTTATCTGATTGATCTGGTGCGCAAGACCCTGCAAACCTGAAACAATTCAGTCCAGAGAAGTAGCAAGGTAATGCAGTAACAAGTTTTTCTTTTTCTTCTCTGTTGGTCCTGTCCGAGACTGCATGCTCAAGCTTCTCTAATTTTCTTCCTTTTTCATACAAGGACTCTGCATGCCAATTACTGATAGAGTCTGGAAAAAAAATTCTATACTAAGGTACACTCCAAGAGCTCCTAAAGGTAAGACTATGTGACCAGAAAAGCCTGGTTGTTTAAGTCCCTTTATTCCTTCTATTTTTGCGTCAGAAAGTTGGTGAATTGGCTCTCTTCTTCTTATCTGCTCTTGTGCGTGGTTTCCCTTGGTAAAACCCTTCAGGGATAGTGCCAAAAAGAAAGAAAGAACCCTCCTAGAGACTAGCCAAATCCACTGGGATGTTAACCCAAGGTGATGCCACATAACCTGTCGTTTTAGTTCCTTTCTTTGCTGGTTTTCAGTCTCCAAACGTAACCTCTGTTACTCAAGTGTTCCCTTCTCGTTTTGCATTAAAGCTCCTTCAATCCACCCATGAAGTGTTCAGATATTCCTTGGGGAAAACCTGCACAAATCATCATTGGATAACCTCCAAGGTAAACTCCTAAACCTGTACATGGTCAAAAGAGTTCTGTCAAGTTCTAAAACTATAATGTTAGCCAGTAGCTTACTCTTGATTCTGTGGGTGATGCATTGGTTATCTGAGGAGTCTAAACAGCAAGAAACTAGGAGCTAAGAGTCACGGATAGGAATTGGTAAAAACTAGGAGGCTCTGTACAACTTAGCCAAGAGAACTAGTGCAATCTGGTGTTAATAACCCACTGTCAAACCTGATAAGCTATTCGTAATCAGAAGCATCTGCTTCTGTATACCCATTTGTCCAGAGGTATTGTAGGAGTAGTGGTGAATTATTAATGAACTTCAGTCTAGAAAGAAAAAAAAACACAGTTCACTACTTAAACGAACAGAGGGGAAATCCTTTAGTTCATGTTCCTGTTTTCTGGTTTAAATTTTCAGTTGAGTCTAGTTCCAGTGCTATAAGTGCAGTAGTTGTAACCATGTTGTTTAGGTCTGTCCTGGAAGTAAAGTCGTGGTGAACCACATAACTGGATGAGGAAGTAATTGAGAACTAGAAATCAGATTAGGGGAGCAGCAGAAGCAAACAATAACAGAAGGTCTACATCAGTTCAGTTTTCAGCTTGCGGTTTGCTTTGATTTCGGTATACCAACTTCTTCAGGGTATTACAAGGTTAATATGGGGTTAAGAATGCATTTAAAACATCTTTGGTGCACACATCTAGGTCATCAATACGTGGGAGTGTTTTAAAAAGAAAAGAAAAACTAACCTGATGCATTAAGGGTAGAGAAATAAACCGAAGTATGTCTCAGTGTTATTTTCGGTGTTACAGATTTTGTGTAGAGAAGTTTAGAGGTGCAGACCTGATTTCTTGGGGTTGTTCTAAGGGTAAGACTATGTTAGAATAAGCAACTAGATAGCTAGACCGTCGTGGGAGAACAGTTGACGTAATGAAACAGAAGGTAATAAATTGGTTCCATTTTTGTTTCAGTTGGGTCAGTTCCAGTTTCAGCAACTTCATGTTTCAGTATGGGTGATTTCAAGTGCATAGGCCGTGGCATTATGGGTCTGTGTTGAGTTTGTAAACCTGATAATACACTTAACTAGGGGGTAATCAAATTGGGAAAAAATTCAAAGACAGTTTTGGGAATATACAGAAGGGAACCATAGACAGGGAAGTATCAGTTTTCAGTTTTTGCAGTTTGTGCAATCTGCCTGTTTCAGTTTCAGAAATTTTGTGCTTCTGTACACTGTCTTCTCAGAAGCAGCATAAGGTTAGTGTTGGCCTAGTAATGTACTTAAAACTGTATTAAAACAACATAACTGAGTAACTAAACAGGTTTGGGAAAATAGGAGATAGGTTAGATAACAGAAACAAAACAACAGAAAAGGAAATTCATCAGTTTCGTGTTTCTGTTTCTTTCCAGTTAGCATTGGGTGTTTCTGTAACATTAACAGTGTTGTTGTGGGTCTGTCCTGAAGTTAAAACCCTGAGAAAACACTTAACTAATTGGATAAGCAATGCGTGAAGGAAATGGAAGCCAGATCAGAGAGCAAGAAGAAAACATAGAAAAGAAACTTTGCATCAGATTCATGTTCTCAGTTTTTTCGTACAGATTCTGATTTTTGTGTAAAGAGTTTTCAGAGAGGTGGCCTAGATGATTTTGAGTCTGTTTTGAATTCATAAGCTTGATAGAACATCTAGTTAGGTGGGCAATCAGGTGGAGGGAAAGTTGAAAGCAAGATTGATGAACAAAAGAAAGATAGAAAAGAAGAGTACCTAGTTCGGTATTTCAGTTTTTCAGTTTCTCTGAAAATCTTAAGCTATTGTATAATCATGTTACAGAGGTGTTAGCAATGCTCTCTTGGGTTGTTTTATAGATAAAAATCTTTCTAAGACACTTAAATAAGAGAGTAAACAATTTGGGAGGAAGTAGGGAGCAGTTTAATGCATTAAAAGGAGATGGTTAGTGGAAGTTTGCACAGATTGGATGTTTCAGTCTGCTGAAACTTGTGTCTCTGTTTGATCAATTTTGAGAGTTGCTAAAAGTGTGAAATTGGTTTAATAATGAACCCAAGACAGTCCAAATGCATCTAACTAAGTTGGTGAAACATGTTGGGAAGATTAAACCTCAGTTGGTACCCTAAATGTGGGGTTAGTTATGGTTAAACACCGAAAGTGTGTTTTAGATTTCTGAACTTTGGGGCTTCTGTATAGATGAGCTTTGTGAGTGTTTTAAAGAATTTATTTCAGTGATAATGGACTAAACACCTTGCCAACTTATCGATATAAGGAAGAAATACATTTTAAGGGAATAAAAGTCCACCTTAGATAAGCTTGTTACATGTTAGTGCTTAGAATCCCTAAATACGTAGCTAGAGGATGGACTTAGTTAACGTGTGAATCGGCTATGTAAATGTCCTAGGGGAGTGATAAAGCCTAAGGTTACTACTTGGAAAATTTCTAAGGACTAATATAAGTTGAACAATCAAAAGTTCACCTAGGGGATAACACCCGGTATAAATGTGATAAATTAGAAAAGTGTCGTCACATGAAATCATGAACTGACACGTTATTTTCAATCAACGTTAGGGTCGTCATGAACGCCAACCAAGAACCCGTGTGTGAGACAACACTTGCTTTTGATCCAGGTATGGACATGTGTGGTTCGTATGTTGCCGTGTTACACGGCTTGTGTGTTGTGTGCCTTGTTTGACTATGACCACAAGACTAATGCATGAAAACGGATATTTGTTTTACCGTGCTTATTGTCTGTTGTGAGCTTGTGTAAAGCATGTGAATGGATTGCTTATTTTCCTTGCTTACCCGCTTGCTATTATTGTGCATATTACTTGTGCGCACACAGTAGTGTTGTCCCTTCTCGTTGATGAAACCTTGAGATGAAACACAAAGAACTTCGTAAACAAATAAATGAACTACATAAAGGGAAAACTCCTCTTAACTATAGAGGACCCTTAATGACACCCACTATGGTGTCGAACTATCAATGATAATGATAAGCCAATACCCATTAAGAATGAATAGGGAGACGAACCCTTTGTATCTGGGGTAGAGACCAATAATATTAGAAGGAATAGGGAGACTGACCCTTTGTATCCGGGGTAGAGACCAATAATATTAAAAGGAATAGGGAGACAGACCCTTTGTATCCGGGGTAGAGACCAATAATATTAGAAGGAATAGGGAGACAGACCCTTTGTATATGGGGTAGAGACCAATAATATTAAAAGGAATAGGGAGACGGACCCTTTGTATCCGGGGTAGAGACCAATAATATTAAAAGGAATAGGGAGACGGACCCTTTGTATCCGGGGTAGACACCAATAATATTAGAAGGAATAGGGAGATGGACCCTTTGTATCCGGGGTAGAGACCAATAATATTAAAAGGAATAGGGAGACGGACCCTTTGTATCCGGGGTAGAGACCAATAATATTAGAAGGAATAGGGAGACGGACCCTTTGTATCCGGGGTAGAGACCAATAATATTAAAAGGAATAGGGAGACGAACCCTTTGTATCCGGGGTAGAGACCAATAATATTAGAAGGAATAGGGAGACGGACCCTTTGTATCCGGGGTAGAGACCAATAATATTAAAAGGAATAGGGAGACGAACCCTTTGTATCCGGGGTAGAGACCAATAATATTAGAAGGAATAGGGAGACGGACCCTTTGTATCCGGGGTAGAGACCAATAATATTAAAAGGAATAGGGAGACGGACCCTTTGTATCCAGGGTAGAGACCAATAATATTAGAAGGAATAGGGAGACGGACCCTTTGTATCCGGGGTAGAGACCAATAATATTAAAAGGAATAGGGAGACGGACCCTTTTGTATCCGGGGTAGAGACCAATAATATTAAAAGGAATAGGGGGACTGACCCTTTGTATCCGGGGTAGAGACCAGTAGCATTAAAAGGCATAGGGAGACGGACCCTTTGTATCCGGGGCAGAGGCTAGTAACATTGAAAGGGAATAGGGAGACGGACCCTTGGCATCCGAGGCTGTGGCTAGTAACATTTAAAAACAACAGAGAGAGAGAGAGAGCTATCCGGGAATGGAGGATTAGCTATGGAGCAGACGTTCTCCAAATGGTGGTGATAAGAGAATTCACAAATAACCCTTAAAGAAACAAGGAAAGATTAGCACCTACATGAGATGGTCACGGGATCTAAACAATATCCCCAGACCTGGTGCAAGGAAAGAGAAAAAAAATACACTTTAAGGGAACAAGAGAAAAGAAATGAAAACACACAAGGCTCGAATGATCCAATAGTGAGGATCATGGGTATAACATACCTATGCACACGTTTTATTACTTACATGATTGTGGTTGCTATACTAGTAGCTCGTTGTGCTTGGATGCGTGTTTGATGTGCTATGATGCCAGCATGTTATTGATAAGCGTCCAAATGAGCATGATTTATAGGTGTATTTCATATATTATATTAGCACTTTTCTTGCTCATTTCTCCACTTCGGTTAGTTTTCCTCTAGTTTATGTTTTATTGTTTATCTCACAAAATTATTGGTTTAACATGAGGAAAACCAAGCCGGGAGTGAAGTAGACAAAGAGACGAACGCATAGACGCAAACGGCTCAGAAAACGGAGTCCAAACGAAGAAGCTAGAGCCGGTCGAAGTTAGAAGAAATTAAGTCACGACCACAAGCTACAACCGCATAAGGAGGCGGACGTGTATGCCTTGCAACCGCCCAAGAAGAGGCGGACCTGAGAGGCTGCAACCGCCCAAGAAGTGGCGGACGTGACAGTGATGCAACCGCCCCAAAAGTGGCGGACGTAAGTGTGGGCAACCGCCCAAATAGTGGCGGACGTGAGACAATAGGCTACCGCCTGTTGTTGGGCGGTCTTGGAGGCGGACACTAGACAACCGCCTGAAAACAAGCGGACAACACTGAGAGGCTACCGCGCGTGTAAATTTCCGCGAGCTTATCTTCTTCGCCCGTCACTGCCATATCTATCTACTCCGCACCGCCTACCTCAATTCACGCGTGAGCTTTGTCCCCTGCAATAAATGACCAAGCAATCAATCTGCCGCCTCAATCACTTGCTCACGCGTCTGTCTATCTTCAAACCTTCGCCTCCTCTATATAAACCCATGAGCCTTCTCCGTTCATCAATCATCCACCACCCATACAATCCATCCACGACCACTTCACCACACCTCACGCCATCTCATTTCTCTTCTCCCGCCTTCTCCGTTTTATTTATTTCCACATTTCACCAAATCCACCTCTAGCCCTACGTATGCAAAATAGCAGAGTGAGCCGGAGTGATTACGGATGATTTCTATTACTCTTGTCTCTGTCTATCTATTTAATATGTTAGGCTAGTTTACGTACGCTCTGGGAACGGTTATTATGTGTTTGTATTAATTATGCAATATTTCTACTGGTTTATTTATATACAGTTTGTTACGCTTAAAGGTTATCTCGCACCTTTTTAATAAATGTCATGAGTTTATTAAACTGCTTTACTAAATCTATTTTGATCAGACCGGTGATAAATAGATAGGTTAATTAAGACGTAAAACTGGAGGAAACTTGTTATGATTTAATTTAGTATTCAGTTGCAAATGTAATTCCTCAACACTCCTCTGCCGTTTGCAGGCTTTGCTTGAGTTTTCATCGGACCTTGCATTACAGGTGAACGAGTTCTTATGAGGCTATGACTTAGTCCTTAAGATAATTACAGGAACCTTACCAAATTATTAAACCAGTAGAGATAGCTTAATTATGCAGATTATAATAACCTGACCCAGAGTTCCATTTTAATTTATCTATTAACTTAGTTTATTTTATCTTCCCTTTTTATTTAATATACAAGTCATTTAATCCCCCCACTTGTGACACGCTTAGGTACTATTATATGCACATTAGTCCCACGGTTCGACATCCGGTCGCTTACATTGTACTATACTACTACGACCGGGATTTGTTTGCAGCCTGACGTTTATTTTGAGTTTTTAATTTCTTTTCTTTTAATTTTACACCACTTTAACCACTCACGATACAACGTCTGCAAAATGGCGCCGTTGCCGGGGACTAGATTTATTCTAGTCCCTAAGCCCCGGATTATTCACTTGTTATATTAGAATATTTTGTCTATATTATTTTTTGTTTGTTGTTTATATTAATTATCTTTTATATTTTGTTTATATTATTATTATGTTTGTTTCTAATTATTTTATTTTCTAATCTGTTTCAGTAGTTTTGTTTTATATACAAAAACACAAAAAAAAATGGAAATGGAACAGGTGTTCGAGCAAGAGTTTTGCCATTTATACTGCTCCGTATGTGGGGGAACTCATGATTATGAGGATTGTCTCATATTCCAAGAACAACTCTGGTTAGAAGATCAACCAGATTACCTGGAGAGACTCGCTCAACCAGAACATCAACCAAAGAGCGAAATAATTCATGAGGAAGAACACCCCACTACGGATGTAAGTTACTCTCTTCCCTCTACGGTCGCCTACCGCCAGTTTCCATCCTTCCCTGTGCTCTATCCAGAAGATGAGGATACTTACATCCTTGAAAATGAAGAGAAGGAATTGCCATCACCTCCCGCCAATATATCCAAACAGAACGCCACTATCACCTTCGAAGAATTAACTTTCTCTGAAGATGGTATCGATCAGCGTTCTTTCTACGAGCCTCACCTACAAGAGGATGATGTTTACATCCTCCAATTTGAGGAAGAAAAATCATCACCACCGGGTCTTCTGTTAGAACTACGTTCCCGGCAATACCTCCTCAAACACCAGATTTTGTGGAGTATTAATTTTCTTATTTTATATGCCGAGGTAACGTTTTGTTTTGATCCAGGATAACGAAGCAGGCGTCTAGCCAAAGACGTTAAAGAAGGGCAGCTTCCCGGGAGGCAACCCGGATGAACTTTTATTTTATTTATGCTCTTTTAATTTTCAGGTTCTCTTTAAAATTTATTTTTGCTAACTTTTAACCCCGTTTTTAGTATGGTTGCTTCTAGTGTCTTATGCAGGTGCACCTCCATGTGGATACCGCAACCAAGCTACGCTACTTGAGGCTGAAGCTCAAGTGTGGGGGAACTCCTATAAACGCAAGCAAAAATAAAATCAGGGGAGTACCAGTTTCTTTAATTTTGCTTTTATTTAAATAAAAACTGCAGAGGAGCGTTTATGTGCTTAAATGTTTATTTGTGATCTTTGTGTTATCTCTATTTTATCTACTTACCGAAAAGGTCTTCTAAAACCTTCCCTTGTTTTTCTGGTGAACAATGAGTGTTACAGATATAGCTTTTTATTAGTTTCCTAGTTTTAAATAGTTTATTAGCTCTCTAGTTTTAATTCTCCTTTTATTAGTCTCCTAGTTTCTCATTAGTTTCCTTTTTATAGTTTCCTAGTTTTTAAATAGTTCCTTATTGCTCTCTCGTTTTAATTCTCCTTTATTAGTTCCTAGTTCTCATTAGTTTCCTTATATCACGACCTTCTTGTCTGGTTTCCTAGCTTTATATATATCTACCCTCTCTTTCTTATCGCATTGTAATTTGAATCCCTTTTCTTCATAATGGAAAATTCTCCCAATTCTCTCGAGAACTACTTCTTCGACTGGGCCTCCTGGTCGCTTTCTTCTGCACAACCTACACAATCTATTCAAACTTTACAGGTATCGGAGCGTCAATCCTGCTAGGTCGACTGTTCTCCCATTTTTTTTTTTCTCTCTTCCTTCGTTATCCCTTCGCTTTCGATTCAAGATGCAGGAGAAGCTATATCAAACTTGAGAAACTCATCGAATCGCTTACTAAGTAGGATTCAACCATCGATCCAGGAGATCCGTTGTATACTCACAGTGCGGAACATCCCGGAATGATAATTGCGTCCAAATTCAATGGGAATGGTTTTCAAACCTGGAAACGAACTGTCTTGATTTCGTTGTCGCAAAAGAACAAGATCGGGATGATCGATGGTTCTAATCAAGAGGCCGACTGATGATTCTGTCAAAACTGGCTGCCTGGGACAGATGCAATGGTTTAGTCTGGCTTGGTTATTGAACGCTTTAGACACAGACTATGCGAGACTTTCATTTTCCATTCGACGCTAGAGAAATCTGGAGGCTTCTCGCTCGGTATGATAACATTGACGGCCACTCGTCGCTTCAAACCGAAGAAGGACTGTATAGTCTTGAGCAAGGTACCGACTCTTGTAAGTGTATATTCTCACAACGATTCAAACGTATTTGGGACGAATTAACTGCTGTTGTTAAATTATTGTGCTTGTGATTGCTGCAAATGTGGTCGTTCTGAGAAACTTGATAAAATTAGAAGAGGATAAGGTTTTGGATTTCTTATGGGCTTGAGCAGTCCAATATCTGAATATTCGGGAAATATTCTCATGATGCAACTCTGCCAACTGGAATCTGCATATTCTCTAATTCTCTCCGAGGAAAGGCAAAGAGAAACGGGGGAAAAACGTAGAAAGGGTGATATCATTCAGAAACTTCGCTAATGAGTGGATGGGGCTCAATAAACGCAGCAATTCATCAGGTGGGGGGAGTGTGCCTTTTCGGTGACATTTTGTGCTTAAAATGTTTAATCTCTCTCCTTATCATGCGTTTGTCCAATTCAAATATTATGGACCCTTTATATGTGGGTTGTTCTCTTTAAGAATAAATATTATTATGAATTGTAGGATAATGGTACAAATTTTAAAATTTTGATTACTTTTGAGGAGCATTTTATATGCGGTGTGACCAAAAAATCTGCAAATGGTTGGATTTTATTGCTCAGGGTTTCTTTCTGTCTTCTCTCTTAGGGATTGCTAAGGGGTGCTTCTCTGTTGAAAAAAAAAAGAAGAAATATAAAAAATAATAAGGGACTTGCGAGACACCATTGGTAACCAACAAAAGAGAGTTGAGTGTTCTTAAATACAAAGGCGTGATGCCTATATTTTTCTCATCTCTTATGCAAAAGTGAAACAAATGCATAAATCTATTTTTCCTTTTGTTTTCTCCTCAATGCCCGTTCTTGAGAGATGTTGGCCATGGTAAAGTTCTCAAAGTCACCTAAAAGAAACATTGAAGTACCTTGGATCATACCCCGAAACTCTATATTTTATTTTTACCCTGAGCACACCTATGCCACCAGCAGTTAATTTTTCACACTCCTCAATTAAGTTAAAAAGATCATGTTTATCCTACCCTTCATAATAATATTTGTTAGTATTGAGCATTCCCTACTTACTTGTGGTACGTGATTTGCTTGAGGACAAGCAAAAGATAAGTGTGGGGGTGTGATAAGCGTTCAAATGAGCATGATTTATAGGTGTATTTCATATATTATATTAGAACTTTTCTTGCTCATTTCTCCACTTCGGTTAGTTTTCCTCTAGTTTATGTTTTATTGTTTATCTCACAAAATTATTGGTTTAACATGAGGAAAACCAAGCCGGGAGTGAAGTAGACAAAGAGACGAACGCATAGACGCAAACGCTCAGAAAACGGAGTCCAAACGAAGAAGCTAGAGCCGGTCGAAGTTAGAAAAATTAAGTCACGACCACAAGCTAAACCGCATAAGGAGGCGGACGTGTATGCCTTGCAACCGCCCAAGAAGAGGCGGACCTGAGAGGCTGCAACGCCCAAGAAGTGGCGGACGTGACAGTGATGCAACCGCCCCAAAAGTGGCGGACGTAAGTGTGGGCAACGCCCAAATAGTGGCGGACGTGAGACAATAGGCTACCGCCTGTTGTTGGGCGGTCTTGGAGGCGGACACTAGACACCGCCTGAAAACAAGCGGACAACACTGAGAGGCTACCGCGCGTGTAAATTTCCGCGAGCTTATCTTCTTCGCCCGTCACTGCCATATCTATCTACTCCGCACCGCCTACCTCAATTCACGCGTGAGCTTTGTCCCCTGCAATAAATGACCAAGCAATCAATCTGCCGCCTCAATCACTTGCTCACGCGTCTGTCTATCTTCAAACCTTCGCCTCCTCTATATAAACCCATGAGCCTTCTCCGTTCATCAATCATCCACCACCCATACAATCCATCCACGACCACTTCACCACACCTCACGCCATCTCATTTCTCTTCTCCCGCCTTCTCCGTTTTATTTATTTCCACATTTCACCAAATCCACCTCTAGCCCTACGTATACAAAATAGCAGAGTGAGCCGGAGTGATTACGGATGATTTCTATTACTCTTGTCTCTGTCTATCTATTTAATATGTTAGGCTAGTTTACGTACGCTCTGGGAACGGTTATTATGTGTTTGTATTAATTATGCAATATTTCTACTGGTTTATTTATATACAGTTTGTTACGCTTAAAGGTTATCTCGCACCTTTTTAATAAATGTCATGAGTTTATTAAACTGCTTTACTAAATCTATTTTGATCAGACCGGTGATAAATAGATAGGTTAATTAAGACGTAAAACTAGAGGAAACTTGTTATGATTTAATAAGTTAGTATTCAGTTGCAAATGTAATTCCTCAACACTCCTCTGCCGTTTGCAGGCTTTTGCTTGAGTTTTCATCGGACCTTGCATTACAGGTGAACGAGTTCTTATGAGGCTATGACTTAGTCCTTAAGATAATTACAGGAACCTTGCCAAATTATTAAACTAGTAGAGATAGCTTAATTATGCAGATTATAATAACCTGACCTAGAGTTCCATTTTAATTTATCTATTAACTTAGTTTATTTTATCTTCCCTTTTTATTTAATATACAAGTCATTTAATCCCCCCACTTGTGACACGCTTAGGTACTATTATATGCACATTAGTCCCACGGTTCGACATCCGGTCGCTTACATTGTACTATACTACTACGACCGGGATTTGTTTGCAGCCTGACGTTTATTTTGAGTTTTTAATTTCTTTTCTTTTAATTTTACACCACTTTAACCACTCACGATACAACGTCTGCAGTTATGCGTGGATGTTTGTTGATATTGCTATGCTATCAAAGTGTGTAGGATATCATGATATGTTGTGATGTGCTTTACTGCTTTATTATAGCATGTAAATTGACTTAATAATATTTAACCAAGTAGTCGTGTGGCCCGGCAACATACGGGCTACACACGTTCATACTCAGCGTAGTTTGCTGAGTCCTTTACAACCCAATTTTTTTCAAGTATTGATCCGGGCGATAACGGAGCGTAGGCGGGATGGCTACCATGAGGGTAGTCCATCGGGGCATAATTCTTGAGTTGTAGTAGTATGCTTTAAGTATGGGTTGTTACTACACCCAGGATGTAATTTTCAGTTTATGAGTTGGCAATATTGTTGTAGACACTTGAGTTGTACTTTATGTTTGTATTGGATTTCGTTAAGGTTGGACTTCCAGTCATACAGAACGTAACCTGGAGTTGGCATTGTGGTGGAGTCAACCACGTGGGTGGTTGACGTCTGTGGCACCCCGATGTAGTTATGATCCGCTGCATAACTAGCTCGTAATTTGGCTAGGCGCGATGTTCGCATTGTGGGAAGTTTATTCGGGGGTGTTACAGAAAGTGGTATCAGAGCATAGTTACGCTCTGATGACTGGAACAGAGAAGTACCGAGTATAGGAAAACCTGAAATTAGGAATTCTGGCAGTGAGTCAAGAGTTGGGGTAGTACGTGAGGCGCGTTAGTTAGGGTTTTTCCCTAGTAATACTGGATGCCTAACAAATACCTACACCCAACCTTCACATCCTTAATTGTCTCTTAAATTCAGAGAAAGAACGCCAGAGAGGTAGAAAGCCTCCTCTTACTCGGGGAAACCCGATCTGGCATCTACTTAATGTTATACCATCAACACGAGAAGAAAAGACTATACTATACAATAGACGTTGCCAAAGGGATAATACCCGTAGAGGGACCAATTTTAGCGACAAGTTTCACAAAAGGCTAGAAGTATGTACAATAACTAGTCTCTACTTAGCGTGTGACACATATCCTCAAATGACCACCATCATCAAACATACCCCATCTCACAATTTGTATATGATTACATGATTACCGTGACCTCGTCACGAAGCTCAAGTCCTCTATCTTGATGCCTACTGTTCCTCATGGCTTCTTGCTAAACAGTTCTTCTCAACCCTTATTTGTAATTTGCTAAAGTCAAAAACGTATTGGTACAAGGATCATTAACCGATTCCTCGAACGTTGCAATTCCCACACAGACATAACTATAACTGGTAACATAATCACGGAAGTCAAATAACAGAAGATGGGTACAATATAAAATTAATTCCCAATCATTAATGAACACACCCTAGGGAAGGAATGTTAGAATACCACCGAAAGCAGTGGAGTTCAGCTTAATAAAAGATGGACCTTCTGGGTCACCTGTTCACCCTTCACTATGACTAGGAAGGAAATGAAATGAAGTCTCACTAATTAATACAGTGAAAACATGGAATGAAACTTTAGTTCTAATAAACGGTATACTCACAGGATATGCATACCAAAGAACACTTCGATCCATACTTGTCCAAGCTTTATTATAACCCCAGTTAGAATTGTCTCAGTGTTGCTGTAATAATAAACACTCTCAACAGCAACAAATAAACGACAACATTGACAAAAGGAAGTCAAATCTGAAAACACCACATTTACATAACAATCAGTAAATGCTTGAACTTCTTAAGTCTATACCAAGACAAATATAGAGTCGGAGACTAAATCGAGGAACTCTAAATGAAATTTAGCAAATATTACGTCAACGAATGTATATACATATACAAATCAGGAAAGACGCAATACATGTGGAACTTAAGGAGCTAAATAAAATGCAATTAAAGGGTATCCTCGCTAGTTATGCAAGCATACCAAACTCCACCATCAAAAATAAATAAGTGGGACCTCGATAGTAATAACTATAGATTAAGCACCATTAGTTTGGTGGAACCCACAAGTAAGAAGTTGAACAACTTCAGGTAAGAGGAACACACCAACAAAGTAAAACCAGTCAATTAATTTGGAACTCAGACTCGGGATTAGGAGTTGAAATTTGGAAATTTCCGACACAATAAATTGATGGGCTAAGGAAAATTGTAAACATGGGGAAAATAGAAATAATCTAAGAACTTTGAAGTATACAATCGTACACCCCATTGACTAACACTAGAATGTATTAGACAACATGTATACACATAAATATGGTACGAGGATTGGTACGCAAATAACTTATAAATCAAGGGGATCATTATAATATAAATACGACCTTGAACCTTATGACACACGAATATGTATATAGGTACACACCTAGATGTATATATATTTAGAAGATTTACACGCTTAATCTCAAGACTTAGATCTTATTACTAGTCCATGTATTGATTGCCAGATGACTAGAAACGAATGGGATAAGAATTAAAATAGGTTAAACTAATTATTGGTTTAAAATCGGACGTGCAAGGTTGAACTTGACCCTGGCCAGGTCAAGTGACACTAAGCTCAAATTAGGGTGCCAAGGTAGCCCAACATTTACGCTGATCACGCCATTGTCGGGTGATTGTCGAAACCCCCTACAAGTGGACACATAAACTACAAATAGGTGAAAGTTTATAAGCTGGATAAGTAAAAGTGCGAAGGAAGCGATATGAATGTTAGATGATAAAATGGTATAGAATACGTGGAGATAAGATTCAAACTTTAGAGGGTAAACACATGAGTATGCAAATGTGAAAGGACTTGAAATGAGGTGATGTTACAAATAACCTAATAGTTACTACATAAAGTATATATACTATCGCAACCAAATACAATGTACAATCGGTAGTAGTCAATTACGTTAGTTCCTGGTGGAACATAATAATGACACTAGACCGCATGACTAAGTAGAACCAGTCAGCCAGCGGCTACTTGATACAATCATAATAACAAGGATAAGAAAACTAAACATCCCATGTTAAATGGTATATAATCGCAAAACCTTTTAACACGTATAATGCGGTAAACCGGCCGTGTCGAGACCATAATTCGAAAAAAAAAGGGTTACTTGAAGACAAAGAAAGATCGAACTTGACTGTACACATTAAGGAAAAAAAAAATAATAATAGGTAGTAATGCCAAGAGAGACAACTAGCTACCCACACGTTTGTAACATTGAAAAACATTAAGAACTAAATCGTTACTACAGTGCATACAGGAAATTAAAAATACCCCATGCCAGTCAAGAGACTTTTGCTCCTGCACAATTAAGCCTGAAGGTAATCAGAGTCGCACAGCAGAAGCTGGTGGACCATATTCCACACTTTCCAGTTGAATAACGAGTGACATATCGGCCAATACCTTAGACCCAGAGAGGCTAAACCCGAATCCGTATAGATCGATATGGAAACCGATAAGAATAATTGAGACAGAAACTACCCTTTAACATGATCAGGGCATTTGATAGGATAATAGAAAAGGGATTACGTGGGTGTAATCCATTTTAAGGGGGGTAGGCGCGTTGCGTTTTTACTGGGTTATTACCCGTTTGTGGTATTGTTTTGGATGCTATGTGTGTGAACTGTGAGTGGATTGGGTTGAATGACTTGTTCATCTGGTTGCTACGAGTGCAGTACATAATTATTATTGGTACATTGCGGTATTATTGAGATAATTATTATTGGTACATTGCAGTATTTTGAGCCACAGATGTGGCGTGGTGCTTATAAGCACAAATGGTGAAATAGAACTATGGAACTTGCGGGACATGATTCCTTGGTTAGAGAGAAGTATTCAGGAATTAATCTTTGCACTGTGTGTGTTCCTGCAGCCACACATTGGTTGTGTGTATGAGATTGCGTGTATGAGTTTGTTATGTGTGTGTATGTACACTCGCTTATGAATGAATGTTGTGTGCCTCTATGAAAACTTGGGTGAACCACTAAGGTGGCACAGTGCGCAAAAACACGGAGAATTATAATATATGAGACTTGATCTTTTGGTTATCGTGAGTGAATATGAGACTTGATCCCTAGGATTAACGAGAATGGAAAACATCGGTTAAGGAAGTAAGACTTCGGGACGAAGTCCCTTTTAAGGGGGGTAAGTTGAAACACCCCTGATCAATTAATAACATAAAATCATAAATGCGTTATATAATTCAAACATAAAATAATGAATGATCAATTAAATTTAGTGTGTACATGGCCGAAAGCGTGACAACGTTATATATTAATATAGTCACGTACTTGTATATGTACGAATACGAAAATACATGTACGTAACGTTACGATATTGTAACGTTGTAAATAAGTAATAATAACGTCGCATAACATCGTAACAAAAATAACACGATATAATATATAGTCTTACATATATATAAGTAAGCATGTATATAGTCTATACAAAAAAAAGAGAGAGAAAAGGAGCAAAGACGCTCCCGCTGAGGTTCGAACCCGAGACCTCCCGTACCTTCCCCAAATGCTTTAACCGGTTGAGCTGTGCTTGAATTAAGTAAATAATATTAACGAATTAAAACTAGTACTGGATCTACTAAGGTAACAAAAAAAAAGAGAAATGACACTGACCGAAACCAGTACAACGAATCAGTCTGGAAATTTTGCTTCATCAGATCTGGGACTCACAAACTCCCCCATGGTTCATCCTTGTAATCAGTGAGCTCTGAGCTCCATTAACTTAATTAATAACCCATGCTCCTCTCTTGGTATCATATATGTTCAAAAAAGAAAGAGAGAACTACAGACCACCGATTTCCCATGGTTTTGTCTAAGAACCTGAAGCACCGACAAAGCCTCTTGAATTCAGTAAAATAACCAAAGTGGTGTCATGCAAATTAGAGACTGTGCTGCCCAAACTCACACGCAACAGAACTCTTTTTTTCAAACTTCCACAAATTCCCCTTTTAAACTCCCACCCACTAGCAGATAACGAGTCCTGCAATCAGTCTCCCCTGGCCTCTGTCATTGATTAATATTCTTGTTGCGGTATTCTCCTCCTCTCCGCTGGTGTGGCTCATACGTGAACTGAACTCAGGCTCCTTGATCTCTTCTTTTCTATCTGATTGATCTGGTGCGCAAGACCCTGCAAACCTGAAACAATTCAGTCCAGAGAACTAGCAAGGTAATGCAGTAACAAGTTTTTCTTTTTCTTCTCTGTTGGTCCTGTCCGAGACTGCATGCTCAAGCTTCTCTAATTTTCTTCCTTTTTCATACAAGGACTCTGCATGCCAATTACTGATAGTGAAATACCCCTAACCTTTAAAATATAATTAAATGATCTATTAATGATCTAAGATGGTTAATAAACATCTAAATATTACTGGGGAACAATCTAAAGATCTCAACAAGGCAAAACATGCCTTAAGATCGGTAAAGCCAAAAAAAGGTGCTTTAAGACACCATAAAGATTGTATGACCTCAGATAGGGTCCAAAGTAGATTCCTAAGTATTATAATGAAGTAAGGAACACAACAAAACAGTTCTCAAAGAAAACTAAGCTCAGAAACACCTTGCAACACAAAATGTGCACTAAAACTCCTTAAAGCACATTTTTGTGAAATTGCCTTCTAAATTGGTTTTTAATGAGCTTAAAGGTTATAAATACCTTTAAATATGATATTATATCACATTATATCATATTAGGAATTTAATTCCAAATTTTAAAAATTTTTACAAATTTAATATTAAAATATTAATAAAACCCTAAAAGGGGGCCCACATGAGTCAATATTGACTAAGATTGGTCAAGAGGTCAAAGTTGACCCCTTAGACCATGTGAGTTCGACATTTACAAGCCAAGGAGGCTCCAAATTCGTCACTTGCATATACAATAATCAAACTCCAACATTTCTCCGCAAATTAAGGATTCACTTTTGTCTTTTATTAGTTTATACACTCCTTTAAGCTCCATTATTTGACTCCTCCAGCTGGGAATTCGTGGGAGCCTCTCCTTTCTCTTCAATCAGCCGACCTCATGTCCCCTCTTATCCCTTAGGTGAGTCATCATTCAATTATTAGACAATAAACTAATCTAAAGCACATTTTTAACCTAATAATACCAATTCTAATCACTCTCTCTCTCCTAGCTTCATTCCAACCGATGAAGCTGCCCTCTCAAGCTCTCCCAACCGTGGCTCTTGAACTAAGAAGGTAGATCCAACTTCTAAGCTTCTAATTAATGGTTTAAGGCTTGTTTTTGGCTCTTTTTCTTCATCTCTTCACCACCTATGCTTAGATCTCGTGACTAATCAGTTCCTATGGCTTATTCTCAGTGTTCTAAGGTTAGAACATCAATCAAATTCGGTTGAAACAAGTTTAGAGACCAAGGTTGCTCAAAATCTCATTTTAAGGTAAAAACATACCTTAAGCTTCTCTACTCTTCATCCGATTTTCTTTCTCTGATTTTTATGAGTTTATACACTCATAATCTTCATATTTACATGTTCAATCAGTTGTCTAGCCATTTGGAGCAAGGGTGGCCGAGATCCAAATGAAATACTCTCTTTTAAGGCATTTTTCCAAGGTAAAACCTAATAACAAGGCAGCTTGTTGTGATCTAGCTATTTCCTCTGTCAATATGGTGGATCTAACACCTTGTGGTGTGTCTAAAACAGGCTGAACCTCTCTTGAACTCCTCTTGCATTTTTAAGGTGATTTTTGCCTTAAATCTTACATTAATTATTCCTTATGGTTAAGCTCAAGCTTGGAGTGTAACCATATCTTGTTTTTGTGTATTAAACATGTCTAAATCATGTGGTGAATTTTCTTTCAAGTGGCCGAGAGCATACAAGGATAAATCAAGGTATAAATACCTTAAATCTATGATTTTTATAATTTTTAAGCTTATATATTAATATTGCCGAGAGTGAAATATTAAATAAGGGTCATATTGACCTAAAAATGGAAAAAATGACTAAGATAAATTAAGCTAGTCATTTAAGAGATTTAATTAACATAATGGTCAAATTATGACATTATGTGGAAAAATAATCAAATACAAGCGAGGCCGTGAGTATGTATTATATTTTGAGACATTTATTGTGTAATTTATTTTGCAAGTTCAAGGTTGTAATAAGGCCATGTCATTAGGCCATTTTAATTTAAGTTTATAAGCTTATTTAGTTTTATTTATGCTTATAATTAAAGTTGGGGCCAAACGGTAATTATTAACAAAATATTAGGCCGAGAGCTTAATATAGAGGAATTTAGGGTTTTTAAATGAATTTAATAAAAATTATAACATTTTATAAAGTTTTGGGTCAAAATTGTAAAAATAGAAAAGTATGGGTGAAGTTTGGTGATTACTGAAAAGTTTGAGTCCAATTTGGTATTAGAAGTCAAAGTTGACTATATAGGAGACTTTGACCAAGCTTGGAGAATTTTTGAAATTAAAATACAACCTTATATTAAGATAAGTATTTAATTGTAAAAGATTTATAAGAGATGGGGCTATAATGTAATTTCCGAAAACTTGAGGTACTAAATGGAGTTTAGTACAAACCTTAGGTTATTAGGAATTTATTTGGTTAAATTTGGAGTTTATATGAATTATATAAGTATAATATAAGATATTTTATGAAATTGTTACTAATGGGTAACATATGTGGTAAAACCGAGATTTGGAGAAAATATAAGGTTAGGAATAATGTTTATAACCTTTTGGTATAGTTTGGTGATTTTTGGAATTATGTATAAGGTTTTATAAAGACATATGTATAATATATAGTCTTGATGATATTAGAAAACTATATGTTATAAAGAGGAGAATTTGGTGAATATAGAAAGTTAAGTGGTGGAAAGATAATTAAAATAGTATTCGGTGTTTTTTTTAAAAAAAACTATAGGTTATAATTATTTTAAGGCTTAAAGGGTATAATATAAGGTATATGATATAAGTGTAACAATGAAATATGATTTGGGATTGATTTGTGATTTATAGAAGCTTAGTGGTTGTTTTTGAAAACCGAAAATATAAGGGGTTGTTTGGTATTTTACAACAATTTACAACTATATGTTATAATTGTTTTAATGACTTAAATGTCATGACATAAGTTATATAACTATAATGTAACATTACATTAATTATGTGGGATTTTGTAAATATTTAAGAACATAAGTGCTGTTCGAAAATGTTGCATTTTAAATTGGAATTTATAATATGGTTTTATGTTATTACTCCGAGTTCTATAATAGGGTATTCATTAAAAATGCTAATATGCTTTATAGATTTACCATATACGAGATATTTCCATAATACATGATTATAGTAAATGTATGTTATGGTGGAATATAACATGGTTGAATGACCATGTATTTTCATAATTAAAATGACATATGATAAAGGAAAAAAGAATTACAACATTGGATATGGGATTCTAATGTTAAGAGGGTACATGTGATAATAAGAATTCATGTAATTAAAAATATCGTTTACAAATGAATTATACCACATTGGATTTAAAAAAAAAAAGAGACAAACCTTAGAAAAACAAATACTAAGGTGAGATGTATAGTGCATGACAAAGGATCACACATGCAATAATGAAACAAACTATATGACATACAAGGGTATGTTAAGTCACATGCGATAACAAGTTCAATAATAACTATATTAATATACAAGACAAGACTACGCATGTAATATAACAATTTTCTAACCTCGAGTTAAACCGAAAACCCGACAAACATTGACAGTTTATAACGGGGGGTTAACCGGGAGTTAATAGTGACGGTACGGGGTACCGTAGAATTGTGTTGTTATACGGTATGCTAATCAGTAGCATTATGTATTGTTTAGACTGTTAGAGAGTACACAAGGAGCATAGGATCTTGCTGATTCATACTCCACCGTAATACACCAGGGTGAACGATATGTTGTTATGTGTCTCTGATTGTCTCTGAGGGCTTCCTCAGTTCAGACTTCTGTGTGATCTGTGATAAGATTGTTTGTCTGAATGTGATAATTAATATGCATGAATTGTATATTTATGGCTGCTTATTATTTACTGTTGTTGAGTTAACAGTATTGGTTCGTATATAAGAACCTATTTATATAAAACGAACTAGCGGCTATGGTGCTATCTTATATGAAATATAAGGAACATAAGTAAAATGTTATAGCACTATGATAATAACATATACATATTATCTGAGACTTTTATACGGAGCATTGGCCTTTCTATACGCCGCTCTCGTGTACTACTGGATCCCAGTTGACAGACTCCGGATTGGACTATTACCTTAGTCTGCTGTGTTAGAAAAAAATTGGTATAATCGCGATGGTAGGTAAATTAAATAATGAATGGAAGTAAAGCCAAGAGGATGTGGCTCTTGGTGCACGCTGTGATCACAAAAACGATACCAGGATGTCCGCGTACGGGTCTGCAAGTATCAAGAAAATTTCCCGTGAGCTAGAATGGCTCGTTGGTCGGAGACTCTACCGTTGGAGTGGCTACTGCCGTGGGTGACCCGCCATAATATATGGGTAACTAGAGACATGTCGTTTTAAGAGACATTGTCACTAGGTATAACTGAACAATTAAAAATTGGAGACTTATACAGTGGCGAACAATATTGGTTCTATACCATGGACGAGACTTATACTTGTTTATTATTCTCGTTGTTTCGCTTTGTTGTTCATTGGTTATACTTGTGGTTATTTTGTTGTGTGTTGATGGTTGTGTTATTGTATGGATATTAATGTTATTTGATTTACAGTTTTAAATATTAAAACGGTATTGCATGTAACGAACCTCATGCTCTCGACCAAATAATTGAGGGGTCTTTGGGGGCATGACGGGGCATGTGATGACATACTCAGCAGGGGCTGATTCCATACCACAAACCATTTTTATTTTAGGAGAGTAGCTGGTGGTCGACGCGAGGCGTGACGGTTGTAATATATTGTTGTTGTTGTATAAGACTTGGTATGGTTTGGTACTGATTACGTTTTGGACTCGGGTTGTGTAAACCGAGGTGGATTTGTTTTAGATGCTCACGAGTACGGTCTGTAATAATTGGTTACTGTTGGTTTGTTTTTAAATTGTTTTAAGTTCTACTATCTATCTCTTGTGGTCACTGCGGGAATACGTTTCACATGTTGATTATCAGGTAACTCGTTATCACCCGTATGGGCGAGTGATAACAATGACACCATTAGAGCGACAGTCTGTTATTTACCGCTGCGATTATATTGTTTTTAGGAGCAGGATTAGTAGGGGTGTTACAGATAGAGTCTGGAAAAAAAATTCTATACCAAGGTCCACTACAAGAGCTCCTAAAGGTAAGACTATGTGACCAGAAAAGCCTGGTTGTTTAAATCCCTTTATTCCTTCTGTTTTTGCGTCAGAAAGTTGGTGAATTGGCTCCCTTCTTCTTATCTGCTCTTGTGCGTGGTTTCCCTTGGTAAAACCCTTCAGGGATAGTGCCAAAAAGAAAGAAAGAACCCTCCCGGAGACTAGCCAAATCCACTGGGATGTTAACCCAAGGTGAGGCCACACAACCTGCCGGTTTTAGTTCCCTTCTTTGCTGGTTTTCTGTCTCCAAACGTAACCTCTGTTACTCAAGTGTTCCCTTCTTGTTTTGCATTAAAGCCCCTTCAATCCACCCATGAAGTGTTCAGATATTCCTTGGGGAAAACCTGCACAAATCATCATTGGATAACCTCCAAGGTAAACTCCTAAACCTGTACATGGTCAAAAGAGTTTTGTCAAGTTCTAAAACTATAATGTTAGCCAGTAGCTTACTCTTGATTTTGTGGGTGATGCATTGGTTATCTGAGGAGTCTAAACAGCAAGCAACTAGGAGCTAAGAGTCACGGATAGGAATTGGTAAAAACTAGGAGGCTCTGTACAACTTAGCCAAGAGAACTAGTGCAATCTGGTGTTAATAACCCACTGTCAAACCTGATAAGCTATTTGTAATCAGAAGCATCTGATTCTGTATACCCATTTGTCCAGAGGTATTGTAGGAGTAGTGGTGAATTATTAATGAACTTCTGTCTAGAAAGAAAAAAAACACAGTTCACAACTTAAACGAACAGAGGGGAAATCCTTCAGTTCATGTTCCCGTTTTCTGGTTTCAATTTTCAGTTGAGTCTAGTTCTAGTGCTATAAGTGCAGTAGTTGTAACCATGTTATTTAGGTCTGTCTTGGAAGTAAAGTCGTGGTGAACCACATAACTGGATGAGGAAGTAATTGAGAACTAGAAATCAGATTAGGGGAGCAGCAGAAGCAAACAATAACAGAAGGTCCACATCAGTTCAATTTTCAGCTTGCGGTTTGCTTTGATTTCGGTATACCAACTTCTTCAGAGTATTACAAGGTTAATATGGGGTTAAGAATGCATTTAAAACATCTTTGGTGCACATATCTAGGTCATCAATACGTGGGAGTGTTTTAAAAAGAAAAGAAAAACTAACCTGATGCATTAAGGGTAGAGAAATAAACCGAAGTGTGTCTCAGTGTTATTTTCGGTGTTACAGATTTTGTGTAGAGAAGTTTAGAGGTGCAGCCCTGATTTCTTGGGGTTGTTCTAAGGGTAAGACTATGTTAGAATAAGCAACTAGATAGCTAGACCGTCGAGGGAGAACAGTTGACATAATGAAACAGAAGGTAATAAATCGGTTCCATTTTTGTTTCAGTTGGGTGAGTTCCAGTTTCAGCAACTTCATATTTCAGTATGAGTGATTTCAAGTGCATAGGCCGTGGCATTATGGGTCTGTGTTGAGTTTGTAAACCTGATAATACACTTAACTAGGGGGTAATCATATTGGGAAAAAAATTCAAAGACAGTTTTGGGAATATACAGAAGAGAACCATAGACAGGGAAGTATCAGTTTTCAGTTTTTGCAGTTTGTGCAATCTGCCTGTTTCAGTTTCAGAAAATTTGTGCTTCTGTACACTGTCTTCTCAGAAGCAGCATAAGGTTAGTGTTGGCCTAGTAATGTACTTAAAACTGTATTAAAACAACATAACTGAGTAACTAAACAGGTTTGGGAAAATAGGAGATAGGTTAGATAACAGAAACAAAACAACAGAAAAGGAAATTCATCAGTTTCATGTTTCTGTTTCTTTCCAGTTAGCATTGGGTGTTTCTGTAACATTAACAGTGTTGTTGTGGGTCTTTCCTGAAGTTAAAACCCAGAGAAAACACTTAACTAATTGGATAAGCAATGCGTGAAGGAAATAGAAGCCATATCAGAGAGCAAGAAGAAAACATAGAAAAGAAACTTTGCATCAGATTCATGTTCTCAGTTTTTTCGTACAGATTCTGATTTTTGTGTAAAGAGTTTTCAGAGAGGTGGCCTAGATGATTTTGAGTCTGTTTTGAATTCATAAGCTTGATAGAACATATAGTTAGGTGGGAAATCAGGTGGAGGGAAAGTTGAAAGCAAGATTGATGAACAAAAGAAAGATAGAAAAGAAGAGTACCTAGTTCGGTATTTTAGTTTCTCTGAAAATCTTAAGCTATTGTATAATCATGTTGCAGAGGTGTTAGCAATGCTCTCTTGGGTTGTTTTATAGATAAAAATATTTCTAAGACACTTAAATAAGAGAGTAAACAATTTGGGAGGAAGTAGGGAGCAGTTTGATGCATTAAAAGGAGAGGGTTAGTGGAAGTTTGCACAGATTGGATGTTTCAGTCTGCTGAAACTTGTGTCTCTGTTTGGTCAATTTTTAGAGTTGCTAAAAGTGTGGAATTGGTTTAATAATGAACCCAAGACAGTCCTAATGCATCTAACTAAGTTGGTGAAACATGTTGGGAAGATTAAACCTCAGTTGGTACCCTAAATGTGGGGTTAGTTATGGTTAAACATCGAAAGTGTGTTTTAGATTTCTGAACTTTGGGGCTTCTGTATAGATGAGCTTTGGGAGTGTTTTAAAGAATTTATTTCGGTGATAATGGACTAAACACCTTGCCAACTTATCAATATAAGGAAGAAATACATTTTAAGGGAATACAAAGTCCACCTTAGATAAGCTTGTTACATGTTAGTGCTTAGAATCCCTAAATACGTAGCTAGAGGATGGACTTAGTTAACGCGTGAATCGACTATGTAAATGTCCTAGGGGAGTGATAAAGCCTAAGGTTACTACTTGGAAAATTTCTAAGGACTAATATAAGTTGAACAATCAAAAGTTCACCTAGGGGATAACACCCGGTATAAATGAGATAAATTAGAAAAGTGTCGTCACATGAAATCATGAACTGACACGTTATTTTCAATCAACGTTAGGGTCGTCATGAACGCCAACCAAGAACCCGTGTGTGAGACGACACTTGCTTCTGATCCAGGTAAGGACATATGTGGTTCGTATGTTACCGTGTTACACGGCTTGTGTGCTGTGTGCCTAGTTTGACTATGACCACAAGACTAATGCATGAAAACGGATGTTTGTTTTACCGTGCTTATTGCCTGTTGTGAGCTTGTGTAAAGCATGCGAATCGATTGCTTATTTTCCTTGCTTAGCCGCTTGCTATTATTGTACATATTACTTACACGCACACAGTAGTGTAGTCCCTTCTCATTGATGAAACCTTGAGATGAAACACAACGAACTTCGTAAACAAACAAATGAACTACTTAAAGGGAAAACTCCTCTTAACTATAGAGGACCCTTAATGACACCCACTATGGTGTCGGACTATCAATGATAATGATAAGCCAATACCCGTTAAGAATGAATAGGGAGACGGACCCTTTGTACCCGGGGTAGAGACCAATAATATTAAAAGGAATAGGGAGACGAACCCTTTCTATTCGGGGTAGAGACCAATAATATTAAAAGGAATAGGGAGACGGACCCTTTGTATCCGGGGTAGAGACCAATAATATAAGGAATAGGGAGACGGACCCTTTGTATCCGGGGTAGAGACCAATAATATTAAAGGAATAGGGAGACGGACCCTTTGTATCCGGGGTAGAGACCAATAATATTAAAAGGAATAGGGAGACGGACCCTTTGTATCCGGGGTAGAGACCAATAATATTAGAAGGAATAGGGAGACAGACCCTTTGTATCCGGGGTAGAGACCAATAATATTAAAATGAATAGGGAGACAGACCCATTGTATCCGGGGTAGAGACCAATAATATTAGAAGGAATAGGGAGACTGACCCTTTGTATCCGGGGTAGAGACCAATAATATTAAAAGGAATAGGGAGACAGACCCTTTGTATCCGGGGTAGAGACCAATAATATTAGAAGGAATAGGGAGACGGACCCTTTGTATCTGGGGTAGAGACCAATAATATTAAAAGGAATAGGGAGACGGACCCTTTGTATCCGGGGTAGAGACCAATAATATTAAAAGGAATAGGGAGACGGACCCTTTGTATCCAGGGTAGAGACCAGTAGCACTAAAAGGCATAGGGAGACGGACCCTTTGTATCCGGGGAAAAGGCTAGTAACATTGAAAGGGAATAGGGAGACGGACCCTTGGCATCCGGGGCAGTGGCTAGTAACATTTAAAAACAACGAGAGAGAGAGAGAGCTATCCGGGAATGGAGGATTAGCTATGCAGCAGACGTTCTCCAAATGGTGGTGATAAGAGAATTCACAAATAACCCTTAAAGAAACAAGGAAAGATTAGCACCTACATGAGATGGTCACGGGATCTAAACTATATCCCCAGACCTGGTGCAAGGAAAGAGAAAGAAAATACACTTTAAGGGAACAAGAGAAAAGAAATGAAAACACACAACGCTCGAATGATCCAATAGTGAGGATCATGGGTATAACATACCTATGCACACGTTTTATTACTTACATGATTGTGGTTGCTATACTAGCAGCTCGTTGTGCTTGGATGCGTGTTTGATGTGCTATGATGCCAGCATGTTATGCGTGGATGTTTGTTGATATTGCTATGCTATCAAAGTGTGTAGGATATCATGATATGTTGTGATGTGCTTTACTGCTTTATTGTAGCATGTAAATTGACTTAATAATATTCGACCAAGTAGTCGTGTGCCCGGCAACATATGGGCTACACACGTTCATACTCAGCGTAGTTTGCTGAGTCCTTTACAACCCAATTTTTTTCAGGTATTGATCCGGGCGATAACGGAGTGTAGGCGGGATGGCTACCATGGGGGTAGTCCATCGGGGCATAATACTTGAGTTGTAGTAGTATGCTTGAAGTATGGGTTGTTACTACACCCAGGATGTAATTTTCAGTTTATGAGTTGGCAATATTGTTGTAGACACTCGGATTGTACTTTATGTTTGTATTGGATTTCGTTAAGGTTGGACTTCCAGTCATATAGACCGTAACCTGGAGTTGGCATTGTGGTGGAGTCAACCACGTGGGTGGTTGACGTCTGTGGCACCCCGATGTAGTTATGATCCACTGCATAACTAACTCGTAATTTGGCTCGGCGTGATGTTCGCATTGTGGGAAGTTTATTCAGGGGTGTTACATTATCAGAAAATCATGAAATACCCTTCATAATGACTATGATATTTGGGAGTGTTTGAACAAGTCATATGAAAATAGAAAATCCCAAAAATGTCCTTGGAAAATCCTGTATTGGCGCATTTTGACCATTTTACCCTTTGTAATACGTATGCCTTAGAGACTACTCCGAGGGGGTTGAAATTCTGGGTATAACACAGGGTATGATCCGGAGTGCTTCAAAGTTCTAAAGATTAGGTGACTCAAAGAACTTTTACCATGGCCAACATCTCTCTAGAATGCGCATTGTGAAGAAAACAAAAGGAAAAATAGATTTATGCCTTTGTTTCACTTTTACATAAAAGATGAGAAGATAAAATTTTCGCATCAAGCCTTTGCAATTAAGAACACTCAACTCTCATTGTTGGTTACCAATGGCGTCTCACAAGTCCCTTAAAAGAATTTTACAAAGAAGCACCCCTTAACAATCCCTAAGAAAGAAGACAGAAAGAGCGCCGCAGCAATAAAAATCCAACCATATAAGATCACTTGGCCACACCGCACGTAAAATGCTCCTCAAAAGCAATCAAAAAGAAAAATTTGAGCATTTATCCCACAATTCATAATAGTATTTGTTCTTAATGAGAACAACTCACAACACAAGGGTCCAAGTTTTTTATTTTGCACAAATGCAAGATAAGTAGAGAGATTAAACATTTAAGCTCAAAATTCACCGAAAAGGTCACTCCCCCACACTTAATTTGAACAATGTCTTCATTGTTCACCAAGAAACCCAGGGAAGGTTCTAAAAGACCTTTTCAGGAAGCAAGCAAAAGAGAAAACACAAGGGACACAAACAGCATCATAGCTTATATGTTATTCCTCTAACAGAATCCTGCATAATTAAAATAAAAGAAGGGAAATGAGAGTAGCAAAATAAAAGAAACTAGTCCCCTGAGATTGTTGTTGCTTGCATTGAAGGAACTCCCCCACACTTAAGTTGTAGCCTCAAAGTAGCGTAGCTTGGTTGCGTTGTGGACACGAATTTGCACTTGCATAAGACACTAGAAGCAACCAAACTACAACCGGGGTTAAGGGTTAGTAAAAACAAAATCAATAGAGAACATGAAAAATTAAAATAAACTAAAAATGAAAGAAATTCATATGGGTTGCCTCCCGGGACGCTGCTCATTTTTAAGGTCTTTGGCTAGACCATACCACCTTGAAGTCATCCAGGATCGAATATAAACGTTGAAGTTGGCTTCAACAGGTGGGTGATATGGGCATCATAATTCTTTGTAGGATGACCTAGATCAAAAGGGAATGTTACCTCAACACTGAAGATTTGATAATATAAACTTCACCGATCTTTCTTGAGGTGGGAGTGTAGAGGTTGTTGATCCTTGGTGTGAGGATCAAATTGTGGTGGATACTCCTCTTCAAATGTAAGGATGTAGGCATCCTTATCTTCATTGAGCGGTGCAGGGAGAACTCCGGGGTGGACTTTGTCTTCTAACTCTGGTCCAGGATCAAACGGGAAGGTGGCCTTCACACTTAGAGGGTGGACTTGGAGCTTCCACCTTACATCATTGGTTCACAGGTGGGGAAGGCCTTGATCCTCCATATGAAGATCAAAGTTGGATGGCTCCTCCTCCTTGGTTTTGAGGATGTAGAAATCCTCGTCTTTGGGGTGAGGCTTGTAAGAAGAGCCTTGGTGGAAATTAACTTCAGGGGAAGATGGCTCCTTGAAGTTAATGGCAGTACTCTCCTCTGATGAGTCGTCTTCATACTCAAGATGGTTGTTGAATGGCGTTTGACTCATTGATTCACACAAGGGAGGAGTGGGAGAACAACTCAAGTCCTCAGCAGGATACTCCACCTCATGATCTGTTTTGCTCTCAAGTTGTTGCACAATCTGATCTATTCGAGCTTGAACATTCATGTTGAAGGTATCTTGCTTCATGATAAAGGTGTCTTGCGCAGTTGGGTTAGGCTTGCAAGAAGAGATAAGATCTGAAATGAGCTCCTCCAAGCTGGGCGAATCAACCTTTACTGTGGCCGTAGGACAGTGAGCGCTCGCGTGGTCTCCTCCACACTCTTGGCATACAATGGTGGGGTTTAGCTTGACAAAAGAATTTAAGTCCTTCATGAGAGCTCTCAATTTAGATATTGTTGTTGGACATTGGGGGCTCTCATGGTACTCTTTGCAGCTTTGGCATACACTCCATTGATTTGTGTTTAGTTTTGTGTAGTCGCCATAGGAGTAACCATACCAACCTCCCGCTTGATTATAATAACCATCCATCAGAGTTAAGTTCCTAC
Source organism: Limonium bicolor (assembly GCA_023374045.1). Lineage (NCBI taxonomy): Eukaryota > Viridiplantae > Streptophyta > Magnoliopsida > Caryophyllales > Plumbaginaceae > Limonium > Limonium bicolor. Next base: position 231,223,133 of record CM041778.1, read on the forward strand.
AAATAAAAGAAAAAATTTATACACAAAAGGGTAAATAAGGAAATGAAAAATATGCACAAAAACTAAACATATAATAAATCAGATAGTTGGACAGAAGTCCCCGACAATGACGCCAAAAACTTGTTGAGCAAAATAATAGTGAAAACTAAATTGAATAACTATGGCAGTGAACCCAATCATTGTAGTACAACAAAGTCGTATCCACAGGGACTTCGACACTATGTAATCAATTAAAGCTTAGTAAATGTGTAAGAAAATAAATAAACGTGCATAAACTCAAATTGGGGGTTTTAGGTTTTGGGTTTTTGGTTGATATTGGAAATTGAAGAAAAATAATAAAGTTAAACTAACTAATCTAAGATAGATGTACCTTATGATAGTGGGAATCTCCTAAATCACCCAAATATGCTCTCATTTCTACCTCACTAAGTTGTCTATTAGAGCTAATGTAAAGATTCTCCAAATCTTAGATTAATCAAATCTTACCTAATTAATCACACTCCTAATTCAAGAAAAGGCTAGAGTCACTAGATAGCATTAATTTCAAGCTCTTAACAATAGCCCTAAAGTTTCACTAATTTAGAGAAATGAAACTTAGGGTTCATCCCCAGTTTGTCTAATCCCAAGCTCAAGATGTAATTTCGCAAGGAATCACAATAAATGCAATAGGAGATCAAATCTAAAGCATTATAGAATTGATGTGGAGAAAACAACTACAAAAGATGAGTTAGGTTTACAAAAGCAATTTGGGGAGAAACCCCATCCCAAGGTATACAAGAGTTCAAATAACCATTAGAGAGTAAATGAGGGAAAGAGACTAAGAAATGTCCATTAATGGAGCTTGGGAGCTTTAATGGAGGTGGGTCTTCCTCTCCTCTTATCTTCTTCTTCTTCTCCTTCTCTTATCCTGCTCTTTTTCTTCCTTTGGTGTCGCCCCTGGTTCTTTCGAACTCCCCCCCCTTTCCTCTTCTTTTCCCCTTTTCAAATCACGATTCTGGGCAAATTTTTAGCCCGACCGACCCACCTTGTGTTGGTCCCGTGGGCCAGTCGCCCCCCGTTGAAGACGATGCACGTGAGCGATTTTAAGTCCGACCGACCCACCTTGGGTCGGTCGGTTCCAGTAGGTTACGACCAACCCATCGTTTGGGTCGGCTGAACCTAGTAGAATCTGGAAAAAGTCCGACCGACCCACCCTGGGTCGGTACTGTGGGTAGGTTAGTTTTCAAAATGTTGTATCTTCTTTGTTTTAGCTCCAATTTTGGATCTATTTGCGCCCACGCGTTTGTCTTTTTGTCTACTGTTTCAGTAATAATTGTGTAAAACACCACTAAAACACAAAGCTAGGAGAAAACTAGCTAGAGTGGAGAAATAAGCATGAAAAGTGTTGATAAAGCATATGAAATACACCCCTAAAGTATTCTTATTTGAACACTCATCAAAGGAAAAAGGGAAAAAGATTAACACAAGCTTCAAGAATGCCCTAAGGCCAAGCCGGTGACAATTTAAGTTAGGCCTTCAAGAACAGCTTCTGCAAATTCCTTCATGTGCTTAAGTAGATGGGCTAGAAGCTCTGAGGATTGTGAAGACACACCCGAAGCCTTTAGTGGTTGTTTAGCAATTCACTGACCATCATCCAGTCCAAGACCCATCTTGGAGAGAGTTGTAGATCATAGTTCATGATTATGTGACTGGTCATCATCCAAAGATGCACCATGAAGAATGATTTTGTGTAATCTCATGCAACATATGGTATATCATAAGTGGATAAGACTTATACGAATCTTCATTTGTAGAGTATTGCATAATTCCTTTATTTCTTCCAGTAAACCTCACTTCTAGTCTTAAACAGGGTAGTTAAGCCTTGTGCTGAGGCAAAGCTAGCATCTGAAGTTAGACAAAGCTTGTGTAAACAGAAGCAAATCACCATTTTTCCTGTTACTATTTGAGAATCCTGTATGGGCTTGGAAGAAGAGACCAGCAAAAAGACTAGTATGGAGCCATTGGTGAGATAAAAATGTGTGCAACAAGAAAACCAGTAAAATTGTATAAGAAACAAGCAGAGAAAATAGTGAGTGTAAAGTGACCAGTGGAAGTGGGTTCTATGCTGAGGGGACAATTGGTGAGGTAGAGAAAAACTGGAAATTTAAGTGGTGGTAAGAAATGGATAGTGCCACTAGATGTTAGATGTTCCAACTTAGAATTTGATCCAGATTAGCCATATTAATAATCAAGAAATGCCACGGAAAGAAAAGTAAGCCTCACTTTATTATGGAGTTAAATGAAATACTAAAATATATGTCACACTCCACTCACTCTAAAGTACCAAGTTTGATTCACACAATAGAGGTCAATACGATAAATAAAAAGAAGGGAAATACACCTTCGTCAACATTGAGCATCCACATTGTAAGAATGAAGGGAGAAAATGTTTTGCGTGGAAGAGCTTTGGTGAAATTGTTTGCCAAGTACTGATAAGTGGCACAATGAGGAAGCTCCACAATATTCTTGTGAACTTGATCTTAAGGAAAGTGATGACGAATCAATATGTGTAATCATGGAATGTTGAACTGAATTCTTTGTCAGTGCAGTGCTGAAGAGAATATTGCAGTAGATTGGCACAGGAGACTGAGGAACACCATAGTCAGCCAATTGATATTGAAGGTAGAGGATGTGGGCGCAGCAACCAGTAACATCGATATAGTCAGTTGCAAAGATGGAGAGTGCAATATGTGATTGCCTCTTAGAAAAACCAAGATACCGTGCTTGAACCGACCAATTTGGGTAAAACCAAAAGTACATTTTTTTATTAGTCTCGATCTGTGAAAGCGCTTAGGAAGAAGGCATATCCTACATGAAAAAACGGACCAAAGTTAGTAGAGTATGATTTCCATTCATATGGCGAGAGCATCCAAAGTCCATCAGCCACCAATGTTGATAGTCTTTATTATCATGAGAAGAGAAAACAGTTAGTGCCACTTAGGGACCCATTATTGTCTGGGTCGTCTAAGATTGATATAAAACTGAGCATATTTAACAGTATTAGACTGAGCAAGTCAAGCATTCTTGCGTTGAAGCTTATGACATGAACGAATATGATGACCATGTATATGACAGTAACGACACTCTACCCTTACATGTGAAACAACATTCACAACAGTAGTATATGAAGTTCGTGGATCAACAACACTAGGATATCTTGTAGGATCAAACCTAGGCTGTGAATTTTGTTTCTGAGGTAAAACATTAGATGTTGATGAAGTAGTGCCATGAAACCCTAGACCAGCACGTCCTTGATTAGGTTGACCTGCCATTTCATTAAGTTTATATTTTCCTCTATACCAAGAGGTATTTTTCAAAGTCATAATGTCTATCTGCCTTTGTAGATCAGCATTATCATGACGTATCCACTCATTATGAGCTTTGAGAGATTGAATTTATTTTTCCACTTACTCAGGAATAGAACTCAGTTTGGTACTGACGGGTGTAGTAAATGTGGATTGAACAACCTTAGCTAAGTTTAAGACTAACTGAGATGCTAACTCCTTATTTTGTTCTTTCAAAACAACCATCTCTTCTTGTAGTTTACTAATCACCGTATGAGACTCAGTGTTATGTTTCTGTTTCGCTTCCAAATCCTAAATTTTTGAAAGAGCATCTTTCAACATATCAAACACTTGAGACTTAGTAGAACTATCATAAAAGTCTTAAGCTTTGAGAACTTACCTGATCCCTTATGAGAAATTTAAGTACCTTATTTCTAGCCATCAAACACATAGTCTCATCATATTTGGCAACGTTAGTATGAGACCGTTGGACTGTAGTCATGCAAAAATGTGCTTCATTTATTTGTATGCCATCTGATTCAGCATCCTCACCTCACACAGCGGCTGCCATGCATGACTCGCATCCTCGATGTTGTGGGGTTTCGAAGGTAAGGACAATCCTTTATCAGATGTCCTGTTTTGTGACAACAAAAACATTCATGCTTGCTGGTATCATACTCACGTCTAGAATTTTCACCTTGGTAACCTCCATGTTTTCGACTAAGAATGCGCTTCAGTCCTTGTGCTAGCATACTCATCTCATTCTCCAAGTCATCGTCATAGTCCCAGTCTGGCATCTTGACGGGTATCTTTGCCTTTTGAGCGAGATCCTTGTGCACCACTACATTTTGTTCCTTCATCTTGCTTTCATTAACCATCAGATCTGAACATAATTCTTCAAACGACATAGATGATAATTCTTTCATTTTCTCAAGAAGTGATGTATAGTTAAGCCAATCCTTGGTTAGTGAATCAAGAAATCTAGAAAGAGTTACCCCAACCATTTTGAGTTCCGAAAGCACTTGATTGAACCCTTCCACCGTCAGTGCTAGACTCGCGCCCTCTGACATCTTGAAGTTGTTAAACTCTTGATGAAACTGTTTCTTCTTGGCTTTGCGGATTGATTCTGTTCCTTGATAAGCAATCTTCAGAAAGTCCCATACTCCTTTTGCCATTCTTATACCCAAGACCCTTCCTTGACCTTCGTCGGACAAGGAGGAGACAAGAATGCGAAGAGCTTGTTTAATTTTGCTTAAAAGATTTTCATCGGCTTCTATCCATTGATCCTCAGGTTTGGTCTGTCTCACAACTTCAACAACGGCAGTAGGTTTGTAATAACCTTGCATCACCACCTTCCAAACCTTGTAATCCACAGACATCAACTGATCTTTTATCTGTTCACACCACTTGGAATAATTGAATTTCGTCAACCTTGGTGCTTTTTACATAATACAAACTCATCTTTGAGGATCTATCCAGAAGTGTTAACCTCTATATTGGGTAAACCCACTCTGATACCACTTGTAAGTTCGTAATGTAGAAAATAAGAAGCCTCAGTATGAGACTAACAGAGAACATAAACGAAGAACGAGACAGAAAGTGTTTAGAAGAAAAACTCCACTATCAATTTTATTATTGATAACATGAAAAATCCTCACCATATCAACACATTGAACAATCACTCTCACGTCTAATTCTAGACAAAACGTTGATCACTATCAACAACTCTCTTCTCTCTTAAAGAGTATATTCTTATGGTGAAAAGTCTCTCATTTTCTGATGTTTTCTCTATACATTTATACTACATGGAGGCAGCTACAACCTTCTAAATATCTATAGAAAAACTTTATCTAAAACTAATATAAATTACAAATAAAAGATCCTAAAATATCTCCTAGTATAATGTTGATCAATATTCTCTTTCCTGTTTAATTAATTCCTCCTGAAAATAATGCTGCGTAAAGAATATGTTGAGATCTTTTACTGAAGCTAGTGCAAAGGTTGTTGAGATATTTCTGGTGAGACTCAGGCTAGCACCTTTGCCGCAACAAAAATCTAATATAAATATACATTTACTATAGGAATGTCGCTTCGTATTGAAAATCTTGATGCCTTGAGTAATACTCACTACTTGAAAAATAGTAAACATTGACGGCAGGCTAGTCGTCGGTAATTACCGACAAAATACCAATCAAATTCAAGCCACCATCTCAAAAATAGAGTTAACAACCATTTACCGACTAATCTTTTACCGACGACCAATTTCATCGGTAATTGTCATCGGTAAACTGGCGGGAGAATTGGCACCTCCTTGTGAAATACACCGATGGATTACTAACGAATCTAGTAGTCAATAATGTTCACTGAATTACCGATGACAGGTGGCGGTTGGTATTTCCTTGAAATATCCCTGTTACCAGTTACTAAAGCGCGACGTGTAATCTAGTGGATTACCGACAAATGATGGCGGTCTGCAGTTTTTATTAATTCTCGGATTTTGTAAGAAAAACACCGCATTTAACTTATTAGTGAATTACCTATGAAGGGGTGGTCGTAGCCGGGAATGTTCTTTTACTCATTGAGAATTTTATTTCCATCTTTTGTGAGAATTCCTTTCCTTTCTTTTTCTCATAGCCCGCAAAAGACACACTTACAAAATCGAAGACTCTCCTCCTGCCTAGGCAACACTCTAAGCATCAAACTGGCGATTCTGCTCATGAGCTTAAAGAACTAAAGGCTGATCAACTGGTTGTGCTCAGTGCTCACTGGCGGCACTCCCAAGAAACGATGTACAATTTGGTTTTTCTTAGTTTTGAGCAGCTTTTGAAAAAACTATATTAATATAATTGAAAATTAGTTTAGAATTTCATTTTGGTTGCATTGTTTCTCCTAACAGTAAGATTGCGAGGTTTCAATTTTCTTGTCGTTTGTTTCCTTGCCGAATGATAACAGTAACACTGTGAGGTTGTCATTGCCGAAGTGTTGACAGTGATCTCACAAAAGTAGAAGACAGGTCGTGACCTCTGTCCTAAGAAAATTGGAACTATCTGTTGTCACCACACCAAGCACCAGGTACTTCAAACCCTAAATCCTGCAATAGTTCTCCTTGGTGAACTGCTGTCAATCTAGCATTGTTCTCCCACAATCTATGAAATCTTAGAGAATTTTGACTACCTCTTTAAACCTATCAAACTCTTTTTCATCTTCACATCCCAAAGGCCTTACTTAGAGTTGCCAAATTGCATAAGTAGAAAGTTATGGACGCCCCTATTACCTTGCCTTTTGGATAGCGATAGAAGTCTTATGTAAGAGATCGACTGAATTGCAATTTTCCTGCGTAGTAGAGATGTCAAGACTACCACCATTTGGTATTGATTGTGACCAGGTCTACTATTCGCTGAAGACCCAAATATAAGTTTCCAAGGATTTAGAAGAATGCAAAACTACAACTGAATTTACATCCAGAAAGAAAGTCTTGGAGATGGATAAGAATGCTATTGATCTAGTGATGTCGATTTGCGAGGATATATAGTTAACATCAACATTGTAGAAAGTTTTGGAGATGCATTACCGTGAAGATGAAATCTAATCTAGTCCTTGAAGGAAAATAATCCCCTAAAAGCTTTATACTCTGAAAGTTCTTATAATGTTACGACTTGTGAGTAAGTAACTCGCAAAGGGGTAAAGGAGAGAGTTTGTGTTTTTGTGTATTGTAGTATACTAGGAAAAATATCCGGAAAGACTTTGTATAGTAACACGTGAATCTATCACTTTTATTTCCACATATCTCTTTCAATACACCCACACGTTCTCCAGAGACACAACTCTCCTTTGAACAACCACGTAATTCAATCTAGATTACAAGACCTAGTTTGAATCGCCAAACACAAGTTTAATCTCTAAACATCAAAGCCAGTGCTCTCCTCTTCCTTTTCTCTCAGGCGCTCTTACTCTAAATCTTGCTTTTCTCAAATGTAAAAAAGTGCACTTTTTATTTCCTAAGAGCATCTATATATACTAATATCTATTAGCACATGGCCATAGCTTGAGCGATCATGGCCATAGCTCTTGACTCATCCTCTCAGATTGCATCATGGTCGTAGCTTGAGCGATCTGCTACTGGAATTCATTTCTTTGTCGTTGCTCGAGCTCGGCATTCAGTCGCAAGTGCTTCTCATAAGTCATGCTCCCTCCCGCACTCTGTCTATATTGTAGTGTTCTGGAAAATTTTTGTCCATACGTTATGTTACCTATTAGAATCTGTCCACTCAAACAGCGAATGTGAGAGCTTCACTAAAGGAAAATGTAGAAGGGTCATCTAGGGTAATTCCTTAATAGGCGTTGAAGCTCATGTCAAGGTTTAAAATGCATTTTTGTGATAGGATAAGATGGAGGGCATATCCTCAGCCGAGGTGGCAGTCTTTTCATTGTGGGGCACACACAGACAACTACCAGTTTGTGGTCTAGCATCACCAGGTGCTGAAAGAATCAAGTTGATTCAGTAACAACCATGTATATCCTCATAGTGCTTCTGATACCTTGAATTTATCACAAACTAATTGGGCAATTTTTTGTTTAATTTTGGGAAATTTCATGAAATACCACTATATTTTTGGCTAATTCACGAAATGTCACTAAAAAAAGAATCACGAATGTCCACTATATTTTTATAAAAGTCCACAAAATGCCACTATAGTCATTGACAAAAATGAAAATGACGGAAATACCCCTACTGGTTAACAAAGTACTTTTAAAGTTCACAATATGCCCCTGAGCGTTTAAAAATTCACAAAAAATTCAAAATACTATTAATATATATATATTAAAAATAGAAAAAAATTTAAAAAACATATATCTTAAAATTTTGAAAATTAGTAAACATTTTTTAGATGCTTTTAAATTACTCAGTACCATAAAAAAGAATATAGAGTTTTGAAAACATAATGTGTACCAATCTTTCTACTAATTTGTATCAATTAAGTACCATAATTTGTAGCATTCATTTTAAATTATCTTTTTTCTACCAATTTGAATGATTTAGTCAAATTAAATTATATTTTAAACAAATATTGAGAAAAATATTTTAAAAATTTATATTCTATTTTGTAGTAACTTTAAGACAATACTTTTGTTATCTACAAAATATTATGTCATAAAGTTATATGCGATATAGAATATAATTTTTTTAAAAAAATTCTAAATATCTTAAAAATATAAAATAGTTTAGTTTAAAAAAAGAATTTAAATTGATAGAAAAAATAAATTAAATATTGTATGGTACATAATTGGTATAAATTAGTAGAAAGATTGATATAAACTATGTGTTCAAAACTTTATATTATTTTTTATGGAACTAAATATGTAACACCCCCGAATAACGACCAATAATCAAACGACGCGCCTAACGGTGATACGACATGTCTACGCAGCGGTTCCTACTCTATTCGGGTGCTACAGACGCCAACCACCCACGTGGTTGACAGTCCTCATTACCAACTCCAAGTTTACGGTCTGTATGACTGGAAGGCCAACTTAACGAATCCAAATACATATAGTACAACCAAGTACCGAGCATCTACAGTTTAGTTAACAACTTAAACAAAATAACTCAACATAAGAAAGCGTACTACTTAAAGTCTTGCCATGTGGACTACCCCTATGATAGTCACCCTTGCCTACTCTCCGTTATCGTCTGGCACAAGACCTGAAAAAAATTGGGTGTAAGGACTCACAAACTACGCTGAGTATGAACGTGGTGAAGCCCGCATGTTACCGGGCCACACGACTAATTGGTCAATATTTATTAATCATTTACAGCTATCATAAAGCAGTAAAGCACACATCAGTACGTCAATGATATCATACACACTCATCGGTAGCATAGTAATATCAGCAAGCAACCAAGCACATCTTACAGTTGCACAGCAATATCAATAAGCAACCAAGCACAACTTGCCAGTAGCATAACAATGTCAAACACGCAGTCCAGCACAATAAGCTGCTAGTGTAGCAACAACAGTCAAGTAATTATAGGACGTGTGCGTAGGTACATTATACCGTCGATCCTCGCTATGGGATCATTCAAGAGATTGCGTATTGTTATCTTGTTCTCATTACATATGTTTTCCTTTCTTCTCTTGCAACCCGAGTCCGGGGGATGTAGGTTAGATCCCGAGACTTTATATGTAGGTGCTATTCATTCCTTGTTTTCTTAAATGATCACATTTGTGAATTTCTTATTTGCTTGGTTTCGTTACATGTTTTCCTCTATTCTCTGGCACCGAGTCAGGGGATATAGATTAGATCCCGAGCTTTTATGTAGGTGCTAATCATTCCTTGTTTCTTTAAGGATTATTTGAATTCTTTTATCACCGCACGTTAGGACGTCTCCTCCATAGCTAGTCCCCCATTCCCGACACCCAGGGTCAAGGAAGCGGAAGTCACCTCTAGACTCCAGGATAAGCTTCACCAATTTGTCACTCCCCTCATTCCCGACACCCAGGTCAAGGAGCGGAAGTCACCTCTGGACTCCGGGATGTGCTTCACCAACTTGTCACTCCCCCCATTCCCGACACCCAGGGTCAAGGAAGCGGAAGTCACCTCTGGACTCCGGGATTGCTTCCCAAAATAATTCCACATAGACGGTCGAAGGATCTGATGCAGATACCACTCCTCCGATCATCCATACCGCGCGGCCCGAGCTGTTGTCTTCCCCCGGTTGTTCTCATGTTTCACAGTTGTACTTTTTGTTTCATTATCATTATAATCTCGACACCATAGTGGGTGTCATTAGCGGTCCTCTAAGTTAGAGAGGATTTGTCTCTTTGTATAGTTCTTTGTTTTGTCTACGTGGTTCGTCATGTCTCACCAAAAGGAGACTTGCTCTTCATTTCATTATTGAATAGACACCATAGTGGGTGTCATGGTAGTCCTCAATGGTTTAGAGAGGAGTTCCCCTTATAGAGTTTTCTTTGTTTTCATAATTTCGTAGTAGTTCATCTCAAGGTCCAAAACGCGAAAGGGACTAACTACTGTGTGCGCGCAATGATATACCAATATATATAACAAGCATAAAAGCAAGCCACAGAAGCAAACCAATTTATATTTGTCATTGATTCATTTCATCACACACAGCACGGGCACACAGCACACAAGCCGTGTAACACGGCAACATACGAACCACACATGTCCATACCTGGATCAGAAGCAAGTTGTCTTGCACACGGAGTCCTGGTCGGAGCTCGCTACGGCCCTAGCGTTAATTACAAACAATGTGTCAGTTTATGATTTCATGTGACAACCTTTGTGACACTCCCCAATTTATTAATTTATTATCGGGTGTTATTTCCTAGATAAATCTTCGTTGAATGCTCAACCTTTATTAACCCTTAGGACTTCCCACGTGTTAGACTTTATGTTACTCCTAGGGCACTCACACCCTTATTTTACACGTTACTAAGTCCTTGTCCTAGTTACTGTCTTAGAGCATTTAAGCGTCAACCGTGTAACATGTTTCTATAAGATAGATTTAACTTGTCAAAAAGGGTATTCTTTTCTTAGCTAAGTAGTTATGTTTTGAGCTCATTATATACACAATAACACTCCTCAATCACTTCTAGAACTCCCTTATATTGAAGCTTAATATTTCCAAACTGAAATAAGGTTCTTGTATATAACCTTATTTTATCACACTCTTAATATGTCTAACGGTGTCTAAACTTCCCGAGTTGTTTTGTAAGTTTAGCTAGATGCATTAGAAAGGTTTTGGGTTCAATATAACTCTAACATCACCCTCATAACACCCATGTAACTCAATTATACAGAAACTACATCTTTAACGAAATCTGAGACACAATCTATATATCTCCTCTTGATTCTTGCATCTAGCTAGTTCAACTAATGTTTGATGCTTTCCTACAGAATTTACCCATCCAGCTATGGGTGTTAACACTGATTTAGACTCAACTAAACACTCATAGACCACTGGTAATTCAGTTACACAGGGACAACTCCTAACTGAAAACTGAAACCATATAATAACTTTATGTTTAACCCTTGATTGTAGTTAGTTATTCTAACTTCTACATTTTCTCCTCAGTAGTTATAACTTACTCACGTGGTTTAGGGATAGTTTAGATTCATTAACCACCTATTACACTCTTTCTAATCTCTCTGTACACAGCTATACAGAAGACACTAGCTTCAGGAAAACTGGTACTGCAAAAAGAAAAACCTGATAACTTCTCCTTGATTTCCTTCTGTTTGTTCATAAATCTGTTTTTACATTTTTCCTCCATGTGTCCCTACTCTTGGCTAGGGGTATTAGCATGGTTTTAAGCTCAATTTCAGACCCAACCAACACTCTTACTCTCTGCTATAACTCAGTCATACAGAAACAACTTCTTATCGAAATTCCTGAAACCAAACTGATGCATCTCTTCTTTATTTAAGCTGTTACTGTGAAACTGACTTCCAAGCTTCCTCCTACATGTTTACACCTTTATTTAAGTGGATTAACAAGGCTTTAAGTTCATCTTCAACCCAAGAAAACACTCGTGTAATTTCTGAACAGAAACTACATTCTTCTGAAAATCTGGGAAGCAGACTATGGGTATCTCATTTTTTTTTCTCTGTCAGCTTATTAGATTGACTTCTAATTTATCCCCAAAGTGCTTATAACTCTACTCAAGAGTGTTAGGTGTGTTTAGGTTTATTAGCTTCTTACCTCGACCCTTATAAACCCTCTGTAAAAATGTTACACAGAAACCCAACCTCCAGGAGAACTAGGAACTGAAGTAACAAGGTCTGATATTCTTTCTCTTTTTTTCTCTTCTGTTTGTGCTCATACTCGACTTCCAATCTCCCACAACTACTGACCCAATTGATTAGGGCTCTATGAAGATTCTAAACCAAGCACAAACCCACAACCACATTGTTAAACTCATAGAGAGTCCTAAACCTGAACTGGTGGGAACCTGAAAAATTCACACACTAGAATCTGTCACTTCCTCTTCTCTGCTCACAAGCTTTAGCTCCCAATTTTCCCAAAAGGTTAACACACCTTGTTAAACGAATTGGTATAGTTTTAAACTCCAGGACAACCCCAAAAGATGCCACGGTCAACTCACCTGAAGCTCTCTATACAAAACATGAAGTTGCAGAAAACTGGAACTAACCCAACTAGAACAACCTGAAACCGATTATTAACCTCTGTTTGAATGCGTCGACTGTTTCCCCTAGCGTGTCTAGCCATTTAGTTACAATTCTTAATGTGGTTTTAACTTCAGAAGTGACCCCAACTACAAAAGCAACCCTCTGAGAAGTTAGTAAACAGAAAAAAAACACAAGAAAATCTCACGAATTGAAACTGAAATCTCACACCTCATAACTTCACTTTGTTGTTTCTGTAGGTTCGAAATTCTGGTTTTCTACTTAGTTCCTTATCTTGGTTTCTTTTTCCCCAGTTTATTAGCCCCTTAGTCAAGTGCCTTTGTGTGGCTTTACATTCCTAAACAGACCCAAAATCACTGGTCACAACCACTGAGTTGTCCTAGAACTGAATCAAAAAGACACTGAAATCATAACCCGATAATCCCATTACTTTGTTCTCTGTCTGTTCTTTAGACTGGTTTACATTTCCTTCCAGTAGTTTTACCCGCTTAATTATGTTTTATTAAAGCTTGACCCTCTACCCAAAACCACAGCAACATTGCCCAACTCAGATTCGCAAAACTAATAAGAACTTAAAATCTGAATTTCAAACCTCATACTCTCCTCGGTGGTTATTTTTTTTTGCTGTTCTTTTCTTTCTGTCTTCCTTTTTACTTATTAATCGGGCTTCTATTTCCTTTCTTCACATTACCCACGTATTCACCAAGCTAATAAAGGGCTTTATTCTTACCTGAAGTTCATTAATAATCCACCCTGCGCTTTTACCCTCTCTAGATAATTAACAGACAGGGAACAATGTTGCAGAATTTGTAAACTTAACACAGACCCAAAATCACTCTTTTAATCCTACTGAACTTACTTATACTGAAGCAATAAGTTGTACTATCTGTAAACTACTCCTGTTTTAACATGCCGCTGGTTTTCCCTAGCACCTCTTCTGTTTTTTTTTCTTTTCTTCTTTGATCTTTTTTTTTTGGAAACAGCTCAACACCAGTTTTCATTAAATGCATCAGTAAGGATTTAAGCTTATTTCAAACCCAATACAACACACTCACATCCCTCCTATCATTTTGTTTACAGCGACTACAGAAGCAAAGCTTATAACTCAATAACTAGCTCCTAGTATATCAGGTCTGCTAATTCACCCCAACCAACACATAACTAGTTGTTATTCTTTTGGAAATTGCTGTCTTAATACCAATCGATCTTTCCCATTCTTTTCGGTAACCCTCAAGCACGTTTTAACCTTATTAAAACCCTGGTGGTAAAACAGATCCAAGATCTCATGGGTAACACCTCTGAAGGTTTATACACAGTATATACATGTTAGTGGTTTATCAGACTGCATTCAAAAGAAACCAGTACGGGTTATTGGGATCAGCTCACTACCTTGTGTTATTTTCTTCCTTTTCCTTCTTTGCAGTTAGTTCTTCCTGATCCGCTCCTGGTGAAATGTGAAGCTCTCAGAAGCTTGGACTTTTGGCCTCACTGTAGAGCTTGCTCGGGGTTAGACTTGACAGGACAGGAAAGAAAGGAAAACACAGGTTGTAATAAACTGAAACTGGTCTCGAAGGGACTTACCTTCTGGTTTTGTTTCAGTGAAAATGTCTACTCAGGTGGTTTTGGTCACGCATAAGAGGTGAAGTTGCATGCTGGCTTCATGCATGAGAAACAAAGAGGATCAGTAGGACTTGGGTAGGGAATTTCGGGCAGAAACAACAGAGGAGATATATATATATGTGTTTCAGTTTTTTTTTTTACCTGACAGTTCATGGACTGCATTGTTCCAGATTTTTTTTGTTTCCAGGAGCTAAGCTAACCTCAGATTGATCAGGCAGGAATGGAGGGACCGAGGAGCTTGGAGTTCACTGCTTTACAAGGGAAGATTCAAGAGCATTGTGACAGTTTCTTTTCGAACAGAAACAATGAAACAGGAGCACCCATGGTGGCCTGGTCTGACCTTCGCACAGGGAAATAATGGAGCTTCTGAGTTGTAGCTGGCGTGAGCATGAAAGTGAGGAGAGGAATGACTGAAAAGGAAGTTTGATCAGAGGGAGTGGTACTGATGCAGAGAATTTACACGGTTAGTGGTTGCAAGTTTCAATAGAATTTATAAGAGTTTGTGAAGGAATATAATCTGATGCCCATCTCTTGTCGTCTGACTGTTTTTTTTTTTTGAAACAAGGTAGCACAGGTGGTGTGTATGAGAGCACAGTTTATTTTTTGTAGTTAGACCATACAGAGAAGGTTCAACGTGCTAGATCGAGAAGAATGAGGGATGGTGCTGTTGGAGTTGGGGGCGTGAATGGGTCAGAATAAGAAATCAGTCTACATCGTAAGAGGAGACACAAAAATTTATGTCGCCTGGAAGTTTGGAGCAGGGGGAAAATGAGTGGACTATCTTTCTGTTTGTTGATCTTGCTGTACCGAGGAAGAAGGAATCGATACTGCTGGTTTTTTTTTTGTAGTCAGTTAGTAGGCTTACAACTAATATTTAGTTGTGGGTATAAGTTACTGAAATTTAGCGCAGCTCATCCGGTTAAGCACTTAGAGCGGGTACGAAAGGTACCGGGTTCGAACTTTGGCGGGAGCGTACTAGCTCTTTTTATTTTTGACAGTTATAAGCATGCCCATTAGTATATATGTGCAACTATATAATACGTCGCGTTAATAATTCCTTACGCGACTACTTTATTTTGTGACGTTATTAGTCATATGTATGTTATGTATATGTTAGTATACACCCCTTTTTATTTTGTCGCGTTTTAGTCATATATAACGATGCGACGTTACTATTTATTATGTACAACGTTATAGGATGATAACGTTTCGTATATGTATTATTTTATGAACGTACATGTATAGGTACGTGACCGACACCGTATATAACGTTGCCTTGTTTTCGGACATGTATATATGTCCGTACCAAATTTAATTTGGCATACGTTATCATATGTCCGAATTATAAGACGCGTTACGATTTTTATGCGTTTAATGTTCAGGGGTATTTCAACTTACCCCCTTAAAAGAGACTTCGTCCCGAAGTCTTATTTCCTTAAATTATATTTTCCACTCCTAGTAATCTTAGGGATCCAGTCCCGCATTCATTATTGATACCCAAAGGATTAAGTCCATAGTTATAATGCTCAGCGCTTCTAAGCACCGTGCCACATCAGTGGCATCACACAAGTTCTCATAGTAGACCAAGAAGCTAGCAATGTGTAAACATGCTAAAGTGCAACCCAGGCACACGACATTCATTCATACATAGCGTACATAACATTCTCACACACAATTGCAAACACACAACCCCACCAACCAACCACGAGTGGTTGTAGGAATGCATCATAATAAATCAACACACATACAAAACGAAGCGCGCTTACCCCCCTTAAAAGAGGGGTACGCCCCCGTACCCTACACTAAACCAAAACATCGATGAGGAGGTAGGGGTGCATAGTTTTCCTTACCGGATTGATTATATGTCATTGTGTAAACGCCAGATCGGGTTTTCCCAAGTGTGAGGAGGCTTTCTACCTCTCCAGCGTTTTCCTAAGGATTGAAATGGACCTTAACTAACGAGCCTCACAACTAACCCGTAACCCCGTTTCCCAAATTTAGGTTTTCCTATACTCGGTACTCCACTGTTCCAGTCATCAGAGCGCAACTACGCTCTGATACCACTTTCTGTAACACCCCCGAATAACGACCAATAATCAAACGACGCGCCTAACGGTGATAGATGTCTACGCAGCGGTTCCTACTCTATTCGGGTGCTACAGACGCCAACCACCCACGTGGTTGACAGTCCTCATTACCAACTCCAAGTTACGGTCTGTATGACTGGAAGTCCAACTTAACGAATCCAAATACAATATAAAGTACAACTCAAGTACCGAGCATCTACAGTTTAGTTAACAACTTAAACAACATAACTCATACATAAGAAAGCGTACTACTTAAAGTCTTGCCATGTGGACTACCCCTATGATAGTCACCCTTGCCTACTCTCCGTTATCGTCTGGCACAAGACCTGAAAAAAATTGGGTGTAAAGGACTCAACAAACTACGCTGAGTATGAACGTGTGAAGCCCGCATGTTACCGGGCCACACGACTAATTGGTCGAATATTATTAAGTCAATTTACATGCTATCATAAAGCAGTAAAGCACACATCAGTACATCATGATATCATACACACTCATCGGTAGCATAGTAATATCAGCAAGCAACCAAGCACATCTTACAAGTTGCACAGCAATATCAATAAGCAACCAAGCACAACTTGCCAGTAGCATAACAATGTCAAACACGCAGTCCAGCACAATAAGCTGCTAGTGTAGCAACAACAGTCAAGTAATTATAGGACGTGTGCGTAGGTACATTATACCGTCGATCCTCGCTATGGGATCATTCAAGAGATTGCGTATTGTTATCTTGTTCTCATTACATATGTTTTCCTTTCTTCTCTTGCACCAAGTCCGGGGGATGTAGGTTAGATCCCGAGACTTTATAATGTAGGTGCTATTCATTCCTTGTTTCTTAAATGATCACATTTGTGAATTTTCTTATTTGCTTGGTTTCGTTACACATGTTTTCCTCTATTCTCTGGCACCGAGTCAGGGGATATAGATTAGATCCCGAGGCTTTATTATGTAGGTGCTAATCATTCCTTGTTTCTTTAAGGATTATTTGTGAATTCTTTTATCACCGCACGTTGGAGGACGTCTCCTCCATAGCTAGTCCCCCATTCCCGACACCCAGGGTCAAGGAAGCGGAAGTCACCTCTAGACTCCAGGATAAGCTTCACCAATTTGTCACTCCCCCATTCCCGACACCCAGGGTCAAGGAAGCGGAAGTCACCTCTGGACTCCGGGATGTGCTTCACCAACTTGTCACTCCCCCATTCCCGACACCCAGGGTCAAGGAAGCGGAAGTCACCTCTGGACTCCGGGATGTGCTTCACCAAAATATATTCCATCATAGACGGTCGAAGGATCTGATGCAGATACCAACTCCCGATCATCCATACCGCGCGGCCCGAGCTGTTGTCTTCCCGGGTTGTTCTCATGTTTCACAGTTGGTACTTTTTGTTTCATTATCATTATAATCTCGACACCATAGTGGGTGTCATTAGCGGTCCTCTAAAGTTAGAGAGGATTTGTCTCTTTGTATAGTTCTTTAGTTTTGTCTACGTGGTTCGTCATGTCTCACCAAAGGAGACTTGCTCTTCATTTTCATTATTGAATAGACACCATAGTGGGTGTCATGGTAGTCCTCAATGGTTTAGAGAGGAGTTCCCCTTATAGAATTTTCTTTGTTTTCATAATTTCGTAGTAGTTCATCTCAAGGTCCAAAAACGCGAAAGGGACTAAACTACTGTGTGCGCGCAATGATATACAACAATGATATATAACAAGCATAAAAGCAAGCCACAGAAGCAAACCAATTTCATGCTTTGATCTTGAGTCATTTTCACACACAAGGCACACAGCACACAAGCCGTGTAACACGGCAACATACGAACCACACATGTCCATACCTGGATCAGAAGCAAGTTGTCTTGCACACGGAGTCCTGGTCGGAGCTCGCTACGGCCCTAGCGTTAATTACAAACAATGTGTCAGTTTATGATTTCATGTGACAACCTTTGTGACACTCCCCGAATTTATTAATTTATTATCGGGTGTTATTTCCTAGATAAATCTTCGTTGAATGCTCAACCTTTATTAACCCTTAGGACTTCCCACGTGTTAGACTTTATGTTACTCCTAGGGCACTCACACCCTTATTTTACACGTTACTAAGTCCTTGTCCTAGTTACTGTCTTAGAGCATTTAAGCGTCAACCGTGTAACATGTTTCTATAAGATAGATTTAACTTGTCAAAAAGGGTATTCTTTTCTTAGCTAAGTAGTTATGTTTTGAGCTCATTATATACACAATAACACTCCTCAATCACTTCTAGAACTCCCTTATATTGAAGCTTAAATATTTCCAAACTGAAATAAGGTTCTTGTATATAACCTTATTTTATCACACTCTTAATATGTCTAACGGTGTCTAAACTTCCCGAGTTGTTTTGTAAGTTTAGCTAGATGCATTAGAAAGGTTTTGGGTTCAATATAACTCTAACATCACCCTCATAACACCCATGTAACTCAATTATACAGAAACTACATCTTTAACAAAATCTGAGACACAATCTATATATCTCCTCTTGATTCTTGCATCTAGCTAGTTCAACTAATGTTTGATGCTTTCCTACAGAATTTACCCATCCAGCTATGGGTGTTAACACTGATTTAGACTCAACTAAACACTCATAGACCACTGGTAATTCAGTTACACAGGGACAACTCCTAACTGAAAACTGAAACCAGAATATATATAACTTTATGTTTAACCCTTGATTGTAGTTAGTTATTCTAACTTCTAAATTTTCTCCTCAGTAGTTATAACTTACTCACGTGGTTTAGGGATAGTTTAGATTCATTAACCACCTATTACACTCTTTCTAATCTCTCTGTACACAGCTATACAGAAGACACTAGCTTCAGGAAAACTGGTACTGCAAAAGAAAAACCTGATAACTTCTCCTTGATTTCCTTCTGTTTGTTCATAAATCTGTTTTTACATTTTTCCTCCACGTGTCCCTACTCTTGGCTAGGGGTATTAGCATGGTTTTAAGCTCAATTTCAGACCCAACCAACACTCTTACTCTCTGCTATAACTCAGTCATACAGAAACAACTTCTTATCGAAATTCCTGAAACCAAACTGATGCATCTCTTCTTTATTTAAGCTGTTACTGTGAAACTGACTTCCAAGCTTCCTCCTACATGTTTACACCTTTATTTAAGTGGATTAACAAGGCTTTAAGTTCATCTTCAACCCAAGAAAACACTCGTGTTTCTGAACAGAAACTACATTCTTCTGAAAATCTGGGAAGCAGACTATGGGTATCTCATTTTTTTTCTCTATCAGCTTATTAGATTGACTTCTAATTTATCCCCAAAGTGCTTATAACTCTACTCAAGAGTGTTAGGTGTGTTTATGTTTATTAGCTTCTTACCTCGACCCTTATAAACCCTCTGTAAAAATGTTACACAGAAACCCAACCTCCAGGAGAACTAGGAACTGAAGTAACAAGGTCTGATATTCTTTCTCTTTTTTTCTCTTCTGTTTGTGCTCATACTCGACTTCCAATCTCCCACAACTACTGACCCAATTGATTAGGGCTCTATGAAGATTCTAAACCAAGCACAAACCCACAACCACATTGTTAAACTCATAGAGAGTCCTAAACCTGAACTGGTGGGAACCTGAAAAATTCACACACTAGAATCTGTCACTTCCTCTTCTCTGCTCACAAGCTTTAGCTCCCAATTTTCCCAAAAGGTTAACACACCTTGTTAAACGAATTGGTATAGTTTTAAACTCCAGGACAACCCCAAAAGATGCCACGGTCAACTCACCTGAAGCTCTCTATACAAAACATGAAGTTGCAGAAAACTGGAACTAACCCAACTAGAACAACCTGAAACCGATTATTAACCTCTGTTTGAATGCGTCGACTGTTTCCCCTAGCGTGTCTAGCCATTTAGTTACAATTCTTAATGTGGTTTTAACTTCAGAAGTGACCCCAACTACAAAAGCAACCCTCTGAGAAGTTAGTAAACAGAAAAAAAACACAAGAAAATCTCACGAATTGAAACTGAAATCTCACACCTCATAACTTCACTTTGTTGTTTCTGTAGGTTCGAAATTCTGGTTTTCTACTTAGTTCCTTATCTTGGTTTCTTTTTCCCCAGTTTATTAGCCCCTTAGTCAAGTGCCTTTGTGTGGCTTTACATTCCTAAACAGACCCAAAATCACTGGTCACAACCACTGAGTTGTCCCAGAACTGAATCGAAAAGACACTGAAATCATAACCCGATAATCCCATT
Organism: Limonium bicolor; assembly: GCA_023374045.1. Taxonomy (NCBI): domain Eukaryota; kingdom Viridiplantae; phylum Streptophyta; class Magnoliopsida; order Caryophyllales; family Plumbaginaceae; genus Limonium; species Limonium bicolor. The sequence goes on from CM041778.1 coordinate 231,243,574, forward strand.
ACTTTGTTCTCTGTCTGTTCTTTAGACTGGTTTACATTTCCTTCCAGTAGTTTTACCCGCTTAATTATGTTTTATTAAAGCTTGACCCTCTACCCAAAACCACAGCAACATTGCCCAACTCAGATTCGCAAAACTAATAAGAACTTAAAATCTGAATTTCAAACCTCATACTCTCCTCGGTGGTTATTTTTTTTTTGCTGTTCTTTTCTTTCTGTCTTCCTTTTTACTTATTAATCGGGCTTCTATTTCCTTTCTTCACATTACCCACGTATTCACCAAGCTAATAAAGGGCTTTATTCTTACCTGAAGTTCATTAATAATCCACCCTGCGCTTTTACCCTCTCTAGATAATTAACAGACAGGGAACAATGTTGCAGAATTTGTAAACTAACACAGACCCAGAATAACTCTTTTAATCCTACTGAACTTACTTATACTGAAGCAAGAAGTTGTACTATCTGTAAACTACTCCTGTTTTAACATGCCGCTGGTTTTCCCTAGCACCTCTTCTGTTTTTTTCTTTTCATTCTTTGATCTTTTTTTTTTTGGAAACAGCTCAACACCAGTTTTCAGTTAAATGCATCAGTAAGGATTTAAGCTTATTTCAAACCCAATACAACACTCACATCCCTCCTATCATTTTTGTTTACAGGACCTGACTACAGAAGCAAAGCTTATAACTCAATAACTAGCTCCTAGTATATCAGGTCTGCTAATTCACCCCAACCAACACATAACTAGTTTGTTATTCTTTTGGAAATTGTTGTCTTAATACCAATCGATCTTTCCCATTCTTTTCGGTAACCCTCAAGCACGTTTTAACCTTATTAAAACCCTGGTGGTAAAACAGATCCAAGATCTCATGGGTAACACCTCTGAAGGTTTATACACAATATATACATGTTAGTGGTTTATCAGACTGCATTCAAAAGAAACCAGTACGGGTTATTGGGATCAGCTCACTACCTTGTGTTATTTTCTTCCTTTTCCTTCTTTGCAGTTAGTTCTTCCTGATCCGCTCCTGGTGAAATGTGAAGCTCTCAGAAGCTTGGACTTTTGGCCTCACTGTAGAGCTTGCTCGGGGTTAGACTTGACAGGACAGGAAAGAAAGGAAAACACAGGTTGTAATAAACTGAACTGGTCTCGAAGGGACTTACCTTCTGGTTTTGTTTCAGTGAAAAATGTCTACTCAGGTGGTTTTGGTCACGCATAAGAGGTGAAGTTGCATGCTGGCTTCATGCATGAGAAACAAAGAGGATCAGCAGGACTTGGGCAGGGAATTTCGGGCAGAAGCAACAGAGGAGATATATATATATATGTGTTTCAGTTTTTTTTTTACCTGACAGTTCATGACTGCATTGTTCCAGATTTTTTTTGTTTCCAGGAGCTTAAGCCTCAGATTGATCAGGCAGGAATGGAGGGACCGAGGAGCTTGGAGTTCACTGCTTTACAAGGGAAGATTCAAGAGCATTGTGACAGTTTCTTTTCGAACAGAAACAATGAAACAGGAGCACAGCCATGGTGGCCTGGTCTTACCTTCGCACAGGGAAATAATGGAGCTTCTGAGTTGTAGCTGGCGTGAGCATGAAAGTGAGGAGAGGAATGACTGAAAAGGAAGTTTGATCAGAGGGAGTGGTACTGATGCAGGGAATTTACACGGTTAGTGGTTGCAAGTTTCAATAGAATTTATAAGAGTTTGTGAAGGAATATAATCTGATGCCCATCTCTTGTCGTCTGACTGTTTTTTTTTTGGAAACAAGGTAGCACAGGTGGTGTGTGTATGAGAGCACAGTTTATTTTTTGTAGTTAGACCATACAGAGAAGGTTCAACGTGCTAGATCGAGAAGAATGAGGGATGGTGCTGTTGGAGTTGGGGGCGTGAATGGGTCAGAATAAGAAATCAGTCTACATCGTAAGAGGAGACACAAAAATTTATGTCGCCTGGAAGTTTGGAGCAGGGGGAAAAACGAGTGGACTATCTTTCTGTTTGTTGATCTTGCTGTACCGAGGAAGAAGGAATCGATACTGCTGGTTTTTTTTGTAGTCAGTTAGTAGGCTTACAACTAATATTTAGTTGTGGGTATAAGTTACTGAAATTTAGTGCAGCTCATCCGGTTAAGCACTTAGAGCGGGTACGAAAGGTACTGGGTTCGAACTTTGGCGGGAGCGTACTAGCTTTTTTTTTTGACAGTTATATGCATGCCCATTAGTATATATGTGCAACTATATAATACGTCGCGTTAATAATTCCTTACGCGACTACTTTATTTTGTGACGTTATTAGTCATATGTATGTATATGTATAGGTATACACCCCTTTTTATTTTGTCGCGTTTTAGTCATATATATAACGATGCGACGTTACTATTTATTATGTACAACGTTATAGGATGATAACGTTTCGTATATGTATTATTTTATGAACGTACATGTATAGGTACGTGACCGACACCGTATATAACGTTGCCTTGTTTTCGGACATGTATATATGTCCGTACCAAATTTAATTTGTCATACGTTATCATATGTCCGAATTATAAGACGCGTTACGATTTTTATGCGTTTAATGTTCAGGGGTATTTCAAAATAACTTTTAAAAAATGTAAGAAATATTTATTTTTTCAATATTTTATGATATTTTAATCTTTTTTCAATTTTTTCAATTTTTTATATATATATTTGGAAAATTTCATGAAATGCCACTATATTTTTGGCTAATTCATGAAATGCCACTAAAAAAAAGAAAGTCACAAAATGCCACTATATTTTCACAAAAGTCCATGAAATGCCACTATGTCATTGACGAGAAGCAAAAAAGACAAAAATACCCCTAGTAGTTAACAAAATAATTTTAAAGTTCATAATATGCCACTAAGTGTTAAAAATTTCACAAAAATTCACAAAAATCAAAAGATTATAAAAATCTAGGTAACTACAAAATATATTTAAAAAATATAATAAATTATAAAAATAAATAAAAATATATTAAAATATCATATAACACATAAAAGAAAGTAAATATTTATTAGATATTTTTTAAAAATTATTTAGTACCATAAAAAAGAATATATAGTTTTAAACACATAATTTATACTAATATTTTTACAAATTTAGACCATTATAGTACCATAATTTATACCAATTATGTAACACCCCCGAATAAACATCCAAATAGCACAAACAAGCTCCTTGCCATATTACAAGATAACTACGCAGCGGATTCTCAACTTCATCCGGGTGCTACAGATGCCAACCACTCACGTGGTTGAGAGACCACATTACCAATACTAAGTTACAGTCTGCATGACTGGAAACAGCTCTCACCAAAACTCATATACAATATAATATACAATTCCAAATATCGAGTGTCTACAACAAATTACCAAATCATAAACTGAAAATTACATCTCGGGTTAGTGACAACCCATTACATACTACTACTACAACCTCAAAGGTTATGCCCTGATGGACTACCCCCATGGTAGCCATCCCGCCTACGCTCTGTTATCATGCGACACAATACCTGTACAAATTGGGTTATAAAGGACTCACCAAACTACGCTAAGTATGAATATGTGTAGCCCGTATGTTGCCGGGCTACCCAACAACTTGGTCGAATATGATTAAGTTCAATTTACATGCTATAATAAGCAGTAAAGCACACCACAATACATCGTGATATCATACACACTTAAGGGTAGCAACCATTAGCAACAACGACCAAGCATATCATACTAGCATCATAGCAACATCAAACACGCAACCAAGCACAACAAGCTGCTAGTATAGCAACAACAATCACGTAGATAATAAAGCGTGTGCACAGGTATGTTATACCCATGACCTTCACTAAAGGCATATTCGAACGTGGTGTATTTTCATTTCTTTTCTTTGTTCTCCTAGTGTGTATTTTCTTTCTCTTCCCTTGCACCAGGTCTGGGAATATAGTTTAGATCCCGTGACCATACCCGGTAGGTGCCAATCTCTCCTTGGTTCTTAATGATAATTTGAGAGTTCTCTCATCACCACAATTTGAAGAACGTCTTGTCCATAGCCAATCCTCCATTCCCGGATAGCTCTCTCTCTCTGTTATTTTTAAATGTTACTAGCCACTGCCCCGGATACCAAGGGTCCGTCTCCCAATTCCTTTTCAATGTTACTAGCCTCTGCCCCGGATACAAAGGGTCCGTTTCCCTATGCCTTTTAATGTTCTGGTCTATACCCCGGGTACAAAGGGTTTGTCTCCCTATTCCTTTTAATATTATTGGTCTCTACCCCAGATACAAAGGGTCCGTCTCCCTATTCATTTCTAACGGGTATTGGCTTATCATTATCATTGATAGTTCGACACCATAGTGGGTGTCATTAGAGGTCCTCTATAGTTAAGAGGAGTTTTCCCTTTATGTAGTTCCTTTGTTTTGTTTATGAAGTTCATTGTGTTTCATCTCAAGGTTTCATCAACGAGAAGGGACTACACTACTGTGTGCGCGCAAGCAATATGCACAATAATAGCAAGTGGGTAAGCAAGGAAAATAAGCAATCCATTCACATGCTTTACACAAGCTCACAACAGACAAATAAGCACAGTAAAACAACCATCCGTTTTCATGCATTAGTCTTGTGGTCATAATCAAACAAGGCACACAGCACACAAGCCGTGTAACACGGCAACATACGGACCACACATATCCATACCTTATTCAGAAGCAAGTGTTGTCTCACACACGGGGTCCCGGTTGACGTTCGTTACGGCTCTACGGGGTGGCCTGTGACGAGTGTCTAAATGAGCATGTTTTAGGGGAGTATTTCATATGTTTAATCAATACTTTTCATGCTCATTTCTCCACTCTGGCTTGTTTTCCTCTAGTTTTGTGTTTCATTGGTGTCTTACATATTTATTGTTTAAACAGGAGGAATAACATAGATAGGAGTAAAGTAGATGAAGAGAGGAACGCGTGGGCGTAAACGGATCCAAAATCGGAGTTGAAACGAAGAAGATACAGCATTTCGAAGTTAGCCTACTGGAACCGTCCGACCCATAGGTCTGGGTCGGACGTGGGTCGGACGGACTTTTAAAAGAACGCGATTTTTGTCCCCGAGCTACTGGAATCGTCCGACCCATAGTCTGGGTCGGACCCTGGGTCGGACGGACTTTAGAAAACGCGTTTTCGGCCCTGAAATTGCTCCTGGACGCGTCCGACCCAGGGTGGGTCGGACGGGTCAAAATTTGCCCAGATCTGCGTTTTAAAACGGGGAATTTTGGGAAAACCTTTCCTATTCTTCATTCAGCTCGGTTCCGCCCCAAAAACAGAGAAAAGAGGCGATTCCAAGGGAGAAAAGAAGAGGAGAAGAGAAGAAGAAGAAGAGAAGAGAAGGGAGGAGAAGAGAAGAGAAGCTCACCTCCTTCCAAGCTCCATTAATGGCTACTTATATCCCTTGCTCTTTTATTTTCTCTCCTATGGCTGTGTAGAATCATTTGTAGTTAGGGATTGGAAATTTTGTCCCAAAATCCCTAAACTCCATTGTTGAATCTTGAACTTGTTTTTGTGCTTTATTTTAGTCTTTGAGCTTAATGAAGATGATTATTGAGTGTTTATGACTTCTAACTTGTTGCTCATGATTTGGGGATTTGTTAAGGGTTTTGCTCAATTTGTCTTCTATGTGTTAAATTGGTTGGTTTGGCCTACCGGTTAGTTTAGCATTATTGTGGGATTCTATCAAAATGATATTCTGAGATAGAAACCTAAACCGTTGGGACTAAATCAATGTTAGCCGATTTTCAATGATTTTGAGATGAGGTTCTCATTGCAACTTAGGGTAAATTTGTGCTTAATGCTATCAATTGACTAGGTACTTGGAAGAACCGCCAGGTTCCAACTCCGTTGGTTAGGATTAGTAGACCTTGATTAGGCTATTAGTCAATTAGCGTTCCCGTTGTTTAGCCATGAGTTCGAGGGTTGACCATTGGTAGTAAAGGGGAGATGGGTGCAAATACCCATCCCGAGCTACACCTATCCTAGATAGTTAGTTTAGTGTTTATTGCTTTTCTTTATTTCTCCAATTGCAACCTAAAAACCCAAAACCCCATTTACATTTATGCACTTTTGTATATATCCTCTTGCACATTTACTAAGCTTATAATTAGCTAGCCAGTTGCGAAGTCCCTGTGGATACGACCTTGTTGTACTACAATGATTGGGTTCACTGCCCATAGTTAGCAAGATAGTCTCACCACTATTTTGCACAACAAGTTTTTGGCGCCGTTGCCGGGGACTTCGGTCCAACTATCTGGTTTATTATCTGTTTAGTTTTTGTGCAGATTTTCATTTCATTTATTTGCCCATTTTGTGTATAAATTTTTGTTTCTTTTTTTTAGGTACTTAATTCTGATGGATGGTCACTACGATCAAGCAGGAGGTTGGTACGGTTACTCCTATGGCGCAGAGAACTACAATCAATGGGATGTATGTCAGAGGTGCGGAGAATATCATGAGAGCCCCCATTGTCCAACAACAATGTCAGAATTGAGAGCTCTCATGGAAAACTTCAAATCATCTATCACTCCCCCAGCAGGAGGTTGGCATGGCGACTACACCGAGCAAAACACCAACCATTGGAGTGTATGTCAAAGGTGCGAAGAGTACCATGAAAGCCCCCAATGTTCAGTCTCAATGGCTGAATTGAGAGCTCTCTTGGAGGATTTCAAGTCATCTCCCAAGCCTAACCCCATCTTTGTGTGCCGAGAGTGTGGAGGAGATCATGAGAGTTCCCATTGTCCTATGGTTGCAATAGAGAGAAACAACACCATTTTGAGGGAAATGGTGGCAGATTTTACCTCAAAGTTTGGGACCTCCGAAATGATCCAGCAAAGAACGTCAGCTCAGCTAGAACACATGGAGCAACCAGTTCAACAACTGATTGAAGTGTTCACGAGGAGGAACAACCTGCTGAGGACTTGAGCTACTCTCCAACTCCTCCCCTGTGTGAATCTGAAAGCCCAGCACCACTCCACCCCCGGCTTGACTATGAAGACACTTCATCAGAAGAAGTCTCCCTCTGACTTTAAGGAGTCTTTCTCCCTCTGAAGTCAGCTACCAATATTTTCCTCCCCTTCTCCGTGCTCTATCAAGATAACGAGGATGCTCACATCCTCACTTTGAGAAGGAGGAGACACTGTCTCTCTCTGACTCCTCAAGGAGAGTACACCAGACCTACTCAAGAGCCTCCCCCTCTGACGTTGATGTCCACCTCGGCTCTTCCTATGAGCCTCACACCCGAGTCGAGGATGTCTACATCCTCGAATTTGAGGAGGAGCCCACTACCTTTGATCTTCATTTGAAGGATCAAGGCCCCCACCCGTGCACTAGAATTGGGTGGAAGCTCAACGTACACCCGCTAAGTGTGGAGCCACCTTCCCATTTGATCCGGGACCAAGATTGAAGACAAGTCCACCCCCCGAGTTTCACCCTGCACCGCTCACTGAAGATAAGGATGTTTACATCCTTGAATTTGAAGAGGAGGATCCACCACATTTTGATCCTCGTACCAGGATCACCCACCTCAACACTTCCACCTGATGAACGATCGGTGGAGTTTTACACTTTCACATCCTAAGTGTTGAGGCCACATTTCCTTTTGATCCGGTCCGTTCTTCATTGCTAGATGATGCCTGCCCAACCCACCCGTTGAAGCCGACTTCAACCGTTTCATATTCGATCCCGGATGACTTCACACGGTGGTATGTCTAGCCAAAGACCTTAAAGAAGGGATCGCTTTCCCCCGGGAGGCAACCCGGATTTCATTTCGTGTCCTGTCTTTTAAATTCTGTTAGTTTGTCGATTTTGCAATTGTTTTCAATAATGGGCTAATTTGGCATTCTTTGGACTTGCCCTTTTACGCCCAATTGGTGGCGTCTGTGTTGTGTAATTTTTGAAACAGTAAGCCCCTCTGAAAAGGGATGAATTAAGAACAATTACAAATGAACCTCTGGCGAAATATTCTAAGAGGACCTTCATCTCCAACGATTGAAGTAGCACCTCACGACCCCTCCCACTTGCAATTATGCGGGCACCCTATCTTCCTTCCGCATCTTATCGGGAGTACTCGTTCACATCACCCTCCTTGAATATTTGAACACACAACAACGACTCCACTATTTTTTATTTCCTGTTTTTGTTTTCGTTCTCCTTTGGTTTTGTTTTTTGCTAACCTTTACTCCAGTTGTAGTTTGGTTGCTTCTATGTTTTTATTGCGGTGCAATTTCAATTCCACACTGCAACCAAGCTACGCTACTTGAGACTGAAGCTCAAGTGTGGGGGAGTTCTAACAAACTGATAGCAATGGCAATCTCAGGGAGTACTAGTTTCTTTTAGTTTTCGTTTCTCTCTTCTCTAATTTTGAATCTGCAAATCTGGGGATAGCTGCTGTGGTATAATGGGGTTTATGTCCCTTGCGTTTCCTCTTTTGCCTGCTTCTCCTGAAAAGGTCTTCTGAAACCTTCCCCGGTTTGTTTGGAACAATGAGGACATTGTTCAATTTAACTGTGGGGGAGTGACCTTTTCGGTGAATTGTGTGCTTAATGCTTAATACTTTCATGCTTATCTTGCGATTGTCCAAAATAAAAAACTTGGACCCTTGTGTTGTGAGTTGTTCTCATTAAGAACAAATACTATTAATGAGTTGTGGGATAAATGCTTAATTTTTCTTTTTGATTGCTTTGAGGAGCATTTTAACATGCGGTGTGGCTAAGTGATCTTATATGGTTGGATTTTATTGCTTTGGGGTTCCTTCTGTCTTCTTTCTTAGGGATTGGCTAAGGGGTGCTTCTTCGTGAAAATCCTTAAGGGACTTGTGAGACGCCATTGGTAACCAACAATGAGAGTTGAGTGTTCTTAATGCAAAGGCTTGATGCCAAAATTTTATCCTCTCATCTCTTATGCAAAAGTGAAACAAATGCATAAATCTATTTTTCCTTTTGTTTTCTTCTCAATGCCCATTCTTGAGAATTGGCCATGGTAAAAGCTCTCCAGTTACCTAATCTTTAGAACTTTGAAGCACTCCCGGATCATACCCCCGAAACTCCTAAGTTTTTCCCCCTCCCCTAAGTACACCCATGCCACCACTAAGAGATGGTTCACACTCCTCAAAGGTTATAATCACTTTTTGCTTCTTCTCTTATCCTACAATTCATGTTAGTATTTGTTAGTATTGAGCATTCCTTACTTGCTTGGGGGCTTGGTTTTGCTTGAGAACAAGCAAAAAGGTAAGTGTGGGGGTGTGATGAGTGTCTAAATGAGCATGTTTTAGGGGAGTATTTCATATGTTTAATCAACACTTTTCATGCTCATTTCTCCACTCTGGCTTGTTTTCCTCTAGTTTTGTGTTTCATTGGTGTCTTACATATTTATTGTTTAAACAGGAGGAATAACATAGATAGGAGTAAAGTAGATGAAGAGAGGAACGCGTGGGCGTAAACGGATCCAAAATCGGAGTTGAAACGAAGAAGATACAGCATTTCGAAGTTAGCCTACTGGAACCGTCCGACCCATAGGTCTAGGTCGGACGTGGGTCGGACGGACTTTTAAAAGAACGCGATTTTTGTCCCCGAGCTACTGGAATCGTCTGACCCATAGTCTGGGTCGAACCCTGGGTCGGACAGACTTTAGAAAACGCGTTTTCGGCCCCGAAATTGCTCCTGGACGGGTCCGACCCAGGGTGGGTCGGACGGGTCGAAAATTTGCCCAGATCTGCGTTTTAAAACGGGGAATTTTGGGAAAAACTTTCCTATTCTTCATTCAGCTCGGTTCCGCCCCAAAAACAAAGAAAAGAGGCGATTCCAAGGGAGAAAAGAAGAGGAGAAGAGAAGAAGAAGAATAAGAGAAGAGAAGGGAGGAGAAGAGAAGAGAAGCTCACCTCCTTCCAAGCTCCATTAATGGGTACTTCTATCCCTTGCTCTTTTATTTTCTCTCCTATGGCTGTGTAGAATCATTTGTAGTTAGGGATTGGGGATTTTGTCCCAAAATCCCTAAACTCCATTGTTGAATCTTGAACTTGTTTTTGTGCTTTATTTTAGTCTTTGAGCTTAATGAAGATGATTATTGAGTGTTTATGACTTCTAACTTGTTGCTCATGATTTGGGGATTTGTTAAGGGTTTTGCTCAATTTGTCTTCTATGTGTTAAATTGGTTGGTTTGGCCTGCCGATTAGTTTAGCATTATTGTGGGATTCTATCAAAATGATATTCTGAGATAGAAACCTAAACCGTTGGGACTAAATCAATGTTAGCCGATTTTCAATGATTTTGAGATGAGGTTCTCATTGCAACTTAGGGTAAATTTGTGCTTAATGCTATCAATTGACTAGGTACTTGGAAGAACCGCCAGGTTCCAACTCCGTTGGTTAGGATTAGTAGACCTTGATTAGGCTATTAGTCAATTTGGCGTTCCCGTTGTTTAGCCATGAGTTCGAGGGTTGACCATTGGTAGTAAAGGGGAGATGGGTGCAAATACCCATCCCGAGCTACACCTATCCTAGATAGTTAGTTTAGTGTTTATTGCTTTTCTTTATTTCTCCAATTGCAACCTAAAAACCCCAAAACCCCCAGTTTACATTTATGCACATTTGTATATATCCTCTTGCACATTTACTAAGCTTATAATTAGCTAGCCAGTTGCGAAGTCCCTGTGGATATGACCTTGTTGTACTACAATGATTGGGTTCACTGCCCATAGTTAGCAAGATAGTCTCACCACTATTTTGCACAACAGCCTGCCCCCGATTTAGCACTCAATCAAATTTAGAAAAAGAAGTCCTAGCCGAATCAGCTCATCATTCTGCCTCATCCATGTATAATCAACAAGGTCTTCAAACCCATGGTGTAAACATGCTGAACCCAAGATTCCACTACTCTGGTCAAACTTTGTAATTCCAAGCCACAGCTCAAAGTGAAGGTACCGGTCAAGTCATCATGAAATCAAAGTATAAGGAGATAATAGTATTATGCCAATAAAACAAAGAACAACATGACATCGAATCCAAGACTACCAACGGGCCCATAATCAGACATCCATATACTGCAGATATCACAACTCGATATAACAAACATGTCTCGTACCGATAAGTTACAAAATCGGTCTACTCACTAAGAATGGCCTAAAGGTGTCATCAAGGCAACAGTTGGGCCTCAAATTCTCAATAGACAACAGGCCAGAGAAATAAAGAGCAAGAACCAACTGATACATACAATTGGCAAAGAGCTGCGGCAATAATCTTGTGTTGCATTTGATAAAAAATATTGGTAGCAACATCAATAATTAAAAGACAGCAGCAGCAGCGAACGAATAGCAGTAGAAGTGAACTTGTTTTTCATTTAATTAAATATCGACAACAGCACCAACAATAATATAGAAACTAACAACACCAGTAGTGGAAAAAAAACAACACCAGCAGTGAAATTTGTTTTCAAATTGAATTAAATATCAACAGTAATAGCAGTCAAATTTGTATTTCATTTAATTGAATGTCAACAGCAGCAACAATATACGAACAAACAATACTAGTAGTGAAAGACAGCAGCAACAATGAGATTTGTTCTTCATTAAATTGAATTTAAGCAACAGCAGGAATCGAACAAACTATATCTGCAGTAAAAAAAAAGAAACAAAACAGCAGCAACCTCAAAATCTGTTCTCTTAATTCGGTCACATACCATCAGCAACAACAGTGAGTTATGTTCTCTTAATTTAATCACTTATAAAATGAACCGAACCATAACCTGTGTGGGCAGCAAATGGAATAGGTGCACTTCCAACAAACTTTATGCCACCACGCAGACCAAATCGAGCATTCAAGATTTAAAAATCAACACCGACAGCAGAGAAGAATTGTGTTTCCACACTCATGTCCAGTGAAGATAATGAAAACATGAGGTAGGACAATATATTTACTCAACCTACATTGAAACGTGCAGTAGAGCAAGGTCCCGGACTAAAACCATCAGAAGCAAAAGTCAGTGGGGCAAATCTACCCAGATCAACAATAAGGACAAAGAAGGATGTCAAAATAATCCAGAGATGAATGTCAGTAAACGCATTTCCAGAACATAAACCCAAGTTTGATGTCTCAAGAGCACATGTGGCTGGTAGAATGATCAACAGAGCAAATGAATTTGTAAATGAATGGTCAATATATCAGACCGATACTATGAGATGTAAATATTCTTCAAATTAATGGAAGACTAGGGCTGATTCTTCAAAGAATGGTTGTTCATAAAAAAAGGATATATCTTATATTTACCATTGATTCTTCAAAGAAGAGTCATTAGAAGCAAGAACGTATCTCACCATGTACTACTTGTTTGCGAGTGATTACGAAGAGAGAGAGGCGGTGCAGGTACGTTCTTCGTTCACCAGTAAATTTTGCAAAATTACAGTGAGTAAAGAGGATGAACTAAGGCGACGCAGCAGTTCCAGTGATCTGTCGATGCCGCAGTTGTAGTTTTGGTGAAGAGAAGACAGGTGCAGTGTAGAGTTGGTATGTTCTGGTTCGCCAGAGTGGTTGCAAAATTACCGATTGAAGAGTATGAAGAGAGGAGGTGGATGTATGTCCCTTATTACCAGTCAGTTTGAAAAAGGTGGGCATGTACGGTCCTTGTTCACCAGTTAGTTGCAAAATTACTATGTTGAGGAGAATGAAGAAAACGCAGACCGTGTACATTCCTTGTCGCAAGTTAGTGTGAAAATTACCGTTGGTGAAGAGAAAAGAGGAAGGCGCAGAGCTTGTATATTTCTCATTCACCTGAGGGGTTGTTCCAATAAGCAGGGCCGATCTTTAGAGCAGTGACTTGGGTCCCTGTTACAGTTTAGAATTGGGATGCTTTTTCTCCTGGTTTTCTAACACCTGAAACAGATGTTCAACCCGGTTGCTGGTTACTAATCAGTTTGATTTTGGATGAAGCGCAGTGGCGTGCAAGCAAGCTCCTTCCCGCGTGGGTATCCCACCCGAGGAGAGATTACACAGAAGCTGCTTTCATTTACCTTGCTAGAGTTCTGCACATGCGGGAACTGGTGCTTGCAAGCATGGGGGAAAAGGATGGTGGGTAGAATAACTAGTTGAGGCAGTTAGTGACTACCATTTCCAATGGAGTGGCGTGGTCTCAGGTTTCAAGGGAACGGAGGGCATTGTATGCAAAAAAAAAAAAAATCTGCAGTACAGATTCTGCTGTCCACGGTTATTGTATATATATTTTTTTTGTTTGAGTTTGAACATCAGCATTGCTCCTGCTCCAATCTGTTGTTCATTCTGATTCACGATGCCACAGAGAACACGTGAAAGGAAGTTGAGGCAACCAACTGAATAAGGAAATGGTGGAATTGGAATTGGAAGCACATGATCAAGCATGTTGGTATTGAACTGCTCGAGACCAAAAAGGAATTGTTGTTGTTCGGGGATTTGGGTGCGTCTGATTAGGAAGAAAAACAGCGTGTGTTGTAATGTTTCTATTTTTTATTTTTATTTTTTTTGTTGCAGTTACTTAAGTAGTCTCGTACTAGTTTTAATTCGTGAGTATCTATTACTGAATTCGAGCATAGCTCAACCGGTTAAAGTGTTTAGGATCGGTACGAGAGGTACCGGTTTCGAACCTCAGCGGGAGCGCATTAGCTCCCTTTTCCCTCTTTTTTTGTATAAGCCCTATACATGCTTACTTATATATATGTGAGACTATATATAATATATGTCGCGTTATTAATTTTATACGCGACTACTTCATTTTGTTACGTTGTTAGTTATTTATACGCCCCCTTTTATTTGGTCGCGTTTTAGTTATATGTAACTATGCGACGTTATTATTTATTATATACGACGTTGTAATATTGTAACGTTATGTATTACGTGTATGTGACCGTATTAATATGTCATGTTGTTGCTTATATATAACATTGGTCGTATATACAGATATACGTGTATATCTGCATATATATATATATATATATGCGACTATATTCGCGTTTCCGGTTTAGAAATGTGCATTCATATGAGCTTATATTTGTGTATCATGTGTCGATATGTATCTGCGGTATAAGTATTCGTTTGGATCTATATTTTAAATACCATATGGTTTTATGGTAATTGTTGCACACAATTCAATTTAGACTTCACTAATTTAAAGTGGTAATTACTCGGGGTATTTCAGTCTACCCCCCTTAAAAGAACTTCGTCCCGAAGTTGTCTCAATTGAATATATACCTAACCACCCAACGATTCTCAGGATTCTAATCCATTCAATCCTATCAACTCTAAAGTTCCAACATTTTCCTAACCTTCCCTTCTACCACAAGTTTTCCAATCCAAACCAATCACATACATACACGATAGTTCACGTATACATCACCAAATACATCACCAATGCAACAATCAACATGTCACACCATAAAAACCAACATACAACATTCATTCATCGCACAGTGTACATCCAATACAATACACACCCAATTCACACACATAGCATCCAAAACAACACCACAAACGGGTAATAACCCTGTAAAAACGCAACACGCCTACCCCCCTTAAAATGGATTACGCCCATGTAATCCTTATTATATCATCCTTGAACCTTGGTTCACGATGTTTAAGTCTCATGGGCTTTCTGGTTCCTATGCAATGTAGCTCACCTTATAATCCTATCAAAAGTTTTGGCTATGTTAATGGTTCAGTTTATGTCTCAAGGGTTCTTATCAGTATCCATACCAATCTATCAACCGGAAAGTGTGAGATACGGTCCACCAGCTTCTGCTGTGTGACTCTGATTTCATTTAGGTTTAGGTTTCCCTCACTATGCCTTCCAAGGCAATGCATGGTTTAATTGTATAGGAGTAATAGTCTCTTGTCTGACAAGGGATATTTGAATTTGTACCCAGTCTTATCTATTTACTCTCGAGGTCAGAAGTTCATGTTTTTAGTGCGCTTTTAAGCGTTCTTTTTGGCTGACCTTTGGCTTAAATTCATGTATTCTCTGTAGTAACTATTTAGTTCTTGGTGTTTGAATGTTACAAACATTTCATTGTTACAACGACATGTCTAGTTTGTATTACCGCTCATAATTATGTGCAACATAGGATCTTTAGTTTCCTTATTATCATCATTATTCTTATGTTCCGCCAGGAACTAAAGTCATTGGCTACTACCGTTTACATATTGCATTTGATTGCGATGGTATGTATTTTAGGTAGTAACCGTTAGGTTGCTAGTAACATCACATCATTTCAAGTCTTCCCATATTGGTAATCTATAATTTTTGAATCATGTACCAATGTGTTCATATGATTGTATCATCTAGTATCAAAACCGCTTCCTTTACCCTTTACTAATTCAAGTTTATAAAATTTCACATCTATTTGTAGTTTATGAGTCCACTTGTAGGGGGTTTCGAGAATCATACAATGCTTAGGTTAGATTCAGTTCCACTTAGGAGCAGAAAGACTCAAGTAGTCACAAGGACTAGGAATGAATGAGAGAAATCCAAGAATCAACAACTCAAGAGTGGACAAACCAATTGCTCACAATGTCCCCTTTGGACAGGGGATATACAGCCCCTTACTGTTCACAATGTCCACTCTGGACAGGGGATATACAGCCCCTCACTGATCACAATGTCCTCTCTGGACAGGGGATATACAGCCCCTCACTGTTCACAATGTCCTCTCTGGACACGGGATGTACAACCCCTCACTGTTCATAATGTCCTCTCTGGATAGGGGATATACAGCCCCTCACTGTTCACAATGTCCTCTCTGGACAGGGGATATACAGCCCCTCACTGTTCACAATGTCCTCTCTGGACAGGGGATATACAGCCCCTCACTTTTCACAATGTCCTCTCTGGACAGGGGATATACAGCCCCTCACTGTTCACAATGTCCTCTCTGGACAGGAGATATATAGCCCCTCACCGTTCATAATGTCCTCTCTGGACAGGGGATATACAGCCCCTCACTGTTTACAATGAAGATGCGCTCACGTCACAACAAATACTCAGCTCATGGATGAAGCAATATCCAGAGTCAAAGGAAGAATTTACAAAGATTGACACAAGTAGTTCTCCTTTTTGAAATTCCCTTTTAGCTCGGTAAGCGTTTTTCAAGAACGAATCATAAGTCTGTGAGCGAAAGTATCTGATTCTCGAAACCCAATTTGTGCTCAGTGTCACTTGACCTTCTTTAATTGCACCTCATTTTCTCCTCAAGTTTTATTGATATCTTGCCTTTCTTGATATGTATGTATGTACATTTGTATATGTATAATATGATAAAGTCTGTTTAGAGTTCCCCGTGCTCATTTATTCAAGGCTTACTTCTTAGTCGAAGACTCATTAGTCTTACTAGGTGTTCCTCTTTGGCCTTTTATCATAATTCTGACTATTATAGCTTTTCCTAAATTCAGGAGGCCGCTCTTCAGAATCTATTTGGAACTTTTGTCCTTTGAATGGAGTGTATTTGGAAGGATGATCTCGTGATAGCGGCATTGCGCGTTGATATTTAGATATTTAGAAGGGAGATCACATTTCTGGGATGATGTTAGAGAGTACGGTAATACTGTGTATTGGAGCAGCCGGTACGCTGATTTTTATGTTGCATTGGGTACCATTGTTTGTACCAACTTTATTTACTTGATTATTGTTGTTTCGGATCATGTTCCTTTATTTCGTTATTTCAGGGGAGGTTTACTGGCATTAATCCCCCCTAGTATATGGATTGCATAATTTATTTCCATAGCACTCTTATCCATACTTAACCATTTCACCTTAATTAATTCCTTAGCCAAACTTCATTTACTTCTTTATTTTAGGGATATTTTAGTCCCTCTTTTTAGCTTAATTAACTTCTTATTTAAGCTTTATTTATTTCATAAATTTTGGGGTATTTCGGTCCTCTTTGATTGTGAGGTAGTGTCCTATCGACTGCTAAGCATGTCGACCCAAGTTGTCGCTAAAATTGGTCCCTCAATGGGTATTATTCCTTTGGCGATGTCTTGAACTTCACGCTCTAGTCAGAGCTTCAAATCTTGCGACTGTTGTATGATGTAGTCTTTTCTTCACGGGTTAATAACATTAAGTTATTGCCGGATCGGGTTTCCCGAGTGTGAGGAGGCTTTCTATCTCTCCGGCGTTCTTTCTATGAATTGAAATGGACCCCCATGGACGTGGAGGTTGGGTGTAGGTGTCTGTTAGGTATCCAGTAATTACTGGGGAAGAACCCTAACTAACGCGCCTCACATACTAACCTTTAACCCCGTTTCCCCGAATTCAGGTTTTCCTATACTCGGTACTTCTCTGTTCCAGTCATCAGAGCGTAACTTCGCTCTGATACCACTTTCTGTAACACCCCCGAATAAAGATCCAATAGCACAAACAAGCTCCTAGCCATATTACAAGATAACTATGCAGCGGATTCTCAACTTCATCCGGGTGCTACAGATGCCAACCACCCACGTGGTTGACAGACCACATTACCAATACTAAGTTACGGTCTGCATGACTGGAAACAGCTCTCACCAAAACTCATATACAATATAAGATACAATTCCAAATATCGAGTGTCTACAACAAATTACCAAATCATAAACTGAAAATTATATCTCGGGTTTAGTGACAACCCATACATTAAACATACTACTACAACCTCAAAGGTCATGCCTTGATCAAGGTTGTAAAAAACGGTACGGAGGTCTAATACGGACTATCTTTAATACGTGATACGGAAGTATCGATACGGATAAGACAAGTATATTAATACGGAAGAAATTTTTTATATATAATTTTTTTTAAGAAATATATATAAAAATAACAAATAGAAAGAAAATAGTTATTTTTACAAAGTATTTTAGTAAAATCTAGATAACATCACAACCAAAAATAAATATTCAATATCCTCAATACTATCACTACCTCAAAATATTAAAAGAACTATAAAAAAACAAATATCCTTTCTTTGGTTCTCACTTTTCCCATGTAGCAAAACTATTTGAAAAATTTGACTTCAACAGCATAAGAAAGAAGATAAAATATTCACAATCTAATCAATATACGGTCATATACATAATAAATTATTTAGAGTCATGCAAGCTGTACTCATTATCTACTTATCTTTAACATTAAAAAACTGAAAAATATATCATTCTTCCAGCTCACTACTCCTATCTTCCAGATAATAAAAATTAGGGAAAATTACATCTCCACCCATGGGGTTTGGCATAATTTCACAAACCACCCATGTAGTTTATCTATTTAAAATGCCCACCCACCAAGTTTAACCTGTTTGTCACCCGTCAACAATTCTGAACTTCCGTTAATAAGCAAGTGCGGGCATCCACGTGGCTTTAAATTATTGGTTTCTATATGTTGCTGACATGGCAACATTACTTCTCAAATCATTCCCGTTAATACAGTCAGTTTCAAAATCCCTAATTCTTCTTCTTTGTCGCTTCTCACCTCTGCTCTGAACATCGATTCCTTCACTCACTGGCTCGTTGTAAGGAGGGAATCAACTCGACATTTGTGACTCTGGCTCCGCGGCTATCGATTCGGTATGTGACATATAATATCAGTCTGATGAATAATTAGGGATTTTTGTCACCTCTGCTCAATTCAATTATACACCAACTGAAACTGTTGGAAATTTTATCAAGAAGATTGATTAATAATGTACAAAAACAAACTCTAGTCTAGTACTTTCTACTTACTTGCAATTCCCGGGACATTTCTCCTCTTCTTCTGATTCTGCGACGCATCTACTGCTACTGATGAGGCGGCACCAACTACTGCTGCTGTAGTGGGCCCAACCATTGAACCGCCTGAACTAGAAACGGTGTTACAACCCACCGCGGATAATACATCAGCAGCCGGCCCTAACCCCGCTGACGACTGATGCTATCCTGGACCTCCTATATTACTACTACTAATGGAGATTTGATGATGATGATGATGATTATTACCCCCACCCACGTCAAAGAAACCAGATGACGAAGAACCAGCCATCTCTGTACCCAAACCCAAACCTCAATCAATGGTGGCGCGCGGTTACCTATTCGAAGAAGAGCTACTTGGATTGGAATGGGATGTACACAAAAGAAAGATCGAAGAGTGAATTTTCTAGCTAGTGAGTGAAGGAATCGATGTTCAGAGCAGAGGTGACGTGGATGCCCGCACTTGCTTATTAACGGAAGTTCAGAATTGTTGACGGGTGACAAACGGGTTAAACTTGGTGGGTGGGCATTTTAAATAGATAAACTACATGGGTGGTTTGTGAAATCATGCCAAACCCCATGGGTGGGGATGTAATTTTCCCTAAAAATTATATGTATCCTGCAGAGTATGCTGAAAGTAATCTGCGATTGCAGATTTTGTAGAGTTCATCCACAGCATGGAGTACACAACTTTCTTTGTTTCTCATGGATGTGGTCTTTTTCTCCATTACCGAACGGCGCAGTCGCGCAGCACAACCTTGCATGTGAATTTCTTGCTGGATAATAAAACAGAGCTCTTGCACGGTGTGAAGAATGGAGAAGTATGAAATTTTTTTTTTGATAATTCGAGCTGTTAGGCCATTATTATAAAATGATAGGTCCTGGAAATCCAGGTGGACGGGTTTGTAACGGGCCTCATTAAAACCTCACTAAGCAAAACCCAGCGGGAAAAAGCCTAGTGAGGAAAAAGAGTACCCACCACGTCAAGATACAACCCTAACTAACAAGCAATGAAAAGAGTAAACGAAACATTCACGACACTAAAGACGACAGACACCTAACGTAACACCAAGACAAAGGAGTACAGCCCGACCAAGCCCCCCATCTAAACATAGTCCTTCAATGACTCCACACCGATAAACCTTTCGCTAGTTAGTGGCAGATCCCTCCACCAAGTTTTAGTCCATCTCCACACCCCCAGTTTAATCCTAATCAAAGTCTTATCGATCGAGAGGGCTTCTTGCTCAAAGATCACACTATTCCGCATCTGCCAAACATGATAGACTCCATAGCAGAGCGTCGAGCGCCAAATGCGCTTAGCCTTTTTACCCAGTTGGACATCGAACCAGGCCATATAGGTCTCACCCGCAGTTGGTTTGAGGGCAAGAGGTAGATTCCACCAGCGTGCTAGCCCCTCCCATACCGCACAGATGCGGGAACAAAAGAAAAGAACATGCTCTATACTCTCCATAGCTATATTACACCAAGGACAAAGACTTTGGGCCAACGTTACAACATTCCGTTCAAATAAGAAATCTCTAGTCATCAACCTTCTCATTATGAAAAATAAAAGCTTCTGCAACACTCTTGAGTGATTGTTTTATTTGCGGCAAAACGAAGTTTTTTTTTTACATTCAGGCAGACGACATCCCATCTCATCTTCAACTTCTGTGTTGAACTACGGATCACCTACTTCCACACGGGACGTCTTGGAGCAAAAGATGGACGAATCAACCGGCATGACGTATAAACGGACGTTTTTCAACCTGAAACGCCACCTACATCCAAACGGTATTGACACGGTCGTCTAGAATCAGCTTTGGAAGGAGACGGGCGGTACGGCGTTAAAACGGGCGTTCCGTCCCGTATTTCACAACCATGGCCTTGATGGACTACCCCCATGGTAGTCATCCCGCCTACGCTCCGTTATCGTGCGGCACAATACCTGTAAAAATTGGGTTCTAAAGGACTCAGCAAACTACGCTGAGTATGAATATGTGTAGCCCGTATGTTGCCGGGCTGCTCGACTACTTGGTCGAATATGATTAAGTTCAATTTACATGCTATAATAAGCAGTAAAGCACACCACAATACATCGTGATATCATACACACTTAAGGGTAGCAACCATTAGCAACAACAACCAAGCATATCATACTAGCATCATAGCAACATCAAACACGCAACCAAGCACAACAAGTTGCTAGTATAGCAACAACAATCATGTAGATAATAAAGCGTGTGCACAGGTATGTTATACCCATGACCTTCACTATAGGATCATTCGAACGTGGTGTGTTTTCATTTCTTTCCTTTGTTCTCCTAGTGTGTATTTTCTTTCTCTTCCCTTGCACCAGGTCTGGGAATATAGTTTAGATCCCGTGACCATACCCGGTAGGTGCCAATCTCTCCTTGGTTCTTAATGATTATTTGAGAGTTCTCTCATCACCACAATTTGAAGAACGTCTTGTCCATAGCCAATCCTCCATCCCCGGATAGCTCTCTCTCTCTCTGTTATTTTTAAATGTTACTAGCCACTGCCCCGGATACCAAGGGTCCGTCTCCCGATTCCTTTTCAATGTTACTAGCCTCTGCCCCGGATACAAAGGGTCTGTCTCCCTATGCCTTTTAATGTTCTGGTCTCTACCCCGGGTACAAAGGGTCCGTCTCCCTATTCCTTTTAATATTATTGGTCTCTACCCTGGATACAAAGGGTCCGTCTCCCTATTCATTTCTAACGGGTATTGGCTTATCATTATCATTGATAGTTCGACACCATAGTGGGTGTCATTAGAGGTCCTCTATAGTTAAGAGAGTTTTCCCTTTATGCAGTTCCTTTGTTTTGTTTACGAAGTTCATTGTGTTTCATCTCAAGGTTTCATCAACGAGAAGGGACTACACTACTGTGTGCGCGCAAGCAATATGCACAGTAATAGCAAGCGGGTAAGCAAGGAAAATAAGCAATCCATTCACATGCTTTACACAAGCTCACAACAGACAAATAAGCACGGTAAAACAACCATCCGTTTTCATGCATTAGTCTTGTGGTCATAATCAAACAAGGCACACAACACACAAGCCATGTAACACGGCAACATACGGACCACACATATCCATACCTTATTCAGAAGCAAGTGTTGTCTCACACACGGGGTCCTAGTTGACGTTCATTACGGTCCTACGGGGTGGCCTACCCCCGGTTTAGCACTCAATCAAATTTAGAAAAAGAAGTCCTAGCCGAATCAGCTCATCATTCTGCCTCATCCATGTATAATCAACAAGGTCTTCAAACCCATGGTGTAAACATGCTGAACCCAAGATTCCACTACTATGGTCAAACTTTCTAATTCCAAGCCACAGCTCAAAGTGAAGGTACCTCGGTCAAAGTCATGAAATCAAAGTATAAGGAGATAATAGTATTATGCCAACAAAACAAAGAACAACATGACATCGAATCCAAGACTACCAACGGGCCCATAATCAGACATCCATATACTGCAGATATCACAACTCGATATAACAAACATGTCTCGTACCGATAAGTTAAAAAATTGGTCTACTCACTAAGAATGGCCTAAAGGTGTCATCAAGGCAACAGTTGGGCCTCAAATTCTCAATAGACAACAGGCCGGAGAAATGAAGAGCAAGAACCAACTGATACATACAATGGCAAAGAGCTGCGGCAATAATCTTGTGTTGCATTTGATAAAAAATATTGGTAGCAACATCAATAATTAAAAGACAGCAGCAGCAGCGAACGAATAGCAGTAGAAGTGAACTTGTTTTTCATTTAATTAAATATCGGCAACGGCAACAACAACAATATAGAAACTAACAACACCAGTAGTGGAAAAAAAACAACACCAGCAGTGAAATTTGTTTTAAAATTGAATTAAATATCAACAGTAACAGCAGTCAAATTTGTATTTCATTTAATTGAATGTCAACAGCAGCAACAATATATGAACAAACAATACTAGTAGTGAAAGACAGCAGCAACAATGAGATTTGTTCTTCATTAAATTGAATTTAAGCAACAGCAAGAATCGAACAAACTATATCTGCAGTAAAAAAAAAAGAAACAAAACAGCAGCAACCTCAAAATTTGTTCTCTTAATTCGGTCACATACCATCAGCAACAACAGTGAGTTATGTTCTCTTAATTTAATCACTTATAAAATGAACCGAACCATAACCTGTATGGGCAGCAAATGGAATAGGTGCACTTCCAACAAACTTTATGCCACCACGCAGACCAAATCAAGCATTCAAATTTTAAAATCAACACCGACAGCAGGGAAGAATTGTGTTTCCACACTCATGTCTAGTGAAGATAATGAAAACATGAGGTAGGACAATATATTTACTCAACCTACATTGAAACGTGCAGTAGAGCAAGGTCCCGGACTAAAACCATCAGAAGCAAAAGTCAGTGGGGCAAATCTACCCAGATCAACAATAAGGACAAAGAAGGATGTCAAAATAATCTAGAGATGAATGTCAGTAAACGCATTTCCAGAACATAAACCCCAGTTTGATGTCTCAAGAGCACACATGGCTGGTAGAATGATCAACAGAGCAAATGAATTTGTAAATGAATGGTCGATGTATCAGACCGATACTATGAGATGTAAATATTCTTCAAATTAATGGAAGACCAGGGCTGATTCTTCAAAGTAGGGTTGTTCATAAAAAAGGATATATCTTACATTTACCATTGATTCTTCAAAGAAGATTCATCAGAAGTAAGAACGTATCTCACCATGTACTACTTGTTTGCGAGTGATTACGAAGAGAGAGAGGCGGTGCAGGTACGTTCTTCGTTCACCAGTAAATTTTGCAAAATTACAGTGAGTAAAGAGGACGAACTAAGGCGACGCAGCAGTTCCAGTGATCTGTCGATGCCGCAGTTGTAGTTTTGGTGAAGAGAAGACAGGTGCAGTGTAGAGCTGGTATGTTCTGGTTCGCCAGAGTGGTTGCAAAATTACCGATTAAAGAGTATGAAGAGAGGAGGTGGACGTATGTCCCTTGTTACCAGTCTGTTTGAAAAAAGGTGGGCATGTACGGTCCTTGTTCACCAGTTGGTTGCAAAATTACTATGTTGAGGAGAATGAAGAAAACGCGGACCGTGTACATTCCTTGTCGCAAGTTAGTGTGAAAATTACCGTTGGTGAAGAGAAAAGAGGAAGGCGCAGAGCTTGTATATTTCTCATTCACCTGAGGGGTTCTTCCAATAAACAGGGCCGATCTTTAGAGCAGTGACTTGGGTCCCTGTTACAGTTTAGAATTGGGATGCTTTTTCTCCTAGTTTTCTGACACCTGAAACTGATGTTCAATCCGGTTGCTAGTTACTAATCAGTTTGATTTTGGATGAAGCGCAGTGGCGTGCAAGCAAGCTCCTTCCTGCGTGGGTATCCCACCCGAGGAGAGATTACACAGAAGCTGATTTCATTTACCTTGCTAGAGTTCTGCACATGCAGGAACTGGCGCTTGCAAGCATGGGGGAAAAGGATGGTGGGTAGAATAACTAGTTGAGGCAGTTAGTGACTACCATTTCCAATGGAGTGGCGTGGTCTCAGGTTTCAAGGGAACGGAGGGCATTGTATGCAAAAAAAAAAAATCTGCAGTACAGATTCTGCTGTCCACGGTTATTGTATATATTTTTTTTTTGAGTTTGAACATCAGCAATGCTCCTGCTCAAATCTGTTGTTCATTCTGATTCACGATGCCACAGAGAACACGTGAAAGGAAGTTGAGGCAACCAACGGAATAAGGAAATGGTGGAATTGGAATTGGAAGCACGTGATCAAGCATGTTGGTATTGAACTGCTCGAGACCAAAAAGGAATTGTTGTTGTTCAGGGATTTGGGTGCGTCTGATCAGGTTGAAAAACAGCGTGTGCTGTAATGTTTCTATTTTTTATTTTTATTTTTTTTGTTGCAGTTACTTAAGTATTCTCATACTAGTTTTAATTCATGAGTATCTATTACTAAATTCTAGCATAGCTCAACCGGTTAAAGTGTTTATGATCGGTGCGAGAGGTACCGGTTTCGAACCTCAGCTGGAGTGCATTAGCTCCTTTTTCCCTCTTTTTTTGTATAAGCCCTATACATGCTTACTTATATATATGTGAGACTATATATAATATATGTCGCGTTATTAATTTTATACGCGACTACTTCATTTTGTTACGTTGTTAGTTATTTATACGCCCCCTTTTATTTGGTCGCGTTTTAGTTATATGTAACTATGCGACGTTATTATTTATTATATACGACGTTGTAATATTGTAACGTTATGTATTACGTGTATGTGACCGTATTAATATGTCATGTTGTTGCTTATATATAACATTGGTCATATATACAGATACACGTGTATATTTGTATATATATATACATGTGCGACTATATTCGCGTTTCCGGTTTAGAAATGTGCATTCATATGAGCTTATATTTGTGTATCACGTGTCGATATGTATCTGCGGTATAAGTATTCGTTTGGATCTATATTTTAAATACCATATGGTTTTATGGTAATTGTTGCACACAATTCAATTTAGACTTCACTAATTTAAAGTGGTAATTACTCGGGGTATTTCAGTCTACCCCCCTTAAAAGAACTTCGTCCCGAAGTTGTCTCAATTGAATATATACCTAACCACCCAACGATTATATAAGCCCTGTACATGCTTACTTATATATATGTGAGACTATATATAATATATGTCACGTTATTAATTTTATACGCGACTACTTCATTTTGTTACGTTGTTAGTTATTTATACGCCCCCTTTTATTTGGTCGCGTTTTAGTTATATGTAACTATGCGACGTTATTATTTATTATATACGACGTTGTAATATTGTAACGTTATGTATTACGTGTATGTGACCGTATTAATATGTCATGTTGTTGCTTATATATAACATTGGTCGTATATACAGATACACGTGTATATTTGTATATATATATACATGTGCGACTATATTCGCGTTTCCGGTTTAGAAATGTGCATTCATATGAGCTTATATTTGTGTATCACGTGCCGATATGTATCTGCGGTATAAGTATTCGTTTGGATCTATATTTTAAATACCATATGGTTTTATGGTAATTGTTGCACACAATTCAATTTAGACACTAATTTAAAGTGGTAATTACTCGGGGTATTTCAGTTTACCCCCCTTAAAAGAACTTCGTCCCGAAGTTGTCTCAATTGAATATATACCTAACCACCCAACGATTATATAAGCCCTGTACATGCTTACTTATATATATGTGAGACTATATATAATATATGTCGCGTTATTAATTTTATACCCGACTACTTCA
The DNA here is from genome assembly GCA_023374045.1 of Limonium bicolor. NCBI lineage: Eukaryota > Viridiplantae > Streptophyta > Magnoliopsida > Caryophyllales > Plumbaginaceae > Limonium > Limonium bicolor. The sequence goes on from CM041778.1 coordinate 231,269,645, forward strand.
TTTTGTTACGTTGTTAGTTATTTATACGCCCCCTTTTATTTGGTCGCGTTTTAGTTATATGTAACTATGCGATGTTATTATTTATTATATACGACGTTGTAATATTGTAACGTTATGTATTACGTGTATGTGACCGTATTAATATGTCCTGTTGTTGCTTATATATAACATTGGTCGTATATACAGATACACGTGTATTGTAACACCCCAACTAAATCCAGATGTGGTCTCGCAACTTAACAGTATATATATAAACATGTCACAGCGGAATTCTTTACAATCCAGGACCTTGCCACGGTCTGACTACAGAATATACCGAACATCAGTACAACAACCTTAACCAATTACATATCCTTCTTACAACCCCCTCACATCCTATACATCTTACTAACTCGAATTTCCATACGAGTGTACATGCACAACTCATAGGCCACACTTAACCCGTAACACTTGTCCCCCTTCTTACTCTCGCGACGGCCGCTTCCTGATGTACCTGTGTAGTAAAAACAGCCCCCAAAGGGGGTCAGCACGAATGCTGGTACGATCCCCTCATGGCCCCCAAGCTAACGTGGCTACGACGACTAATTGTCGATAGCATGGAGGTTGATTAAATGCACAACATAATAGTAAATGCTGTAAACAACAATCCATATATGAACAATCAAGTTCACCCACAATGAACGACTTGAATACGTTCCCTTAATTAGAGAGTTAGTTATTTAACTCCTTAAGTAATGTTCCCCTTTAATCTTAGCCCATCCTTATCTCACCTCAATCTTAGTCTTATCTTAATCTTAGAAACAACCATCCTTTAATAAGGAGTGGGTGTAGCTTATCTTAATCTTAACAATACAAACCATCCTTTAAAAAGGAATGGTTGCAACTTATCTTAACCTTACCTTAATCTTAATCTTAACTTAATCTCAATATACAAACCGTTCCTGGAAGGTGAATGGTTGCAGCTTAATTCGAACCTGGGATTTAGGTGATCCACCGCCCATCTTAATGCAACCTACTCTGGACGGGACTCCAGCGTAGCTGAGCCGGCAACCGGCCTAGGCTACAAGTCCGAAGACAAGTCCTTAAGCGGAAGTCGAATCTGCTATAGATACCGACCCCTTTCCTTAGCATGCATGACCGGAGATCGGTCCGGGTTTCCTCACTCAAGTTCCAGTTAGTAGTAATCTCAAGACCATGTTTGTTGGTTAACCTCTTTCGGTTCATATCGTCCCTTATTAGGGAGCGTTCCTTAGTCTCACTCAATTCCTTACTAAACATTGGTTAGTAAGTTCTCACGGTATGTTGTGTTAATTTTCAAACATCACACAACAATACAATAAATATAATATATTCCGGTTGCATGCTTTATCTTGTTTAGTGAGCACACAAAACAAATAGCACACAAGCCGAGGGACACCTTGTTAGCAAGCAGGTCACAAGAGAACTGTACCATCACCGTTGGCCGTTCGGTTGCTTAATCTTCCGGAGTCCAATTCCAAGTCCTAAAACATTCATTCAGTTTAGTTTGTTAATCACTTAACTCAATTCAACTTACTTATCTTACTTAACTTACTTAACCCTAATGATTCCAACCTAACACCTCTTAAGTCTTACAACTTACTCTTACAAACTTAATCTTAAACTTTTAAGTTATTCTTAACTTAATCCCTTAGGTCTTTATACCTCTAATCATCATTGCCCCTTAATGGGGTACCGTTAATACCACTAAAACTCTCTTAGGGTTTCTTTCTTTTTTTTAAGTCTTAAGGGTCGTCCGACCCACCGTCCGACCCACGACTGGGTCGGTCCATTCCAGAGACTCTCCCGTCTTGAAAACCCCTCCGTCCGACCCACCGTCCGACCCACCGACTGGGTCGGTCCATTACAGAAACTCTTATGGCGGCTTAACAGAGGTCGTCCGACCCAAACTTGGGTCGGACCCCTGGGTCGGACTCCACCAGAACATGTCCAAAAAATCGTTAAATCTTCACCAAACTTCTCCTTAAGCCTTCTAATGTGTTCTAACATCATTTAGACCCTTAAACCCACCTTTAATCATCCTCCAAACTCATGAAAATCATCTCCAAAGATCATTCCAACCTTTAGCTCAATTCTTGTAAGAAATTCCTAACACTGTCAATTAATTCCTTATATTTCTAACATGTACATTTCGTCTAAAACTTCAACTAACCAAAGTGTTTCTTTTCTACCCATATAACTCCTCCTTAACATCATTGCACTCCATCTTTGCTTGTTAAACCTTCCAAGGTTATCTTGCATGTCCATGCACAATTTCTCTTCTTTTCACTTGTTACTCATCACTCTTAAACTCTAAGCTTGCTTATACATTTCTTTCCATTATCTTAATACCTTGACATTGTTCTTCATTTTCCCTAACCATGCAACGCCCTCCTTAGACATTTCCACTTCTTTTATGCAGCTTACTCACCATTCTCATGATCATACCCTCTATACGTTTCTAGTCATTTTCCTTGACGACTTACAACATCCTCCTACCATTTTCACTTCCATCACCCAAGTCCACACATTACCATTCAACTAAACCTTACTAGTCCACCACTAACATCACCACCTCTTACACAAACTTCTCGAACTCTCATTGTTCTTCTCTTAGTTCATACCTAAATCATCTCAAAGCATTACACATCATTTCCTCCAGATTTGCACAAGTCTTACCATTCCTCATACCATGACTTGGGTGTTCAATGCACCCATCTAAACTCTAATTTCCTCATAGGCATCTCTAGGTCATTCTAAACCTCAAGAACTCCTTAGTTAACTCATTTCCACTCAAATTCCTCATAGCGACTCCTAGTAAATCCTAGGTCATATTAATTCACCACCATCACCTAAACACTTATTTTCTACTCAAATTTTGCCATAGCTCCTGTAGTATCTATCATGCCCAAACACATTATTTTTCCTCATTCAACCATCTCACACACATCAAGTTCTTCTCATCATATCTCATCACCCAAACCAACTCATTCACAACAAACTCAATATATTGCAATAATCTTAAATTGCATAGCACTAAGGCTCTTAAATGACATGGCTCTTAGGCCCTTAATGACTTAAACTTAAACACTGAATTTCCCACATATAAAAGCTTTCAACCTGCAAACACCCATCAACCTAGTAATTATAATGCTCTTAAAATACATCTTAACTTATATTACTAACTCATTCCCATTGGCTCCTTAGTCACAAGTTCACAAGCTCGTTTAAACTCTTTTTCCTAGGTTATACAACCCATTACCTAATGTAAGCCCTAGGCTACATTGGTACCCATATAAAACTCATTCCTTAATCTTAAACCACCATTAGGTAAGCAATTTACCTTGTTTTCTCAAGCTTATCTTAACCTCCTCCTTAGACCTTCTTCTTGCATAGATCTCGGCCACCACTTAAACTTCCTTTGCCAATGTTCTAACCAATATTCAATGACTCACATGAGTACTAAACAATACACTAACCTCAAGGAATGAGAACCTAGGTTAGAAATGTGTTCTAAGGCATAAAAGTGGATGATTACCTTTGAAGTCTCAAAGTAGACTTGGGCATTGAATGAAATAGGACCTCCACTAGTCCTTGGTGAATAAATCAAGCTAGAACAAGGCATAAAAACAAGGCCCCATGAGTAGAAATTTTCGGCCATGTAGAAGAAATGATGGAAACATGGTTTTTCTTACATTTCCTTTACCTTAAGAGAATGGAGAAGCTAATGAGCTCTTCAAACTTGATTTTCCTCCATCAATGGAGTTTCATCTTGGCACCAAAATGGAGCTTTGAAAGATTTGAAAAGATAGAAAGATAGGTCTTGGCCTAACTAAGAGAAATATGTGTTTAGTTTTTGATTTGGAGCTAAAATGAGTAAGTTGTTGCCAAAGCAAGGTGGTGGTGCCATGGGTGCTGCTCCTACGTGAATGAAGGGAGGAAGAAGATGGTGAAATCGTGTGGAAGAAGAGAAATGAAGAGAGAGAAGAAGAAAGGTGGCTAATGTAAGATATTTGCTTTAATAAAGCAAATAGTACTTCTTTTACTTATCTCTTCTTTTCTTCCATATTTGTACTTATGGTGACTCATCCTCCTTTAGAAAACCGGCCCCCTATCTTAAAAAGGCTAGTCATGGTCTTTGTTGACCAACTAATTAGCTATGTTGATTAAAACTTAAACTAGTCACTATTCACTAATTAGTGCACATATTCTGAAATTTTTGATTTCCCATTGATTTAGGCTTCCTAATGTGATACTAATTAGTACAACTGTTGATTAAAGAGTAATTATGGACATTTAGCCACTCAAAACTCAATTCTAAGACAATTTCTCAAAAATGTGCTTTAAGACTTCTTAAAGCACATTTTGTGGTTTTAACTTGTTTTCAAGCTTGGTTTTCTTTGCTAATTGATTTAAAATGTCCATTAGCATATTAATAAAGTCTTATAATGGTATTTGGATGCTAATCATAGTCACACCAAGCTTAGAGCACGTTTTTGCCCTGATTGCCCTTAAGGCACTTTCTTGTGTTTTCCTTGGTTTAAATTGTCTACCAATCTTTCTAAGGCATATTCTAGCCTTACTACATCATAATTTGATGTTTACTTAGCATACTTAGGTTTGGGTTATTTCATGTATATTTGTATATATATATACATGTGCGACTATATTCGCGTTTCCGGTTTAGAAATGTGCATTCATATGAGCTTATATTTATGTATCACGTGCCGATATGTATCTGCGGTATAAGTATTCGTTTGGATCTATATTTTAAATACCATATGGTTTTATGGTAATTGTGTAACACCCCTACATCGAACTTCACAACTAAATGAAATCGCAGCGGAAATAAACAACTAAACATTAACTAAACGCTTTGGTGCTACAACGCCGTCAACCACCCACGTGGTTAACAAGGCAGAATAAATACAAGTGTACCGGTCTGATGATCAGACTCCCGAGCATAGAACTAAAACCATAATTACATCATATACAATACCGAGTATTTAATTACATTCCTTTTCTGTAAACTGCCAATATACCGTCACAGTAGTATCAACGGAACCAAAATTATAATGCCACGGGAGCACAGGCGCATCCCGGGCTCAACATCCAAAATAACCAAAAGTACAACTGCAGCCTAGAACCTACAGCCACTCTGCTTCCTCGATCCTCATCCTGCAGTAAAAATATGGAGCCCCCGAGGGGGTCAGCAACCCTTGGCTGGTATGGTTAACGCGCAGCCCATCGGCTACCGGGATACGCGCAACTAATTGTCATGATAACATGGCATTCATTTTAAACATAACATAACATAGCATAACATGTGGCATAGCATTATTATTGCATAGCACAACATCACATACACAGTTGGTACTCTTTCCACAATAACAAACCAAGAAGGTTAAATAACATAAGAGCCTAGAGAATGGTTCACTCTCATGTTAAGCTCGTTACACACACTCATTACCTTCTGTTATTCGAACAAGTAACTTAAGTCACAGATGGTTCGGATATAGTGACCCGAACACACCACACAAACACATGTTCCCACTAAACCGATCATAAGTCAGAATAGGTAAGCTTTGGAGGAAGCTAGCGGGAGATCGAATGCCAAATTAAGGGGAACAATCTTAATAACATAAGAGTCGAATCTGATTCAGATATCTACTCTTAACTTACATGCATGACCGGACAACCTGATTCCTCACTTCCCAGTTAGCACTTGTTAGAAGTTCACGGTGGAACTTAACAAACAATACACAACAGGTGGTAAGTCATGTTAGACACACACACAAGGGAAATGAGTCACATCATAACATCGCAATAATATGAACAACGGTAAACTCATTACATGTTTAAGTCTTATAACGTCATAACCATACAGATAAACAAACAACACAAAGCCGGTGTAAAACCGGTAGGCAACAGACTAAAGAAAACCATACCTTGGTCCTTGCTTCGATTGATTTCCACCGTAGGTCACTCCTATACATGTTTAAGAATGTCGGTTAATTATTTACTTAACCTCAACTTATTAAATGTTTAACATGATTGTATGACAAGTTTTAGTGCCCAAACTAATCCTTCATTACCTACATTATACCCTAGGGGGTTACATCTGCCACATTCTTTACTATTTTTTTTTATAAATTTGGTCTGTCCGACCCACCGTCCAACCCACAACTGGGTCGGACCCTTCCAGTGATTCTCGGTTTGAAAACTTAACTTGTCCGACCCATGTCCGACCCAACCATCTGGGTCGGACCATTCCAGAGTTTCATCGACCTTGAACATACACGTCCGACCCATGTCCGACTCACTCGACTGGGTCGGACCATTACAGAACATTTACCGCCTTACAAAACACCCACGTCCGACCCACGTCCGACTCACTCGACTAGGTCGGACCATTCCAGAACATTTTCTGTCCTTCAAAACATGACCGTCCGACCCATGTCCGACCCAAGTCCTCTGGGTCGGACCGTTCCAGAACCATTTACTGGCGTCTAACAGAGGCTGTCCGACCCAACCTTGGGTCGGACCCCTGGATCGGACGCCACCAAAACTTGCCCAAACTTTGTCAAATCTTCACCAAACTTCTCCTTAAGCCTCCTAATGTTTTCTAACATCATTTGGTACACTTAAACCCTCATACAACATCCATGAAATTCATTTTCTATCTCCTTAAACACTTACTCATTTTATACCGAAATTCCTAACACTTATGATATTTTCTCCTTGGTTTTCTAAGTGGTGTTTCATACCTATGACCACCACTATGCCAATAATGTTCCCTCACCACTACTACATCATCTCTCAAACATCTTTTCTTCCTAAACAACACCTTAAACATTTCTACAAATTTATAGCTCCTCATGTAACAATTCACTTCGTCCCTTTTTCGCCAACGATACACAAGTCCTAAATACAATCTCACCATGAATCTTGAAATGTCACAAAACATTCTTTTGCATTCTAAAACCTCTAGAACATTGCCTAAGCCCTTTTACATCTTTAAACACCTTAATGCATGTTTCTTTCACTAGAAAAGCACTTAACCATTCTAAACATTTCTTAACTTATCAAACTCATTTTAAACCCTTAGAACTTCTTGTTTATCACCCAAATTTCGACATAGGTTCTCCTAGAACATTACTAAACCAAGACACATTGTTTTCACCATCAAACAACCAAGAACATTAAAATCCATCAAACACATTCTTATACACAAACTTCACACATTTAGCACTACACCACAATATAGTGCATAATTTAAATTGCATGGCACCTAGGCCCTTAAATGACATGGCTCTTAGGCCCTTAAGATGCATAAATCATAAACACTGAATTTCCCACATTATATTTGCCTTTGACCTGCAAATACACTCAACAACACATATGTCTTTTACTAAGCCCTTGAGAGCATTCTTCTAAGTCATTTCCCATTGGCTCCTTAAATCATTTTCATAAGCAATACAAGCTCTTTCCTCCTAAGACTTTAAACCACATTAGGTTAGCATATTTACCTCTTTTCCTCACAAACTTCTTTCTTGTTTCCTTGACTAAATTGGCAAGGCTTTTGATTGTTTGTCAACTTCTAAACATTATACAAACAATATAATGAGCATTCAAGCTTTAAGCTTCATCTCATTGTAAACCCTAGATTGTACATTATTTTAAAAAGCATTAAGATAGTTGTTTTACCTTTGAACTTGAAAAGAGTTTGAATATCTATCAAGAGATGACTCCACCTAGTCCATGAAAGGTTGGAATGAAGCTAGAACAAAGCCACATAAGGACTCCATTAAGAGTGATTTCGGTCAAGATAAAAACATGGAGGAAACATCATTTTCTTTGAGATTCCTACCTAGAAGCAAAGGAGATCAATATATGTAGAAACATAAGCTCAAGCTCTATCAATGGTGGAACTCCATGGCACCGAAATGGTGGTCTTGAAGTTTTGAGAAGATAGAAACGAAGAGCTTGATGAGAGGAAGAGAATGGTGGTGTTTGTTTTTGATTTGGTTAAGTGAGCTAGAAGATACAAGTGGTCAAAGATGGAGTCTTGGTGTGTACTATTGCAAACCGTAAATGGAGGATGAAGAAGAGATAGAAGAGAGCTTGGAACCGTGTGAAATGAGGAAGGAAATGAGAGAATGAGATAAGTGAGTTTGTTTTGCTTTTTAGAAGATATTTATACCTTAAAGCAAATAGTAACTTAAGAGTCATCTTTATTTACTTAACAAGTTGACATGTTTGGTGACTCATTACTACAAAAACCGGCCCCCTTTATATTACTAAGGGTATTTTAGTCTTTGTTTATCAATTTAATTACTTATACAAACATATGTTACAAACTAGCTTATTAAAGTCACTATTCATAAAAACAAGGCACATAGAAGTGAAATTTTTGATTTCCCATTGATATAGACTTCTAAATGTGATATTATATAGTACACATGTTAATTAAAGAGTAATGATGGACATTTAGCCATTCAAAACTCATTTACAAGACAATTTTCAAAAATGTGCTTTAAGACTCCTTAAAGCACATTTTGTGTTTAACTGTTTTCAAGCTTGGTTTTTCTTTGCTAATTGGTTTAATATGTTCATTAGTGTATAAATAAGGTCTTGGTAAGTTCATTAGGTCTTAACCAAGCTTATCCAAGCTTAGAGCACATTTTTGCCTTTATTGACCTTAAAGCACATTTTGTGTTTTCTATCGCTTAAATTGTTTACTAATGTTTCTAAGACTCTTTTTAGTCTTAACATACCATATTTAAATGTTTAAACAACATACTAAGGTTTGGGGTATTTCAAATTTTTGCTCACAATTCAATTTAGACTTCACTAATATAAAGTGGTAATTACTCGGGGTATTTCAGTCTACCCCCCTTAAAAGAACTTCGTCCCGAAGTTGTCTCAATTGAATATATACCTAACCACCCAACGATTATATAAGCCATGTACATGCTTAATTATATATATGTGAGACTATATATAATATATGTCGCGTTATTAATTTTATACGCGACTACTTCATTTTGTTACGTTGTTAGTTATTTATACGCCCCCTTTTATTTGGTCACGTTTTAGTTATATGTAACTATGCGACGTTATTATTTATTATACGATGTTGTAATATTGTAACGTTATGTATTACGTGTATGTGACCGTATTAATATGTCATGTTGTCGCTTATATAACATTGGTCGTATATACAGATACACGTGTATATTTGTATATATATATACATGTGCGACTATATTCGCGTTTCCGGTTTAGAAATGTGCATTCATATGAGCTTATATTTGTGTATCACGTGCCGATATGTATCTGCGGTATAAGTATTCGTTTGGATCTATATTTTAAATACCATATGGTTTTATGGTAATTATTGCACATAATTCAATTTAGACTTCACTAATTTAAAGTGGTAATTACTCGGGGTATTTCAGTCTACCCCCCTTAAAAGAAATTCGTCCCGAAGTTGTCTCAATTGAATATATACCTAACCACCCAACGAATCTCAGGGTTCTAATCCATTCAATCCTATCAACTCTAAAGTTCCAACATTTTTCTAACCTTCCCTTCTACCACAAGTTTTCCAATCCAAACCAATCACATACATACACAATAGTTCACGTATACATCACCAAATACATCACCAATGCAACAATCAATATGTCACACCATAAAAACCAACATACAACATTCATTCATCACACAGTGTACATCCAATACAATACACACCCAATTCACACACATAGCATCCAAAACAACACCACAAACGGGTAATAACCCCGTAAAAACGCAACGCACCTACCCCCCTTAAAATGGATTACGCCCACGTAGTCCTTATTATATCATCCTTGAACCTTGGTTTACGATGTTTAAGTCTCATGGGCTTTCTGGTTCCTATGCAATGTAGCTAACCTTATAATCCTATCAAAAGTTTTGGCTATGTTAATGGTTCAGTTTATGTCTCAAGGGTTCTTATCAGTATCCATACCAATCTATCAACCGGAAAGTGTGAGATACGGTCCACCAGCTTCTGCTGTGCGACTCTGATTTCGTTTAAGTTTAGGTTTCCCTCACTATGCCTTCCAAGGCAGTGCATGGTTTAATTTTATAGGAGTAATAGTGTCTTGTCTGACAAGGGGTATTTGAATTTGTACCAGTCTTATCTATTTACTCTCGAGGTCAGAAGTTCATGTTTTTAGTGCGCTTTTAAGTGTTCTTTTTGGCTGACCTTTGGCTTAAATTCGTGTATTCTCTGTAGTAACTATTTACTTCTTGGTGTTTGAATGTTACAAACATTTCATTGTTACAACGACATGTCTAGTTTGTATTACCGCTCATAATTATGTGCAACATAGGATCTTTAGTTTCCTTATTATCATCATTATTCTTATGTTCCGCCAGGAAGTAAAGTCATTGGCTACTACCGTTTACATATTGCATTTGATTGCGATGGTATGTATTTTAGGTAGTAACCGTTAGGTTGCTAGTAACATCACATCATTTCAAGTCTTCCCATATTGGTAATCTCTAATTTTTTTAATCATGTACCAATGTGTTCATATGATCGTATCATCTAGTATCAACACCGCTTCCTTTACCCTTTACTAATTCAAGTTTATAAAATTTCACATCTATTTGTAGTTTATGAGTCCACTTGTAGGGGGTTTCGAGAATCATACAATGCTTAGGTTAGATTCAGTTCCACTTAGGAGCAGAAAGACTCAAGTAGTCACAAGGACTAGGAATGAATGAGAGAATTCCAAGAATCAACAACTCAAGAGTGGACAAACCAATTGCTCACAATATCCCCATTGGACAGGGGATATACATCCCCTCACTGTTCACAATGTCCTCTCTGGACAGGGGATATACAGCCCCTCACTGTTCATAATGTCCTCTCTGAACAGGGGATGTACAGCCCCACACTGTTCACAATGTCCTCTCTGGACAGGGGATATACAACCCCTCACTGTTCACAATGTCCTCTCTGGACAGGGGATATACAGCCCCTCACTGTTCACAATGTCCTCTCTGGACAGGGGATATACAGCCCCTCACTGTTCACAATGTCCTCTCTGGACAGGGGATATACAGCCGCTCCTTGTCCACAATGTCCTCTCGGACAGGGGATATACAGCCCCTCACTGTTTACAATGAAGACGCGCTCACGTCACAACAAATACTCAGCTCATGGATGAAGCAATATCCAGAGTCAAAGGAAGAATTTTCAAAGATTGACACAAGTAGTTCTCCTTTTTGAAATTCCCTTTTAGCTCGGTAAGCGTTTTTCAAGAACGACTCATAAGTCTGTGAGCGAAAGTATCTGATTCTCGAAACCCAATTTGTGCTCAGTGTCACTTGACCTTCTTTAATTGCACCTCATTTTCTCCTCAAGTTTTATTGATATCTTGCCTTTCTTGATATGTATGTATGTACATTTGTATATGTATAATATGATAAAGTCTGTTTAGAGTTCCCCGTGCTCATTTATTCAAGGCTTACTTCTTAGTCGAAGACTCATTAGTCTTACTTGGTGTTCCTCTTTGGCCTTTTATCATAATTCTGACTATTATAGCTTTTCCTAAATTCAGGAGGCCGCTCTTCATAATCTATTTGGAACTTTTGTCCTTTGAATGGAGTGTGTTTGGAAGGATGATCTCGTGATAGCGGCATTGCGCATTGATATTTAGATATTTACAAGGGAGATCACATTTCTGGGATGATGTTAGAGAGTACGGTAATACCGTGTATTGGAGCAGCTGGTACGCTGATTTTTATGTTGCATTGGGTACCATTGTTTGTACCGACTTTATTTACATGATTACTGTTGTTTCGGATCATGTTCCTATATTTCGTTATTTCAGGGGAGGTTTACTGGCATTAATCCCCCCTAGTATATGGATTGCATAATTTATTTCCATAGCACTCTTATCCATACTTAACCATTTCACCTTAATTAATTCCTTAGCCAAACTTCATTTACTTCTTTATTTTAGGGATATTTTAGTCCCTCTTTTTGGCTTAATTAACTGCTTATTTAAGCTTTATTTATTTCATAAATTATGGGGTATTTCGGTCCTCTTTGCTTGTGAGGTAGTGTCCTATCGACTGCTAAGCATGTCGACCCAAGTTGTCGCTAAAATTGGTCCCTCAATGGGTATTATTCCTTTGGCGATGTCTTGAACTTCACGCTCTAGTCAGAGCTTCAAATCTTGGGACTGTTGTATGATGTAGTCTTTTCTTCATGGGTTAATAACATTAAGTTATTGCCGGATCGGGTTTCCCGAGTGTGAGGAGGCTTTCTATCTCTCCGGCGTTCTTTCTATGAAATGAAATGGACCCCAGGGACGTGGAGGTTGGGTGTAGGTGTCTGTTAGGTATCCAGTAATTACTGGGGAAGAACCCTAACTAACGCGCCTCACATACTAACCTTTAACCCCGTTTCCCCTAATTCAGGTTTTCCTATACTCGGTACTTCTCTGTTCCAGTCATCAGAGTGTAACTACACTCTGATACCACTTTCTGTAACACCCCCGAATAAACATCCAATAGCACAAACAAGCTCCTAGCCATATTACAAGATAACTACGCAGCGGATTCTCAACTTCATCCGGGTGCTACAGATGCCAACCACCCACATGGTTGACAGACCACATTACCAATACTAAGTTACGGTCTGCATGACTGGAAACAGCTCTCACCAAAACTCATATACAATATAAGATACAATTCCAAATATCGAGTGTCTACAACAAATTACCAAATCATAAACTGAAAATTACATCTCGGGTTTAGTGACAACCCATACATTAAACATACTACTACAACCTCAAAGGTTATGCCCTGATGGACTACCCCCATGGTAGCCATCCCGCCTACGCTCCGTTATCGTGCGGCACAATACCTGTAAAAATTGGGTTGTAAAGGACTCAGCAAACTACGCTGAGTATGAATATGTGTAGCCCGTATGTTGCCGGGCTACCCGACTACTTGGTCGAATATGATTAAGTTCAATTTACATGCTATAATAAGCAGTAAAGCACACCACAATACATTGTGTTATCATACACACTTAAGGGTAGCAACCATTAGCAACAACGACCAAGCATATCATACTAGCATCGTAGCAACATCAAACACGCAACCAAGCACAACAAGCTGCTAGTATAGCAACAACAATCATGTAGATAATAAAGCATGTGCACAGGTATGTTATACCCATGACCTTCACTATAGGATCATTCGAACGTGGTGTGTTTTCATTTCTTTTCTTTGTTCTCCTAGTGTGTATTTTCTTTCTCTTCCCTTGCACCTGGTCTGGGAATATTGTTTAGATCCCATGACCATACCCGGTAGGTGCCAATCTCTCCTTGGTTCTTAATGATTATTTGAGAGTACTCTCATCACCACAATTTGAAGAACGTCTAGTCCATAACCAATCCTCCATTCCTGGATAGCTCTCTCTCTCTCTTTGTTATTTTTAAATGTTACTAGCCACTGCCCCGGATACCAAGGGTCAGTCTTCCGATTCCTTTTCAATGTTACTAGCATCTGCCCCGGATACAAAGGGTCCGTCTCCCTATGCCTTTTAATGTTCTAGTCTATACCCCGGGTACAAAGGGTCTGTCTCCCTATTCCTTTTAATATTATTGGTCTCTACCCCGGATACAAAGGGTCCGTCTCCCTATTCATTTCTAACGGGTATTGGCTTATCATTATCATTGATAGTTCGACACCATAGTGGGTGTCATTAGAGGTCCTCTATAGTTAAGAGGAGTTTTCCCTTTATGTAGTTCCTTTGTTTTGTTTACAAAGTTCATTGTGTTTCATCTCAAGGTTTCATCAACGAGAAGGGACTACACTACTGTGTGCGCGCAAGCAATATGCACAGTAATAGCAAGCGGGTAAGCAAGGAAAATAAGCAATCCATTCACATGCTTTACACAAGCTCACAACAGACAAATAAGCACGGTAAAACAACCATCCGTTTTCATGCATTAGTCTTGTGGTCATAATCAAACAAGGCACACAGCACACAAGCCGTGTAACACGGCAACATACGGACCACACATATCCATACCTTATTCAGAAGCAAGTGTTGTCTCACACACGGGGTCCCGGTTGACGTTCGTTACGGCCCTACGGGGTGGCCTGCCCCCGGTTTAGCACTCAATCAAATTTAGAAAAAGAAGTCCTAGCCGAATCAGCTCATCATTCTGCCTCATCCATGTATAATCAACAAGGTCTTCAAACCCATGGTGTAAACATGCTGAACCCAAGATTCCACTACTCTGGTCAAACTTTGTAATTCCAAGCCACAACTCAAAGTGAAGGTACCTCGGTCAAAGTCATGAAATCAAAGTATAAGGAGATAATAGTATTATGCCAATAAAACAAAGAACAACATGACATCGAATCCAAGACTACCAACGGGCCCATAATCAGACATCCATATACTGCAGATATCACAACTCGATATAACAAACATGTCTCGTACCGATAAGTTACAAAATCGGTCTACTCACTAAGAATGGCCTAAAGGTGTCATCAAGGCAATAGTTGGGCCTCAAATTCTCAATAGACAATAGGCCGGAGAAATGAAGAGCAAGAACCAACTGATACATACATTTGGCAAAGAGCTGCGGCAATAATCTTGTGCTGCATTTGATAAAAAATATTGGTAGCAACATCAATAACTAAAAGACAGCAGCAGCGAACGAATAGCAGTAGAAGTGAACTTGTTTTTCATTTAATTAAATATCGACAACGGCAACAACAACAATATAGAAACTAACAACACCAGTAGTGGAAAAAAAAACAACACCAGTAGTGAAATTTGTTTTCAAATTGAATTAAATATCAACAGTAACAACAGTCAAATTTGTATTTTATTTAATTGAATGTCAACAGCAGCAACAATATACGAACAAACAATACTAGTAGTGAAAGACAGCAGCAACAATGAGATTTGTTCTTCATTAAATTGAATTTAAGCAACAGCGGGAATCGAACAAACTATATATGTAGTAAAAAAAAAGAAACAAAACAGCAGCAACCTCAAAATCTGTTCTCTTAATTCGGTCACATACCATCAGCAACAACAGTGAGTTATGTTCTCTTAATTTAATCACTTATAAAATGAACTGAACCATAACCTATGTGGGCAGCAAATGGAATAGGTGCACTTCCAACAAACTTTATGCCACCACGCAGACCAAATCGAGCATTCAAGATTTAAAAATCAACACCGACAGCAGAGAAGAATTGTGTTTCCACACTCATGCCAGTGAAGATAATGAAAACATGAGGTAGGACAATATATTTACTCAACCTACATTGAAACGTGCAGTAGAGCAAGGTCCCGGACTAAAACCATCAGAAGCAAAAGTCAGTGGGGCAAATCTACCCAGATCAACAATAAGGACAAAGAAGGATGTCAAAATAATCCAGAGATGAATGTCAGTAAACGCATTTCCAGAACATAAACCCAAGTTTGATGTCTCAAGAGCACACGTGGCTGGTAGAATGATCAACAGAGCAAATGAATTTGTAAATGAATGGTCAATATATCAGACCGATACTATGAGATGTAAATATTCTTCGAATTAATGGAAGACCAGGGCTGATTCTTCAAAGTAGGGTTGTTCATAAAAAAAGGATATATCTTACATTTACCATTGATTCTTCAAAGAAGAGTCATCAGAAGCAAGAACGTATCTCACCATGTACTACTTGTTTGCGAGTGATTATGAAGAGAGAGAGGCGGTGCAGGTACGTTCTTCGTTCACCAGTAAATTTTGCAAAATTACAGTGAGTAAAGAGGATGAACTAAGGCGACGCAGCAGTTCCAGTGATCTGTCGATGCCGCAGTTGTAGTTTTGGTGAAGAGAAGACAGGTGCAGTGTAGAGCTGGTATGTTCTGGTTCGCCAGAGTGGTTGCAAAATTACCGATTGAAGAGTATGAAGAGAGGAGGTGGATGTATGTCCCTTGTTACCAGTCGGTTTGAAAAAGGTGGGCATGTACGGTCCTTGTTCACCAGTTGGTTGCAAAATTACTATGTTGAGGAGAATGAAGAAAACGCAGACCGTGTACATTCCTTGTCGCAAGTTAGTGTGAAAATTACCGTTGGTGAAGAGAAAAGAGGAAGGCGCAGAGCTTGTATATTTCTCATTCACCTGAGGGGTTGTTCCAATAAATAGGGCCGATCTTTAGAGCAGTGACTTGGGTCCCTGTTACAGTTTAGAATTGGGATGCTTTTGCTCCTGGTTTTCTAACACCTGAAACTGATGTTCAACCCGGTTGCTGGTTACTAATCAGTTTGATTTTGGATGAAGCGCAGTGGCGTGCAAGCAAGCTCCTTCCCGCGTGGGTATCCCACCCGAGGAGAGATTACACAGAAGCTGCTTTCATTTACCTTGCTAGAGTTCTGCACATACGGGAATTGGCGCTTGCAAGCATGGGGGAAAAGGATGGTGGGTAGAATAACTAGTTGAGGCAGTTAGTGACTACCATTTCCAATGGAGTGGCGCGGTCTCAGGTTTCAAGGGAACGGAGGGCATTGTATGCAAAAAAAAAAATCTGTAGTATAGATTCTGCTGTCCACGGTTATTGTATATATTTTTTTTTTTGAGTTTGAACATCAGCAATGCTCCTGCTCCAATCTGATGTTCATTCTGATTCATGATGCCACAAAGAACACGTGAAAGGAAGTTGAGGCAACCAACAGAATAAGGAAATGGTGGAATTGGAATTGGAAGCACGTGATCAAGCATGTTGGTATTGAACTGCTCGAGACCAAAAAGGAATTGTTGCTGTTCGGGGATTTGGGTGCGTCTGATCAGGAAGAAAAACAGCGTGTGCTGTAATGTTTCTATTTTTTATTTTTATTTTTTTTGTTGCAGTTACTTAAGTAGTCTCATACTAGTTTTAATTCGTGAGTATCTATTATTGAATTCGAGCATTGCTCAACTGGTTAAAGTGTTTAGGATCGGTACAATAGGTATCAGTTTCGAACCTCAGCGGGAGCGCATTAGCTCCCTTTTCCCTCTTTTTTATATGCGACTACTTCATTTTGTTACGTTGTTAGTTATTTATACGCCCACTTTTATTTGGTCGCGTTTTAGTTATATGTAACTATGCGACGTTATTATTTATTATATACGACGTTGTAATATTGTAACGTTATGTATTACGTGTATGTGACCGTATTAATATGTCATGTTGTTGCTTATATATAACATTGGTCGTATATACAGATATACGTGTATATTTGTATATATATATATATATACATGTGCGACTATATTCGCGTTTCCGGTTTAGAAATGTGCATTCATATGAGCTTATATTTGTGTATCACGTGCCGATATGTATTTGCGGTATAAGTATTCGTTTGGATCTATATTTTAAATACCATATGGTTTTATGGTAATTGTTGCACACAATTCAATTTAGACTTCACTAATTTAAAGTGGTAATTACTCGGGGTATTTCAAATTAAATATGATAATTTAGACCAATGCATTACCATACTTTTTACCATATAGTTTTAAATTAATATTTTCCCAATTCAAATTACTTTAAATTTTTAATTAAAATTTGGAACATTTTTAATTTATATTTTATTTTGCAGATGGCTTTATGACATAATATAATTCATTTCAAATAAATAATTTAAATTGACAAAAAAAGATAATTTGAAAATGTATGGTACAAATTATGGTAAATAATTGGTAATAGTTATGATGCTTAATTGGTAGAAAAATTGGTACTAGTCATAATTTTTAATATAACTTATACCAAATTTTCTACCAGTTAAGCGCCATAACTAGTACCAATTAATTACCATAATTTGTACCATACATTTTCAACTTATCTTTTTTTATCAATTTAAAATATTTATTCGAAATAAATAATAATATGTCATAAAATCATCTGCAAAATAGAATATTAATAAAAAATAATTTCCAAATATTAATTCAAAATTTTAATAAATGAATATGTAATTTAAAAACGTATGGTTAAAATTATGGTAATTAATTGGTATAAATTAATTAATTTGGTTGAAAAAAATAATTTAAAACTGTATGGTAAAAATTATTGTAATTGATTGGTCTAAATTATCATAGTTAATTGGTATAAGTTATGGTATTATATTGGTCTAAATTTGTAGAAAAATTAGTTTAAATTATGTGTTTAAAAGTCTATATTCTTTTTTATGGTACTAAATAATTTTGAAAAACAGCTAAGAAATATTTACGTTTTTCAATGTTTTATGATATCATAATATATTTTATTTATTTTTATAAATTTTGATAAAGTTTAAAATATATTCTTATAGTTACCTATATTTTTATAATATTTTGATTTTTTCGTAAATTTTAGTGAATTTTTTAACACTTAGTGGCATATTATGAACTTTAAAACTACCTTGTTAACTAGTAGGGGTATTTTTGTCCTTTTTGCTTCTGGTCAATGACAAAGTGGTATTTCATGAACTCTTACAAAAATATAGCGGCATTTCGTGACTTTCCGTTTTTTTAGTGGCATTTCATGAATTAGTTAAAAATATAGTGGCATTTCATGAAATTTCCCTATATTTTTTATAGTTGTATAGTATTTTGATTTTTTTGTGAATTTTGGTGCATTTTTAACACTTAGGGGCATATTGTGAACTTAAAAAGTACTTTGTCAACTAGTAGGGGTATTTTGTCATTTTTCCTTCTAGCAATGACTATTGTGGCATTTCATGGACTTTTCGGAAATATAGTGGCATTTTGTGACTTTCCTTTTTTTAGTGACATTTCATGTATTAGCCCAAAATATAGTGGGATTTCATGAATCCCTTTAATTTTAACTCTACAAACACTGGTTATTTCTACACATAAATTGAGTATACAATTAGTTACTTGCATTTTCTTGCCAAATTGTTTTACGTTATGCTAATTATTATAATTCCAAGTTTGTTAATATAAAATGTCTACATTAGTTGTGTGTTTAAAATATTGTAAACAAGAAATGTTACGTACACATAATTGGTACCCTATTGTCCTTCAAATACCTTGAGTTTCTGAAATTCACAAATGAGTGGTCAGCTTTTCTTTGTTTCATTTCAAGAATTGGTTAGTTTTACATACAAATTAAGTATATAGTGTGCTACCTTGGATTTCATGTCACACTGATCTACATCACGTCACTGATGAGTTGGGAGTATCGGTTCAACAAAGATATTTTCTAGTTTCATTACTTATTTCTACAGAGTATAATACCTTGAGTTTCTGAAATTCACAAATGAGTGGTCAGCTTTTTTTGTTTCATTTCAAGAATTGGTTAGTTTTACATACAAATTAAGTATATAGTTTGCTACCTTGGATTTCTTGTCACACTGATCTACATCACGTCACTGATGAGTTGGGAGTATCGGTTCAACAAAGATATTTTCTAGTTTCATTACTTATTTCTACAGAGTATAATACCTTGAGTTTCTGAAATTCACAAATGAGTGGTCAACTTTTTTTGTTTCATTTCAAGAATTGGTTAGTTTTACATACAAATTAAGTATATAGTTTGCTACCTTGGATTTCATGTCACACTGATCTACATCACCTCACTGATGAGTTGGGAGTATCGGTTCAACAAAGATATTTTCTAGTTTCATTACTTATTTCTACAGAGTATAAAGGAAGTTCTTTTCATTGTCGTTACTTAAGAAGATTCAGTACAATTTCAGTGGATTCCCTGTAGAACTGCCCGTCAAAGCACAAGCAATAAATTTTAACCTCTATAGGAATTTTATTCTTTTCTAAAAATCTAAACGGACATGATTCGTATAAACAAGATCAGTGGTTATTCCTCTACCTCTCCATCTATTTTTTCCCTATCTCATTTTCAGAGTGTTTCATTCTGGTTTGGAGTCCATTTTGATGGGGGTCCCGTTTGCTTTGGACCCCCGTATGGGCACCATTCCTGCTTATATTGGTATGTTAGGGGCTAACCTTCTGTTGTGGGTTTTGGAGTGGACTTTTATTAATCGTCATCCCATAACTCCCCAGGGATTCGGAATCCTCACCGGCATGGCTTTTTCGATCTATACCAATGAAACTCACACAACCTTTCTCTGGAAGATCAGTGGTTTCATAGCAACTTTCACGTTATACGGGTTCTCCAAACATCAAAGCCAGTGCTCTCATCATCCTTTTCTCTCAGGCGCTCTTACTCTAAATCTTGCTTTCCTCAAATGTAAAAAACTGCACTTTTTATTTCCTAAGAGCATCTATATATACTAATATCTATTAGCACATGGCCATAGCTCTTGACTCATCCTCTCAGATTGCATCATGGTCGTAGCTTGAGCGATCTGCTACTGGAATTCATTTCTTTGTCGTTGCTCGAGCTCGGCATTCAGTCGCAAGTGCTTCTCATAAGTCATGCTCCCTCCCGCACTCTGTCTATATTGTAGTGTTCTGGAAAATTTTTGTCCATACGTTATGTTACCTATTAGAATCTGTCCACTCAAACAACGAATGTGAGAGCTTCACTAAAGTAAATGTAGAAGGGTCATCTAGGGTAATTCCTTAATAGGCGTTGAAGCTCATGTCAAGGTTTAAAATGCATTTTTGTGATAGGATAAGATGGAGGACATATCCTCAGCCGAGGTGGCAGTCTTTTCATTGTGGGGCACACACAGATAACTACCAGTTTGTGGTCTAGCATCACCAGGTGTTGAGAGAATCAAGTTGATTCAGTAACAACCATGTATATCCTCATAGTGCTTCTGATACCTTGAATTTATCACAAACTAATTGGGCAATTTTTTGTTTAATTTTGGGAAATTTCATGAAATGTATATTTTTGGCTAATTCATGAAATGTCACTAAAAAAAGAATCACGAATTGCCACTATATTTTTATAAAAGTCCACAAAATGCCACTATAGTCATTGACAAAAATGAAAAATGACGGAAATACCCCTACTGGTTAACAAAGTACTTTTAAAGTTCACAATATGCCCCTGAGCGTTTAAAAATTCACAAAAAATTCAAAATACTATTAAAATATATATATAAATTAAAAATAGAAAAAAATTTAAAAAATTTATATCTTAAAATTTTGAAAAATAGTAAATATTTTTTAGATGCTTTTAAATTACTCAGTACCATAAAAAAGAATATAGAGTTTTGAAAACAAAATTTGTACCAATCTTTCTACTAATTTGTATCAATTGAGTACCATAATTTGTAGCATTCATTTTAAATTATCTTTTTTCTACCAATTTGAATTATTTTGTCAAATTAAATTATATTTTAAACTAATATTGAGAAAAATATTTTAAAAATTTATATTCTATTTTGTAGTAACTTTAAGACAATACTTTTGTTATCTACAAAATATTATGTCATAAAGTTATATGCGATATAGAATATAATTTTCTAAAAAAATTTCTAAATATCTTAAAAATATAAAATAGTTTAGTTTAAATAAAGAATTTAAATTGATAGAAAAAATAAATTAAATATTGTATGGTACATAATTGGTATAAATTAGTAGAAAGATTGATATAAACTATGTGTTCAAAACTTTATATTATTTTTTATGGTACTAAATAACTTTTAGAAAATCTAAGAAATATTTATTTTTTCAATATTTTATGATATTTTAATCTTTTTTTCAATTTTTTCAATTTTTTTATATATATATTGGGAAAATTTCATGAAATGCCACTATATTTTTGGCTAATTCATGAAATGCCACTAAAAAAAGAAAGTCACAAAATGCCACTATATTTTCACAAAAGTCCATGAGATGCCACTATGTCATTGACGAGAGGCAAAAAAGACAAAAATACCCCTAGTATTAACAAAAGTTTTAAAGTTCATAATATGCCACTAAGTGTTAAAATTTCACAAAATTCACAAAAATCAAAGATTATAAAAATCTAGGTAATACAAATATATTTAAAAAAATATAAAAATTATAAAAAATAAATAAAAATATATTAAAATATCATATAACACAGAAAGAAAGTAAATATTTATTAGATATTTTTTAAAAATTATTTAGTACCATAAAAAGAATATATAGTTTTTAAACACATAATACTATTTTTTTCAAATTTAGACCAATATAGTACCATAATTTATACCAATTAAATATGATAATTTAGACCAATGCATTACCATAATTTTACCATATAGTTTTAAATTAATATTTTCCCAATTCAAACTATTTTAAATTTTTAATTAAAATTGGAACATTTTTAATTTATATTTTATTTTGCAGATGGCTTTATGACATAATATAATTAATTTCAAATAAATATTTAAATTGACAAAAAAAGATAATTTGAAAATGTATGGTACAAATTATGGGAAATAATTGGTAATAGTTATGATGCTTAATTGGTAGAAAAATTGGTACTAGTCATAATTTTTAATATAACTTATACCAAATTTTCTACAATTAAGCGCCATAACTAGTACCAATTAATTACCATAATTTGTACCATATATTTTCAAATTATCTTTTTTATCAATTTAAAATATTTATTCGAAATAAATAATAATATGTCATAAAATCATCTCAAAATAGAATATTAATTAAAAATAATTTCCAAATATTAATTAAAAATTTTAAAAATGAATATGTAATTTAAAAACGTATGGTTAAAATTATGGTAATTAATTGGTATAAATTAATTAATTTGGTTGAAAAAAATAATTTAAAACTGTATGGTAAAAATTATTGTAATTGATTGGTCTAAATTGTCATAGTTAAATGGTATAAGTTATGGTATTATATTGGTCTAAATTTGTAGAAAAATTAGTTTAAATTATGTGTTTAAAAGTCTATATTCTTTTTTATGGTACTAAATAATTTTGAAAAACAGCTAAGAAATATTTACTTTTTTCAATGTTTTATGATATCATAATATATTTTATTTATTTTTATAAATTTTTGATAAAGTTTTAAATGTATTCTTATAGTTACCTATATTTTTATAATATTTTGATTTTTTTGTAAATTTTAGTGAATTTTTTAACACTTAGTGGCATATTGTGAACTTTAAAACTACCTTGTTAACTAGTAGGGGTATTTTTGTCCTTTTTGCTTCTGGTCAATGACATAGTGGTATTTTATGAACTTTTACAAAAATATAGCGGCATTTCGTGACTTTCCGTTTTTTTAGTGGCATTTCATGAATTAGTTAAAAATATAGTGGCATTTCATGAAATTTCCCTATATTTTTTATAGTTGTATAGTATTTTTGATTTTTTTGTGAATTTTGGTGCATTTTTAACACTTAGGGGCATATTGTGAACTTAAAAAGTACTTTGTCAACTAGTAGGGGTATTTTGTCATTTTTCCTTCTAGCAATGACTATTGTGGCATTTCATGGACTTTTCGGAAATATAGTGGCATTTTGTGACTTTCCATTTTTTAGTGACATTTCATGTATTAGCCCAAAATATAGTGGGATTTCATGAATCCCTTTAATTTTAACTCTTCAAACACTGGTTATTTCTACACATAATTTGAGTATACAATTAGTTACTTGCATTTTCTTGCCAAATTGTTTTACGTTATGCTAATTATTATAATTCCAAGTTTGTTAATATAAAATGTCTACATTAGTTGTGTGTTTAAAATATTGTAAACAAGAAATGTTACATACACATAATTGGTACCCTATTGTCCTTCAAATGCCTTGAGTTTCTGAAATTCACAAATGAGTGGTCAGCTTTTCTTTGTTTCATTTCAAGAATTGGTTAGTTTTACATACAAATTAAGTATATAGTGTGCTACCTTGGATTTCATGTCACACTGATCTATATCACGTCACTGATGAGTTGGGAGTATCGGTTCAACAAAGATATTTTCTAGTTTCATTACTTATTTCTACAGAGTATAATACCTTGAGTTTCTGAAATTCACAAATGTAACACCCCTACCGCTAATACCGTCATTACTGTACAAATACTTACCTTCGCAGTGGACATTACATGCTCAACGGCGGGTGTACAATGCCGTTAGTCACCCACGTGACTAACAAGGCGAGTTACAATACTACATACTATCGGTCTGATGAATATGAACATACCGAGTGCTCTACACAATACAATACTTCCCCTTGCATACTAAACCACAATTCAAATACAACTCCAATACAATACTATACCGAGTTTACTACAATCCTTAATTTACCGATTCAGTTTGGACATCCAATTCAAATACATTACAAATACAAATCCCATAATTCAACTACCCATGCTTACATAGCAGTCCCCGTCCTACTCTCGCGAACGGTGGTCAGCTTCGAGTACATGCACACTAAAAACGTTCCCCATAGGGGGTCAGCTTACGCTGCATATGAAATTCGCATATACCGCGTGCTAACCGCGGTACGCCGACTACTTTTGGTCGGATATACATGGAGTTCATTTTACATGCATACATACATACTCATGCTGCAACAATACAAATAATAATATCTACATACATATACAAGTTCAATACTTGCTAGGGAATACAATTCGAAAGTCAATCTTTCACATTAGCTATTTACTCATTACTTCTTCACTACGTTACACACTATTCTGTTCGTACTGTGTTCGATATTTGCTATTCTATTCATACTCACTCCTTACTCGCTACTCAGCGCTTTTGCTTTTGCATACTCATCACTCATTGCTCATTACCTTACTCGTACACGTTCCTTACTCCATACTTGTTACTACACTCATGCATACTCACTGCTCAATACTACTTACTTACTCATACGTACTCAATACTCGGTACTCATTACATACTCATACTCAATTCTTACTCAATACTCATACATACGCAGTACACAATACTCATTACTTTGGCCACCGGGCGGAGTCATACACAAGACTCGCCACCGGACCTACAATACAAGGGGCTATACGCTTAGCTCCTTAAATGCACAAATGTCCATTTCTACCGGACTACTCAAATTCCCAACACTCCTCTCTTGGAGTATCTTACAATCTCATGGATTAGCCTAGGAGTATCTCTCTTCATAACCTCCACTAGCTTAGGGAATTACCATCGACTAGTATCCTCAGATTTAAGGGTTTCCCCAACATATCGAATACTCTCAAGTTCGGGACATTACTTACATCAGTCGGGTCCTCTCATAATGGGTCGACTAATTGCTAAGGGGTTTGGAGATCCCTCATCATTCCTTACTACTCTCATGGTTCATGTCTTGCACCAAGATTAGTTCCTCTAATAGAGGTTACTTATACTCTTCCACTACTTATGGTTTGTGGATTATTCGTTTCGGTCTCCTACCGTTATCGGAGGTTACTACTCCCGTACACTCTCTCACATTCTAGTGAGTTCCTTGATTTATGTTACCGGTTATTGGTTTGTTAATTTAGCGCGTTTCTACGGTTCTATTAGTTTACAACGTGACTCTTACTGCGAGTCACTACACAACTAGACTCACTTAGGAGTCGGTCTACGCACTAAGTGAAGCCATACAATCAATCAAGAATGGTTAGCTCACACAACATTCACAAGACATACAACGAAAGGCAATAAACCATTTTCATGCTTTAGTCTTGATTAGCCGGCATACAACACACAAATCAACGTAACTCGGTTAGCATACGGGGCATGAGAAAATCATACCTTTCACCGGGGTTAGCTTTACCGTGTGTTCCCTTGTTCCTCGGTTCACACTTGTTCCACTGATAATGTTTCCAACATTGTTATTAATACTATGTTCATACGATACACAAATAATTACTACTCCCGTACTTACCCCGTTGTCCCGTTATTCTTAGTTTTTCTCTTGTGTGCTTAACTTTCTTTCCTTCATTATTCTAGCACTAATGTCTTACTTATACACATATATATGTGTGTGTATATATATATATATATATATACGTGTATGTATATATATGTATGTATGGGTATAAGTATATATATATATATATATTTATATATATGCATGTATGTATATATATATATTTAATTTGATTTTAATTTAATTTAATTTTTTTTATAAAGGCCGACCGACCCACTCTGGGTAGGTCGCCTGGGTGGGTCGGCTGCAGAGAGCACCCGGGTTACAGAATTTAGTCCGACCGACCCAGGCTAGGGTAGGTCGCCTGGGTGGGTCGGCTGCAGAACCCCTTTTAATTACCTACTTTGGACTCCAAATTCACCTCAATCCTCACCCAATCTTTTCCTAACCATTTCCACATGTTTCCTACATGTTTAAGTACCTTAAAACACCCTAAGTCATACTCTAAACCTCTTCAAATCATTACTCAAATTCCTTACTCAAATTCTTGCTCAATCTCTACAACTTCAATACTCATTTTGCACTTATGCACTCTAGTGCATTTCTAAACTTCTCTTGACAGCCTACCTCTTGTTCTCACCCATTTTAACCATTCCAATTCATTCCTAGATAGGTGCACTATCTATACTCAAGTCCATCCTTTCCTTTCCAAGGTTATGCACACCAACTTTTTCCTAGAATTTCTACACACTAAAATACTGTTTTGCTCCAGATTTTTACACACTTCTTTCTAGTTCACCAAACACCATTCCAATGTTATTAATCAGCCCAAATCCATCCTATAAACACCTAGTTAAGCCTAGGTCATTCTTTACTCAGTATACACTTAAAACACCTTCGATTCCTACCGAAAGTTTGCCATAACTCCGTTGCTTTTCTAGCATTGTCCAAAACTCACCTCATCATTCAATTTCATCCTAAACTAGCCACACCCATACAAGGGTCCTACCAGCACACAATTAATTCACCAACCTCATCCAAATCCCATAAGGTACAATATATCACAATACATAATTCATACACTACTTGGCTCCAAGGCCTTCAATCTAAACACCAATCCCACAATCACTCTCTTCTAGTTACCAACAAAATACATTTCCATTCCAGTTTTGGTTCATTCATTCATTACCCATCCTAATATACTAGTACATACAAAATATACATTAAGGTAGGTTTTTCTTACCTTAAATTTCTCACAAGTTCCTCCTTTTGCTCCCTTCCTTCTCCTTTCTTCTTTTTCTTTCTTGTTTTTTTCTTTCCAGCCGGTGAAATTGGGATTTATTCCCTAATGCTACAGCCATTCCCAAGAACACCAATGAGCTTGTGAGACACTTAAGCACTAAAATCAGCCCTAAGCAACAAAGGAGGGTTTAAAGCTAAAAAAAATGAGAGATTACCTTCCAAACCTCTAGAAGAGTGTTTGGTAACCACCACAACAAGATTCCAGCACTCTTTTGAAGGCTAAAACCGGCTGGAACAAGAGGAGGGTGAGGCTCAAAATCTGGAAATTTTAAATTGCAAGGAAAGACTAGAAAATGAGGGTTTTCGATCTTCCTTTTACCTTAACCCAACAAGGGGATGATTTGGCTTCCAATGGTCTTCTTCAACCTTCAAATGGAGCTCCATCCATGGTGACCAACTTCACCATTTTAGAATTTTGGAAAGAGGGGAATGATCTCCAAGAAGAGGGGAGTTTAGTGGTGTACTTTTTTTGCTCTTTGGACTTTGTTTAAGCCATGAAAAATGGAGGAGAAGAGGAGAGTTGGAGGAGGCTCTACAAATCGCCATTACTGGCTTGGGAGGAAGGGGAGGGTCTGGTGAGAGAGGCAAAAACGTGAGAGGAGGCTAGAATGGGAGGAGAGAGAGTCCAAACTCACTTTTGTACTTTGTTACTTTTTGCTTTATTTTTTTGTCTTCTAGCTAATAAGGAAATTGAGGGAGGCTGGGAGAGAGCTTGAAAACGTGGGTATACACCACATATACAGATTCCAGCTTTTTAATTACAAAGGGGGCGGATTATTTTGGTCTATTTACAATTAACGCCCCATAAGTCCCCGTTTTTACACTATTCACTCACCGGAGGCAGTTTTCCGGAATTTTCTCGTTTCTTTATTTTTATTGGTTATTAAGCTTCCATTAATGCTTAATTATTGTTATTTAATGAACTATAATTTTTTACGGGTTCGTTTGACCACTTAAAATCAGGTTTTCGGGTTTTCTCGAAAAACGCGCGCTAAAGTTCTATTAGCGTTTTAATACATTATTTGAATCCGTTTTCTTCGGGAATCATTCCCGTATACTAATTAGGCATGAATAAGCCTTAGGAATCCTTACGATACCATAACCGAGGTCTCGTACCTCCTATGGTTATTTAACGCTCATTTTAGCGTTTTCCACTTTCTAAGCGTTTTTCTCATTTCTTTTGGATTTATTTTCTTTACCAAAAATTACTTAGGCACTATTAGGCCCTTAAATACTATACTAAAATAATCTAATCACCATATTTAAGTTCGGGGTATTTCAACAAATGAGTGGTCAGCTTTTTTTGTTTCATTTCAAGAATTGGTTAGTTTTACATACAAATTAAGTATATAGTTTGCTACCTTGGATTTCTTGTCACACTGATCTACATCACGTCACTGATGAGTTGGGAGTATCGGTTCAACAAAGATATTTTCTAGTTTCATTACTTATTTCTGCAGAGTATAATACCTTGAGTTTCTGAAATTCACAAATGAGTGGTCAACTTTTTTTGTTTCATTTCAAGAATTGGTTAGTTTTACATACAAATTAAGTATATAGTTTGCTACCTTGGATTTCATGTCACACTGATCTACATCACCTCACTGATGAGTTGGGAGTATCGGTTCAACAAAGATATTTTCTAGTTTCATTACTTATTTCTACAGAGTATAAAGGGAGTTCTTTTCATTGTCGTTACTTAAGAAGATTCAGTACAATTTCAGTGGATTCCCTGTAGAACTGCCCGTCAAAGCACAAGCAATAAATTTTAACCTCTATAGGAATTTTATTCTTTTCTAAAAATCTAAACGGACATGATTCGTATAAACAAGATCAGTGGTTATTCCTCTACCTCTCCATCTGTTTTTGCCCAATCTCATTTTCAGAGTGTTTCATTTTGGTTTCGAGTCCATTTTGATGGGGGTCCCGTTTGCTTTGGACCCCCATATGGGCACCATTCCTGCTTATATTGGTATATTAGGGGCTAACCTTCTGTTGTGGGTTTTGGAGCGGACTTTTATTAATCGTCATCCCATAACTCCCCAGGGATTCGGAATCCTCACCGGCATGGCTTTTTCAATCTATACCAATGAAACTCACACAACCTTTCTCTGGAAGATCAGTGGTTTCATAGCAACTTTCACGTTATACGGGTTCTCCAAACATCAAAGCCAGTGCTCTCATCTTCCTTTTCTCTCAGGCGCTCTTACTCTAAATCTTGCTTTCCTCAAATGTAAAAAAGTGCACTTTTTATTTCCTAAGAGCATCTATATATACTAATATCTATTAGCACATGGCCATAGCTTGAGCGATCATGGCCATAGCTCTTGACTCATCCTCTCAGATTGCATCATGGTCGTAGCTTGAGCGATCTGCTACTGGAATTCATTTCTTTGTCGTTGCTCGAGCTCGGCATTCAGTCGCAAGTGCTTCTCATAAGTCATGCTCCCTCCCGCACTCTGTCTATATTGTAGTGTTCTGGAAAATTTTTGTCCATACGTTATGTTACCTATTAGAATCTGTCCACTCAAACAGCGAATGTGAGAGCTTCACTAAAGTAAATGTAGAAGGGTCATCTAGGGTAATTTCTTAATAGGCGTTGAAGCTCATGTCAAGGTTTAAAATGCATTTTTGTGATAGGATAAGATGGAGGACATATCCTCAGCCGAGGTGGCAGTCTTTTCATTGTGGGGCACACACATAACTACCAGTTTGTGGTCTAGCATCACCAGGTGTTGAGAGAATCAAGTTGATTCAGTAACAACCATGTATATCCTCATAGTGCTTCTGATACCTTGAATTTATCACAAACTAATTGGGCAATTTTTTTATTTAATTTTGGGAAATTTCATGAAATGTATATTTTTGGCTAATTCATGAAATGTCACTAAAAAAAGAATCACGAATTGCCACTATATTTTTATAAAAGTCCACAAAATGCCACTATAGTCATTGACAAAAATGAAAAATGACGGAAATACCCCTACTGGTTAACAAAGTACTTTTAAAGTTCACAATATGCCCCTGAGCGTTTAAAAATTCACAAAAAATTCAAAATACTATTAAAATATATATATAAAAATTAAAAATAGAAAAAAATTTAAAAAATTTATATCTTAAAATTTTGAAAAATAGTAAATATTTTTTAGATGCTTTTAAATTACTCAGTACCATAAAAAAGAATATAGAGTTTTGAAAACAAAATTTGTACCAATCTTTCTACTAATTTGTATCAATTGAGTACCATAATTTGTAGCATTCATTTTAAATTATCTTTTTTCTACCAATTTGAATTATTTTGTCAAATTAAATTATATTTTAAACTAATATTGAGAAAAATATTTTAAAAATTTATATTATTTTGTAGTAACTTTAAGACAATACTTTTGTTATCTACAAAATATTATGTCATAAAGTTATATGCGATATAGAATATAATTTTTAAAAAAATTCTAAATATCTTAAAAATAAAATAGTTTAGTTTAAATAAAGAATTTAAATTGATAGAAAAAATGAATTAAATATTGTATGGTACATAATTGGTATAAATTAGTAGAAAGATTGATATAAACTATGTGTTCAAAACTTTATATTATTTTTTATGGTACTAAATAACTTTTAGAAAATCTAAGAAATATTTATTTTTTCAATATTTTATGATATTTTAATCTTTTTTCAATTTTTTCAATTTTTTTATATATATATTGGGAAAATTTCATGAAATGCCACTATATTTTTGGCTAATTCATGAAATGCCCTAAAAAAAAGAAAGTCACAAAATGCCACTATATTTTCACAAAAGTCCATGAAATGCCACTATGTCATTGACGAGAGGCAAAAAAGACAAAAATACCCCTAGTAGTTAACAAAATAGTTTTAAAGTTCATAATATGCCACTAAGTGTTAAAAATTTCACAAAAATCAAAAGATTATAAAAATCTAGGTAACTACAAAATATATTTAAAAAATATATTAAAATATCATATAACACAGAAAAGAAAGTAAATATTTATTAGATATTTTTTAAAAATTATTTAGTACCATAAAAAAGAATATATAGTTTTAAACACATAATTATACTATTTTTTTCAAATTTAGACCAATATAGTACCATAATTTATACCAATTAAATATGATAATTTAGACCAATGCATTACCATAATTTTTACCATATAGTTTTAAATTAATATTTTCCCAATTCAAATTATTTTAAATTTTTAATTAAAATCTGGAACATTTTTAATTTATATTTTATTTTGTAGATGGCTTTATGACATAATATAATTAATTTCAAATAAATATTTTAAATTGACAAAAAAAGATAATTTGAAAATGTATGGTACAAATTATGGTAAATAATTGGTAATAGTTATGATGCTTAATTGGTAGAAAAATTGGTACTAGTCATAATTTTTAATATAACTTATACCAAATTTTCTACGAATTAAGCGCCATAACTAGTACCAATTAATTACCATAATTTGTACCATACATTTTCAAATTATCTTTTTTTATCAATTTAAAATATTTATTCGAAATAAATAATAATATGTCATAAAATCATCTACAAAATAGAATATTAATAAAAAATAATTTCCAAATATAATTCAAAAATTTTAATAAATGAATATGTAATTTAAAAACGTATGGTTAAAATTATGGTAATTAATTGGTATAAATTAATTAATTTGGTTGAAAAAAATAATTTAAAACTGTATGGTAAAAATTATTGTAATTGATTGGTCTAAATTGTCATAGTTAAATGGTATAAGTTATGGTATTATATTGGTCTAAATTTGTAGAAAAATTAGTTTAAATTATGTGTTTAAAAGTCTATATTCTTTTTTATGGTACTAAATAATTTTGAAAAACAGCTAAGAAATATTTACTTTTTTCAATGTTTTATGATATCATAATATATTTTTATTTTTATAAATTTTGATAAAGTTTAAAATATATTCTTATAGTTACCTATATTTTATAATATTTTGATTTTTTCGTAAATTTTAGTGAATTTTTAACACTTAGTGGCATATTATGAACTTTAAAACTACCTTGTTAACTAGTAGGGGTATTTTTGTCCTTTTTGCTTCTGGTCAATGACATAGTGGTATTTCATGAACTCTTACAAAAATATAGCGGCATTTCTTGACTTTCCGTTTTTTTAGTGGCATTTCATGAATTAGTTAAAAATATAGTGGCATTTCATGAAATTTCCCTATATTATTTTTAGTTGTATAGTATTTTTGATTTTTTTGTGAATTTTGTTGCATTTTTAACACTTAGGGGCATATTGTGAACTTAAAAAGTACTTTGTCAACTAGTAGGGGTATTTTGTCATTTTTCCTTCTAGCAATGACTATAGTGGCATTTCATGGACTTTTCGAAAATATAGTGGCATTTTGTGACTTTCCTTTTTTTTGGGACATTTCATGTATTAGCCCAAAATATAGTGGGATTTCATGTCAAGAATTGGTTAGTTTTACATACAAATTAAGTATATAGTTTGCTACCTTGGATTTTTTGTCACACTGATCTACATCACGTCACTGATGAGTTGGGAGTATCGGTTCAACAAAGATATTTTGTAGTTTCATTACTTATTTCTACAGAGTATAATACCTTGCGTTTCTGAAATTCACCAATGAGTGGTCAGCTTTTTTTGTTTCATTTCAAGAATTAGTTAGTTTTACATACAAATTAAGTATATAGTTTGCTACCTTGGATTTCTTGTCACACTGATCTACATCACGTCACTGATGAGTTGGGAGTATCGGTTCAACAAAGATATTTTCTAGTTTCATTACTTATTTCTACAGAGTATAATACCTTGAGTTTCTGAAATTCACAAATGAGTGGTTAGGTTTTTTTGTTTTATTTCAAGAATTGGTTAGTTTTACATACAAATTAAGTATATAGTTTGCTACCTTGGATTTCATGTCACACTGATCTACATCACGTCACTGATGTGTTGGGAGTATCGGTTCAACAAAGATATTTTCTAGTTTCATTACTATTTCTACAGAGTATAAAGGAAGTTCTTTTCATTGTCGTTACTTAAGAAGATTCAGTACAATTTCTGTGGATTCCCTGTAGAACTGCCCGTCTAAGCACAAGCAATAAATTTTAATCTCTATAGGAATTTTATTCTTTTCTAAAAATCTAAACGGACATGATTCGTATAAACAAGATCAGTGGTTATTCCTCTACCTCTCCATCCGTTTTTTCCCATCTCATTTTCAGAGTGTTTCATTCTGGTTTGGAGTCCATTTTGATGGGGTCCCGTTTGCTTTGGACCCCCATATGGGCACCATTCCAGCTTATATTGGTATGTTAGGGGCTAACCTTCTGTTGTGGGTTTTGGAGTGGACTTTTATTAATCGTCATCCCATAACTCCCCTGGGATTCGGAATCCTCACCGGCATGGCTTTTTCGATCTACACCAATGAAACTCGCACAACCTTTGTCTGGAAGATCAGTGGTTTCATAGCAACTTTCACGTTATACGGGTTCTGTGAAGGCTTCCATGTGGTGCGTGCACAAATTGAGAGAAGAGAACGCAATGCAATGGTGGAAGGAGGAGGGGGTGAGTAGATTGTGTCTTTGTTTTTTTCCAATTCTGGAATATAGGTCTGTAATCGTTTGATGGTTGCAGAACTTGAGGGGATGAGTGTACGAACCCATCACTTGCGTTAGATAGGAGCATATTAACCTATAACGGCCGCCCCATCATAGGATCTACCTGAATGATCTTGGCCGGTTAGAAAATGATGATAAGAACAGATAACGCATAAGGTAGACCTATTATGGTAGTTGTGGTAGTTATAGGTTAAGCTGTACCTTGACTTCGTAAGTGGTTGTGTGTGTCTGCACTTGTCTGCCCAGCGATGAGGGCAAACACTCTGAGCTGGATAGTCCCGAATAAAAAAAACAAAAGCAATGATGAGGACAAAATTACTTTGAGCTTTATATAAAAAAAACATTTGCGTGAAGTTGACGCCTGGACACGAGACGGTGGAAATAAACGACATCAATAACACTCTATAGATCTAAAGAGAAGGTGAAATAAGGACAGAGCGGTGGCGGGCGACTAGCTATTAGGATTGTACTAGTGCAATGATGCTACATGTATGGTTGGAAGGCTCATTGAACTTTTTTCCCTTACCCCATTGTTCACCACTGACATATAGAGGTCATCTTCGCTCAGTTTAGACATTTCCTCTTTCAGATACATTGTTAGAATAATCTATGCTCTTATTTGGAGTTCACTTTATTTTGTCACAGTTTGGTAGACAAGGACGACTATTTTGAAGTTGATTGGTTTTTATTTTATCTTGTAGCATTAAATTGGGTATAATTGAAGATGGCACAACTTGGAGTGCTCAGTAATCCCAACTACAAAATTACAACTCTCGTGGTATATTTGATTGCAAGCCACTTGGACTGATCCGGGCACAATTTCCTGAGGTTCTACTCTAGAAGCTTTTCTGTTGATATATGTTTTTGAACCTCTGTATCTCAGTTTCTCCATTTTGTCACGCATTTCCAATGTTTGTGAGGTCGAATGTCTTCTGTGAGCTGCTACCCTGTTTCTTGAAGTAATATTTGTTATATTGTTGCTTAATTTCTCTTTGCTCCATGAAAATAAACTGAAGTGGAAAATTTAAGTGCTAGTGTCTGTTTTGTCGTGTTAGGAATTCTAGGGGTAAACTCGTGATAAAAAGATTAGTGAAGAGTGTTAGGATCCTGACTAACTATCTCAAAACCCAATACTATGTCTGAAATTGTTTGTTCTAAATCATAGGCAACTCGTTGCAGCAAAAAAAAAGTGACTACGCTCTAAGCTGTTTGTATTTGCTATCTTGTTTATACGAATCATGTCCGTTTAGATTTTTAGAAAAGAATAAAATTTCTATAGAGATTAAAATTTATTGCTTGTGCTTTGACGGACAGTTCTACAGAGTTTGTAGACATGTTCTCTTTATTTTACATATTGTGTGATAAGAGACTTACACCTTATTGATTAAAAAGGAATGGATCTACTAGACCACCGAAGGAATTTGATACCTTTTAGATTTTTTTTAATTTTGTCTCGTGAATATCAAACCAATTTAGAATTGTACCAAGATACAAAAAGATATTTTATAATAATGTAAATGCATGTTTTTGTAACATATAGAAGTCACTTTAATAATTTTGTAACATCTAGAGGTCGCTTTAATAGTTTTGTAACATCAAATTCTTATAGTTTTAAGATTAGTGTAATTAATTTGTTTTTGTGACAAATATTATTGTTTCATTTTGATGATATTTTTTCTATTCACAAATGATAATAGTGTCCCTCAATATTGAACATAAGTCATTTAAATAAGTTTAATTATCTACTTTATCTAGTTTTTGTTTAGTAGACACTAGAGAATTTAATAATTCATTTGGTAGAAATTTATGAATGGAACAATAATGCTAAAAATTTGTTTTTCCTACATTATAAGAACTATTTGTTATTCCAAATACAAATTGCATATACAGTTTGTTACCTTTGACATCCTGCAACACTGATCTACATCACGTCACTGATGAGTTGAGAGTATCGGTCCAACATAAATATTTTCTAGTTGCGTGAGTTATTTCTACGTAGTATAACGAAAGTTATTTTCATTGTTGCTTTGTATGACTATCACCTTTTTTTGTAGACATGTTCTCTTTATTTTACATATTGGGTGATAAAATACTTACACCTTATTGATTAAAAAGGAATGGATCTACAAGACCACCGAAGGGATTTGATATCCATATAGAGTTTTGTTTGATTCTCTCTCGTGAATATCATATCTATTTGGAATTGTACCAAGATACAAAACTATATTTTTATGATATTGTAAATGCATCTTTTTATAACCAATAGAGGTCGCTTTAATAATTTTGTAATATCAAATTCTTATTGTTGTAAGATTAGTGTTATTATTTGTTTATGTGATAAATATTAT
Organism: Limonium bicolor; assembly: GCA_023374045.1. Lineage (NCBI taxonomy): Eukaryota > Viridiplantae > Streptophyta > Magnoliopsida > Caryophyllales > Plumbaginaceae > Limonium > Limonium bicolor. The sequence continues at coordinate 231,305,753 of CM041778.1, forward strand.
TGTTCCATATTTTGGTGATAGTTATTTTTTCTATTCACAAATTATAATAATTTCCCACAATATTGAATATAAGTCATTCAAATAATTTTAATTATCTATTTTATCTAGTTTGTGTTTTGTAGACACTAGAAAATTAATAATTTCATTTGGTTGGAATTTATCAATGGATCAATAATGATGAAAATTTGTTTTTCCTACTTTATGAGAACTATTTGTTATTCCAAATTAGTTTGTTAATATGATATTATAAATGCATTTTTGCGTTTCATAAGTATATATTGCTAATTATAAGTCTAGGTATTCATATTAATGGTATGTTGGACACATATTTTTGTTTCATAACCCCACCCATAGTCGCTACCATTGCCTCTCTCATTTCCACTCAACATCAATCAAACAATTTTATTGCTCTCTCATTTCCATCATTCCTCACTCCCACTTTTCTCCACCCAGCTTCACCATAAAAAAGTTCAAGTGTCGCGCAATTGATAATGTCTGCTGCCAATATGCACTACTGTTTGCATCTATCTTTTTGGTTTGACCATTGTATATTTTTTAGCTTTTTTTCTTACTTTTGCCACTCTAAGCAGGGTAACACTTCTGTAGTGAGCATGTGGGAGTTTTTATTTACTATTTTTCTTGTTCGTTGTTTGTCAATGGAACATTAGAGTTAATTGTGTATATTGCTTTATACCGATTTTGTAGACTTGTGTTTAAGGGATTAGAATCCATAATAATGGAGTAAGTTTAGCTTTGGACCCCAGTATGAACAACATTATGTCTTTCTTATGGCTATTGGTGGGAAACGCTATACTTCTTTAGGATTTAAGATCTCGACGGGAATGTCTTTTCTTAAATATGACAAAGGTGAAGAGTCCATTACATTTATTAAGAAACTTAAATGAATATATTATAATACTATAAAAAGTAGTGTTATGTACCCTATTTGGTATTTCTATTGTTCTTTTGTCCCCTGGTAGGTCAATATGACGTTATGATACCAAAGAAAATGCGAGTTAATATTTGATAGATATTCAAAATCTTAAGAAAACATTGTCTAGCCTTGCTCATCATTTGTTTTATACTTGTATCTTTTTTTATTGATTATGATGGGCAACAATAGTTAAATAGGAATTACTTGTTTCCATTTTTTTCCTTCCCCAACAAATTTGCAAAAACCATCTACCTTTCCTTTTGTCTCATATTATTGGCAACTAGAAAAATATCATTAATGGACCCATAATCTCAAATCATTACATTGACATGAATTTATAGCAGTTTGGTTGGGCATCTAAGGTAGTAACTAATTGTATACCATTTTGTGTGTAGAATTGAGCAATACTTGAAATATTAAAAATGGAACAGGGAAATTTAATGAAATGTCACTATATTGTTGGCTAATTCGTAACACACCCTAAAAATAAAGAAAGTCACAAAATGTCACTATAATGTTGCTGGATTTGCTTCGCAGTATAAAGAAACTGATATTATTAGTGATTTAATTTTCAAGTGTGCATAATAAAATGTGTACAAGATGTGCTAGTCACTCACATGCAAGCCGACTTGAGAATCGAAGCATTCAACCAATCTTTCCTGAACAACTCCACAAAATCAGTGATGAATATATCAAATATGTGAGCTCCTACATAGTGAAAAAGATCCTATTTTTCCTTCACCGTGACCGAATCTTTTCCGGTGGCGTCATCAACAGAGTGGAGTGCAGGATTTTCAATTTGGGGGGCAAGACTTTCAATACCCGTCGGTGCCACCAAATTCACTTTAAGCACAAATTTAGTGGCGGATGCCACTGAAGGATGAACTGGTGCAACATTAGCAATTTTCTTTCCTTTCCCCTTATCAGAATTGGTTGGATGTGTTCCTGATATATAAATTTAATAAGTATACGTTTCTACCATAGGATGTGTTTAAGAGTACGTTTTTCGTGTGCTTATCTGCTGCTCCCCAATCTTTACCAATCTAGTTGGCCACTGTATTGTCATAGATTGTGCTTCACTAATGATGGCTAGGCCTGCAACTGGCACCGGTATCTGAACATTGGCATACTCAGACTCAGGCACAAAATCATCAACGAGCACCCAGACATGGTCCTCCCAGAGTGCTTAATTACGCACGGTGTCATCATAAGCAGACTTGAACACCTTACCCACCCTATCACGACTTCATCACTGCCAAGTATTTGCAACAATGTGTAGTCAACCGGAGAGATGAATTATTTTTTAGAGATTTTAGATGCATAAGAACAAGTGTAGAATTTGATTTTTTTTATATTTGTTATTAACAGATTTTTCTAACCTGGAGAGATGAATATGGAAACGATTGACAGAGTGAACACTACTAGTAGACACTGGTGCAGGGACTGATGCTTGTGAGTGGTCGGTTGTCTAGAAATCTCTTGACTCATCCTCTCAGATCGCTTCATAGCCATAGCTTGAGCGATCTACTGCTGGAATTCATTTCTTAGTCGTTGCTCGAGCTTAGCATTCAGTCGTAAGTGCTCCTCATAAGTCAATCTCCTCCCGCACTGTGTCTATATTTTAGTGTTCTGGAAAAAATTTGTCCATACCTTATGTTACCTATTAGAATTTGTCCACTCGAACAACGAACGTGAGAGCTTCACTAAAGAAAATGTAGAAGGGTCATATAGAGTAATTCCTTAATAGGTGTTGAAGCTCATGTTAAGGCTTAAAATGCATTTTTGTGATAGGATAAGATGGATGACATATCCTCAGCCGAGGTGGCAGTCTTTTCATTATGGAGCACACACAGACAACTACCAGTTCGTGGTCTAGCATCACCAGGTGCTCAAAGAATCAAGTTGATTCAATAACAACCATGTATATCCCAATAGTGCTTCTGATACGTGGAATTTATCACAAAATAATTGGACAATTTTTTTGTTTAATTTTTAACTCTTCAAAAGCTGGTAAGTTCTACACATAAATTGAGTATACAATTAGTTACCTTACATTTTTCTACCAAATTGTTTTACGTTATGCTAAACATTATTGTTGGTGTTTTTAATTAGTCACTCTGTGTAACATACTGTGTCTGAGGTACAAACCCAGTAATATGAAGTCAGAGAGAAGTGAAGAATGAAGATTACGTTCAGGAGAATCTTTGCTGGAGTAATTTTAGGGAGGTTTTTATTCTGAGCATTAACAAATATAAAAGCTGTTTAGATTTTATATTCTTATGCTTTAAAACAGTTTTTATCTTTTAGGTGAATATCTTACCTAGAGATAAATTACATCATCTATATAAGTAATTTTGCTTGCTGAAGCAAATTACGTTTTTCCATTAGAGAGAAAACAGAGATTGAGAGAGAGCTCTTGAGAGAACTTGTAAAATCACTAGGTTGTGAAAGGATCTAGTTTTATTACGTGCAAGCACTTGGAGAGGATGTTCTCCTTGTGCGTATAGTTTGTATCGTGGTTGATACGTGTTAATGGAGTGAGGTTCCACGTGATTTCAAGTCTCTGTTTTATCTTTAAGCTTTTCTGGGTTGCTTAGTTCGTCGTCAGTCTGTTACTCACAAGCAGATATATCTTGAGTAACAACCTCACAAAGAACTGCTATTGTAAGAACTTACAATTATAATTCCAAGTTTGTTAATATAAAATGTCTAATGCATTTGTTGTCTGTTTATAGTATGGTAATTATAAGTCGAAATACTGAAATTAACTATATGTGCGAGGCATATTTTGTTTCTTATGCTAAGATAAATACATTTAAAATATTGTAAACAAGTAATGTTTCGTACCCTATTGTCCTTTAGATACCTTAAGTTTCTGAAATTCGCAAAATGAGTGGTCAGCTTTTTTTGTTTCATTTCAAGAATTGGCCAGTTTTACATACAAATTAAGTATACAGTTTGTTACCTTGGATTTCATGTCACACTAATCTACATCACGTCACTCTGATCTACATCACGTCACTGATGAGTTGAGAGTATCGGTCTAACAAAGATATTTTCTGGTTGCATTACTTATTTCTACAGAGTATAAAGGAAGCTCTTTTCATTGTTGTTTTGTACGACTATCGTCCTTTTTTGTGTAGACACATTCTCTTTATTTTACATATTGTGTGATAAGAGACTTACACCTTATTGATTAAAAAAGAATGGATCTACCAGACCACCGAAGAAATTTGATACCTTTTAGATTTTTTTTTAATTCTCGCTCGTGAATATCAAATCAATTTAGAATTGTACCAAGATACAAACGATATTTTTATTATAATGTGAATGCATATTTTTGTAACATATAGAAGTCACTTTAATAATTTTGTAACATCTAGAGGTCGCTTTAATAAATTTGTAACGTCAAATTCTTATAGTTGTAAGATTAGTGTAATTATTTGTTTTTGTGACAAATAGTATTGTTTCATATTTTGGTGATAGTAATTTTTTCTATTCACAAATGATAATAATGTCCCTCACTATTGAACATAAGTCATTCAAATAATTTTAATTATCTACTTTATCTAGGTTTTGTTTAGTAGACACTAGAGAATTTAATAATTCATTTATAGAAATTTATCAATGGAACAATAATGTTGAAAATTTGTTTTCCTACATTACAAGAACTATTTGTTATTCCAAATTGGTCAGTTTTATATACAAACTGCATATACAGTTTGTTACCTTTAATATCTTGCCATACTGATCTACATCATGTCACTGATGAGTTGAGAGTATCGGTCCAACATAAATATTTTCTAGTTGCATGAGTTATTTCTACGTAGTATAAAGGAAGTTCTTTTCATTGTCGATTTGTACGACTATCATCTTTTTTTGTAGACATGTTCTCTTTATTTTACATATTGGGTGATAAAAGACTTACACCTTATTGATTAAAAAGGAATGGACCGACTAGACCACCGAAGGGATTTGATATTCGTATAGATTACTTGTTTTGATTCTCTCTCATGAATATCAAATCTATTTGAAATTGTACCAAGATATAAAACAATATTTTTATGATACTGTAAATGCATGTTTTTATAACATATAGAGGTCTCTTTAATAATTTTGTAACATCTAGAGGCCGCTTTCATAATTTTGTAACATTAAATTCTTATAGTTGTAAGATTAGTGTTATTATTTATTTTTATGACAAATATTATTGTTCCATATTTTGGTGATAGTTATTTTTTCTATTTACAAATGATAATAATGTCCATCAATATTGAACATAAATCATTTAAATAATTTTAATTTTCTATATCTAGTTTGTGTTTAGTAGACACGAGAAAATCAATAATTCATTTGGTAGGAATTTATCAATGGAACAATAATGATGAAAATTTGTTTTTCCTACTTTATGAGAACTATTTGTTATTCCGAATTAGTTTGTTAATATGAAATTGTAAATGCATTTTTTGTGTTTCATAAGTATATATGCTAATAATAAGTCTAGGTATTCATATTATGTTTGACACATATTTTTGTTTCGTATCCCCACCCATAGTCGATACCACTGCCTCTCTCGTGTCCACTCAACATTAGTCTAATAGTTTTATTGCTCCCTCATTCTCATCAACCCTCCCCCCACTTTGCTCCACCCTGCTTCACCATAAAAAAGTTCTAGAGCCCCGCAATTGATAATGTCTGCCTGCCAATATGCACTATTGTTTGCATCTATCTTCTTGGTTTGACCATTGTATATTTTTAAGCTATTTTTTTTTACTTTTTCCACTCTACGCAGCGTAACACTTCCGCAGTGAGCATGTGGGTGTTTATATTTACCATTTTTCTTGTTCGTTGTTTGTCAATGGAACATTAGAGTTAATTATGTGTATTTCTTTATACCGATTTTGTAGATTTGTGTTCAAGGGATTATAATCCATAATTGATAACGATGTCCTATATTCAAGGACTGTTACTATTCAAAATTAGTTAAAGTCTTCTTATAATTATGTAGTTAGCTTAGGAACTCATCTGGCCACTCACTCAGATTCTATTTTCACTCCTTTCAGTTTACTAGTCACTGTATATATAAACAGATGTATTAGCTATGAAGGAAGGCATTCAAGTATTTTTCTATCGTGAGATTCCCCAGTATACAAGGTATCACAGCTTGCTTTACGGGGGCGTGAGGACGACGTGGTGGATAATCGGTCTGATTACAGCGTTGCTAACAATCAATTGCTTCATGCCGGTTTTACCACAGTGATAAGTGTGAAATATGCATGGTTTTAGATGCTTAATTTTCATACTTGCATTGATAATATTCCACACGTATCCTACGTTTTCCTTTGGTTTCTTATTCAATAAGAATTGATACCTTTTTGTATATCAAATGTAGAGAAAAGCCAAGAAAATAGTAGATTAACTCATGAGGGTGATGATGCAACAAACAGGGATCGAATTGGAGTCAGAACAAAGATTTTAGAAGTTTTTGAAGCTTTGTCCGAACTTGTGTCCAAGCATCCATGTTCAGACACAAGTCGAGAGTTCCAGTGCTTTGCCTAACGAAGTGTCCGAACTTGTGTCTGAACTTCAATGTTCGGACACAGTTCCAGACTTGCAACGAAGAAGTCGAAACCCTGCTCCAAGACCATATGTCTGAACTTGTGTTCGAACATTGAAGTTTAGACACAAGTTGAGACTTTTGCAAAAGAAGCCAGATCCGCGCTTCAAAACAAGGTGTCCGAACATTAATGTTCGGACACAAGTTCGGACGCGGCTTAATTTCCAGCAAAAAGTGCTTCGTTTTGAAGAAAGGAAAGAAGGAAAAAGCTTATAAAAGCCCTAATCAGATAGAGGAAAGGGGAACTCATCTTTGTGACAGAAAACAACGCTCTTTGATGACAATCAAAGCTCTCAAATTCTTTATCATCGGCACCATCATCCTCAATTCCATTAATCACACAAATCATCATTGTCGTCGAGGAGAATCGTCAGAAGTGAGTCCACGTTCATCTTCAACCTCGCGTCAACACATCTCCGAATCTGGATAGCAAGTGGAATTGGGAGTTTATTTCTTTCTCTTGATGAATTACCTTCCAATTGTATTATTTGTCTCGTTGATATGTCTGGATAGTGAGGATTACTCTAGGGGAGGGTTGTTCGTAATGGATACAAGCTAGCTAGTATTTCTGTAATTTGAATATGAGAGTTTATCGGATTGTTTCTAGGTTAATGTATAACATTCTATCTTCTCTGTTAATATCATGAGTTATAGAGTTGTTTTGCGAATCTTGTTACAATCAGATCAGATGACTAACAAGAGGTTCAAATTAATCTGAAAATTTGTGGAGAACTAGTCGGATAGATGAGTTTTCCTTGCCATTGCCAATAATTCTTCAAACTTATTCCGCCTATATGTGTTTTGTCTGCTTCTAGATTAGAGCTGGCATGTTCTGATAGGTAAGCTCTTCATTAACTAGGATTTAGAATCAAAGAGAGTATAATAATTGGCCAATCCGTTTCTCATAATAAAATTGTAGGTATTGCTAAATTTATCCAGTAAAGAACAACCCTAACCCGGAGGTCCATTCATTTTATCAATCTTATCATTTATTTTCATTAATTGTTCATTTAAAATTTGGTTTGGCTTTAATTTAATTCAATCACAAAAATAATTCACAACCCCCTGAATTTCCAGTTTTCTTAGGAGTAGTCTTATTTTCTTTAAAGTCTCGTGGATTCGATACCTAGTTACTTAATTTCTATACTATAGTGACCAGGATTTTCGTAACCCGACAGGCTTTTTGATTTATTAATTTCTAAGTTTAATTTATTAGTTTTAGCATATCAATTTCCCTGTTTGCACACAGATTTGACAGGTGGTGCGTCGACGAGTAGTGCGGTTACCAGAGGAACCAGGGTTGGGAGGACGGGTTTGATTGGGCCAAGAACCAGTGTGGTTGACAGTGTGAGCAACAACAACGGATGGTGGAGCAGACGGATTGGGAAGGGGCAACAGACCGGTTTGACGATTGTGTTCGTCCTTGAGACGGGCTTCTTCTTGAAGAAGTAAGACGACCAGGTCATCAATAGTGAGGTCTTATGTTTTCACTACAAAAGCAGCGGTGAAGGAACCATAGGATGAATCAAGACCGATGAGAAGATATCCGTTGAGATCTTCATCAAAAATGGCATTGTTGTTTTCAGCCAACGTATCAGCAATAGTGCGTTTCTTTTCGATGTACTCCATCATGGTAAGTGATGCTTTGGATAAGAATTGTAGTTGATTCACGGCCATCCTGCGTGCGCGAGTGTGAGCTTGATAGGTACGAGCGATGGCGAGCCAGGCCATTTGGGAGAAGGTAGAGCGGGCAACTAGCGTAAGGGTGCATTCCGACAGTGTGGATTTAATCCAAAGGAGAACAAATCGACCACGTTTCTTCCATTGAGTGTATCAGGATTTGGAGTGGCAACACCGTCTACAGGAACAAGAAGTTTGGCAAGGTTTTTGGGTCGAGAATGTGAGATTCTAGATCAAAGGTTTCCAAAGCGGAGATGACAGTAGTCTGCCAAAGGGAGTAGTTATCATGATCTAATTTGATGCTTATGGAAGGTATCTGAAAACTGAGAGAAAATGTGTTAATGGTGGATGTTGTTGTGGCAACGGCCAGTAGTTGTAGATTGGTGGGAGAAGTCATCGTGAGGCTTGAAGGCGAACCAACGGGTTATTGGATTCTTTTTTTGGAAGCAGCAGAACAAATGTGAACGTAAAAGACCCAAATCATTTTGTCATAGCCACTCATAATCAACTACCTTTCCTAGCACTATGTTCGATTCTAAGACATCTCTCTGTTTAAAAGTGGTTCCTTACTGAGAAGCTTATTTTCTTGAATTCGCTTACCTTTTTTCGTAGCAGGCGGTGTGATTGTGGTTTTACGTTTCTTGGAACTGACAACGGGAAGTGTGGTCTTGGAGGATAGAGCACCGCGCTTCAACTGATTACTGGTTCTGGGCCGTGCACGAGAAGTCAAAGCCACCGGGGAGTCAAGAGGGTGAGATTGAGTGTCAACAGTTGTTTGAGACTCTCCAGAGCGAGTCGGCGCATTAGCATCTGACAGGGAGTGCATAGGTGATTTTTTAGAGTGAGTAACATAATGAACCGGTTGGTCAGTAGTAGGTTTTTTTTAGAGGAAGTAGGTACCGGTACTTCGTGTGGTGAAGGAGATTTTTGAGGCGACCCGGTTACCGGAGGAAGAGGATTGGTGGGGATGGTGGTAGTGAGAGTGGGAGTAGTCTATTCTTGAGCAATATGAGGTAATAGGGTGGAAGATGCCATGGTAGGGTTAGAAAGTGGAACAGAATGGAAGAACTATTGGAAGAATAGAAAGAGAGGAAGAGCAAACGACGTAAAGAGAAACGAGAGGTGGAATCGAAAAAGGATTCAAAATCATAGAATAAAATAAGGAACTTGGAGAGAAAGACGAATGTGTCTCCTACTCGTATATTTTATATCAAGCGAGAAACAAACTAGAAGAAAGAAGGAAAAATCGAGGAAAATGACAAGAAGGAAGCAACAAAGAAAAAGATAAGCTAAAACGCTAATGAGATAACGAAGTGTGGAAAAGACTGAATAGTGTGTTACTAACTCATAGTGTTGTATGGAACTAAAAACTTATGATGGATTCCACATCCTCGTTAATTTAGACAATAAGGAAAAACAAGTTTGCAAGAACCGTACCTCTATGAGGTGTTGATCATGCCAAGCTCAAAATGAAGATATGTGAATTGATCGCGACTCAAGGGTTTGGTGAAGATGTTAGCCAATTGTGTGTTGGTCGGACAATGAAGTAGTTGAACTTTTCCTTTCTCGACCTGATCTCATAGAAAATGATGTCATATCTCAATGTGTTTGGATCGTGAATGATGAAGTGGATTTTTTGCAAGCTCTATAGGGCTAGTGTTGTCACAGTAAATAGGGACATGTCCATAACTGAGTCCGTAATCTTGTAATTGATGACGTAACTACAATGTGTGTGCACAACATGCAGCAGCGGCCACATATTCGGCTTCAGCTGTAGACAGAGCGACAACTGCTTGCTTACGGGAAGACCATGAGACCAGACTGTTACCCAGAAGTTGGGCTGAGCCTGAAGTGCTCTTACGGTCAGTTAGTGAACCACCAAAATCAGTATTAGTATACACCGGCAAAGTTGTGTCAGTAGCTAGGATAAAATAAACCAAGTGTTAGAGGGCCAGACAAATATCAAAATATTTGTTTGACTGCATTGATGTGGGGAATTTTTGGTGCAGCTTGGAATCGTGCACAGAAACAGGCACTATACATTATGTCGGGACGAATAGCTGTTAAGTATAACAGTGATCCAATCATCCCTCTAAATGGTTTTCATCTGCATCCTCAGCTGAAGACTCGGCTCTAAGTCGAAGTGTGGTGGACATGGGAGTAGGTGATGACTTGGCATCAGTGAACTTATACTTTGTAAGAAGTTCAGATATATATTTGCTTTGTCCAAGATAAGTGTCATCTGGTGTCTGCCGAATTTGCAACCCTAGAAAATAAGTAAGTTCACCCATGTTACTCATCTGAAATTATTTTGACATGAGTTCCTCAACTTCTTTGCAATAGTAGAATTTGTAGACCCAAATATGATATCATCTACATATATTTGAATGAGTAACATCTTAGAGTCCGTGTGCTTTAGGACGAGAGTGCGATCAATGGTGCCTCTAATGAAACCTTGTTGAAGTAGGAAATTTGTGAGGCCTTCATGCCAAACTCTTGGAGCTTGTTTAAGACCATAAAGAGCTTTCTTGAGTCTGTACACATCATTTGGCCGTTCTGGATCTTCAAACCCAAGAGGTTGTGTTACATACACTTCCTCCTTTATGTATTTAAAACTATATTTTTTTATGGAACTGAATAATTTAAAAAATCTAAGAAATGTTTATTTTTTTACATATTTTATATAATTTTAATTTTTATAATATTAATAATTTTTACATATTTTTTTAATTTTTAAATATTTTTAATTTTGTAGTATTTTAAGTTTTTTTGTGAAAATTTTAATACGTAAGGGCATATTGTGAACTCTAAAAGTAAATTGTTAATTAGTAGGGGTATTTTGATCTTTTTTTCTTCTGGTCAATGGCTTCTGTGGCATTTCATGAACTTTTGCAAAAAAGTAGTGGCATTTTGTGACTTCTTTTTGGGGAGGGGGATATTTCATGAATTAGCAAAAAATATATTGACATTTCATGAAGTTTCTTTATTTAACAAACTAATTTGTAATTATAATGATTAGCATAACGCATGAAAAACAATTTTCTGCAAATAAGATATTGAATTTTCTAGTATCTACTAACATACATCATTATTATTCAATAAAAGATAGAATATCTATCACTGAAAATATAAAAACAATAATATTGATCACAAAAAACAAATAATAACATTACTCTTACAATTTATAAGAATTGATGTAATAAAAGCCTCAAAGGGAGGCCTAGATGAAAGGAACTTCCTTTATGCTGGGAAGAAACACCTCCTCAAATCTGTCTAAAAAAAAACTCATAGTATTGGCAACAAAAATACCATTGATGTACCAATCATTTTCAACTCATGAGAGTGACATGATTTATGGCAGTTTGGTAAATAAATCCAAGGAAGCTAATTGGATATTGTGTGTTTGTGTAAAATAGACCAATTCTTGAAGACTTAGAAATGGAACAAAAAAGCTAATCAATTATTTCGTGAAGCAGAAACTCAAGGTATCAGTAGGACAACACGGATACCAATTACGTGTATATAACACTACTTGTTTACAATATTATTAAAGTATTTATCTAAATATAAGAAACAAAAATATGCTCCATGCATACAGTTGATTTCAGGTGTTAGACTTATAATTAGCATACTACAAACAAACTAATTTGAAGTATAATGGGTAACAAATTTTCAACACTACTATTCCATTGATACATTCTACCAAATGAATTATTAAATTTTCGAGTGTTTACTAAAGAAAACTAACATAATCTAGATACTTTTATATGAACAACTGATGTTCAATATTAAAGGACATTAATATCATTCATAAAAAGAAAATAACTATCACCGGGTATACAGAAAATAATATTCATCACAAAAATGAGCAATAATGTAAAATCTTATAATATAAGAATTCAATGTTACAAAATATTGGACCAGCCCACATGTTGGTCCATTAGTCCATAATTTCACTTGTCCACATATCTTGTAATAATGGGCTTTATCACTATTCTTTTACCAGATTTAATCTAGAAAATTACATATTGTGATCTAGTTAGTTTAGATTACTTTTTATCTTTAATTATTTTCTATCTTCATTATGTATATTAACGTCATTAGTTGTTGATCAAATGAATGTATGAAACTCCTTTCTTTTAGTCGAATATTGAAATACCCCGAACTTATTTAGGGTGATTAAATTACACTAATATGATATTTGAGGGCCTATTAGTGCCTAAAGAATTTTCGTAAAGAAAATAAATCCAAAAGAAAAGAGAAAACGCTTAAAAAGCGAAAAATGCTAAAATGAGTGTTATGTGACCGTAGGAGGAATACGACCTCGACAAGGGTTAGATGGATTTCCAGGGCTTATTAATGCCTAATTAATATACCGGAACAATTCCCGAAGAAAACGGATCCATAAAATGAATTAAAAACGCTAATAAAGCTTTAGCGCACATTTTTCGAGAAAACCCGAAAACGTGACTTTGAGTGGTCAAATGAACCCGTAAAAATTATAGTCAACCAAATAACTATAATTAAATGTTAATGGAAGCCTAAGAACCATTAAAATTAAAGAAACGAGAAAAATCCAAAAAACGGGCCCGGTTAATGAATAGTGCTAAAACCGGGTAAATTAACGAGTGTTTTCTGTAAAAGACGAAAAACGCTCCAGCTCATATGTATAATAGGGGCCGATTTTTCATTAGATAAAGCAGCCCCCCTCTCTAGTATTAGCTAGTTAGAAAGAAAAGAAAAGAAGAGAAGGAAAAAGTACAAAAGGAAAAGCACCCTCTCTCTCCTCTCATTTCTTTTCTTTCTTCTCTCTCTCCTTCCTTTTCTCCCTTCCAGTCGATTTTCCTCCTCCTCCCTCTGTTGCTGCCGATTTTGAGTTCTCCAACCAGCTTCCATGGCTACTCTATCTTCTACCTCATGCCCAAGCTTTATTAAAGCTCAAAACACAAAAATAAGTACATATTCTTCATCCCCTCATCAAGCTCTATCATTTTCTCTTTTTAAAATCCCCAAAGGATGAACTTCATCTCCATGTGTTTAGCCCATTTGAAGAGAAGATGGCATATTCTTGAAGCTTGGAGCCTCCCCATTCTTCTAAGGTAAAAAGATTCATCAAAAACCTCATTTTTCTCCACTCTCTTGTGCTGGCCGATTTTGCCCCTCTTTGACACCTTGTTTTCTTCTTGTTTTGGAGCATTGGCTCAACTCCAATGGTGGTGGAACCCCCTTCTTGATTCAAGGGTTAAAACCCTTCTTAAAATCTCCAAAGGTAAACCCTAACTCATGGTGTTCTAAGCCTTCCATTGAATTAGTGTTATTCCAATATTTAGGATTTTAATTATATTCATTTTGTGTCCCTTGAATGTTGGGAATGGAGTTTGGCAAATCCATTGCCCACTTGACCGAAATTGAGGAAGAGGAGAGGAGAAGACTTGGAAAGAGGAACTTGTGAAATTAAGGTAAATAAACTACCTTGATGCTTATCTAATTGTTTTAGAATATGGGATGGGTAATTTAATAAATGAACCCAAATGGTGAGTGAAAATGTGTTTGATTGTGGTTGGTAGGAGTTTGTGAAATTTTGTTTGAATTAAGGGCCTTGGAGCCATGCACTTTATGTTTAGTGCTTATGTTGTTGTTTGATGGGATCTTGAGGAAATATTATGTTCTGGTAGGACCCTTATGGGTGTGGCTGGTTTAGGATTTATTTAAGTGAAAATCGGTGAGAGTTGATGGATTTGGATATGTTAGGTTTATGGGGAGGTTATGGCAAAATTTGCGTAGAAATTGGGTGTTCTTAGGTGACTTAACGAATTGGAAAGGTTAGGTGTTTATTGTGTTGATTAGAGTAAAGTAATAACCTTGAGATGAGGTTTGGAGAACTAGAAAGAGAGGGTGTAAAATCTGTAGCATAATGAGGTTGGTAACTTGGAATTCCTGGAAAAAAAAGAGTTAGTGTTTATAGTCATGGAAATGGAGGATGGACTTGGGTATAGTTAATGTAATTGTCTAGGATGAATTGGGAATGGTCAAAATAGGTGAGAACAAGAAATAAACCACCAAGAGGAAGTTAGAAATGCACAAGTGCGCAAAGTGTAAAAGTGAGGATGGAAATTTGTTGAATTTGAGCAAGAAGTTGAGCAAGGATTAAACCAAGGGTTTGAAGAGGTTTAGAGCATGTTTTAAGGTGTTTAAATATGTAGGAAACTTGTGGAAAGATTAGGGAAAGATTGAGTGTGGATTAAGGGTTAATTTGGGGTTGAAAAATTACCTTAGTAGCAGGTTTTAGCTGGGTCTGGGACTTGGTCCTTGGACAAAGTCCCGGACCACCCTTAAATTTAGGCCGAGAATTGCTGTCCACCATTGGTCCGGGACCTAGGCCAGGTACAAGGTCCCGGACCACTCATAAAAATCAGCCGAGAGTGAAGATAAGTATTGGTCTGGGACTTTGGGTCCAGACAAGTCCCGGACCACCCCCAGAAATCAACCTTGAGTGTTTTAAAGTGTCAAAATGATGGAGGATTGATTGGAATTGGTTTTAGGAGTTGTTGAGGCCTTGTTTGGTGACGTAAAGGTCCTAAGAAGCATAGACAAGTGTTGGAAATGAGTGAGAAGTAAGAACATGAATTGACACATGAACAAACTAAGGAATAACGGGATAACAGGGTTAAATATGGGAGTACTAGTTTTACAAACCGTAACACCTTAATGTTAATAGAAACGTTTGAATGTTATCAGTGGAACAAGTGTGAACCAAGGAACGTGAGGCCACACGGTAAAGCTAACCCCGGTGAAAGGTATGATTTTCTCATGCCCCGTATGCTAACGGTGTTACTCTGATTTGTGTGCTTGTGTGTTTGTGTGATCACCTAAGCAAGATAAATGCACGAATCAGATTGTTTGCACCTTATTGTGCTTGTTTTGTATTGCTCCTTGTTGGACTGTTTATTAAATTGAAGTTTGTATAATTCATGAAATGCGTGATTGTGAATGAAGTGCTTTGATGTGAATGTGCACTGTGTTTCGACTCATAGTTGAGTCTTGTTTGAGTAGTGACTCGTAGAAAGAGTCATGTTGCGAATTAATGAGAACGTGGAAACACACTAAAACTATCGAACCAAGAAACGATAACGCAAACCAATGAACTCACTAGAACGTGAGAGAATTATACGGGAATTAGTAAACTCCCGATAACGGTTAGAGAACCGAATTGACTTAATCCACAAAACAATTAATAGTGGAAGTATTTTAAGGAACCTCTACTTAGAGGATTTAATGAATGCTCAAGACATGAACCTTGAGAGGAGTAAAGAATGGTAAGGGATCACCAAACCCCTTAGAGAGATAGTCAAACCTCAATAAGAGGATCCGACTAATATAAACAATGTCCCGAACATGAGAGTATTCGATAAGTTGGGTAAAACCTTAAATCTGAGAATACTAGACATTGAGTGTAACACCCCAACTATAAACTTCACACTTAACCAGTAATTGCAGCGGAAGATACACCATAACACTAATCAAAAGGGGCGGTGTTACATGCCGTTAGCCACCCACGTGGCTAACAAGGCTAATATTCACACAATGTACCGGTCTGATGTACAAGATTACCAAGCACTACATTTACAATCCGTTATAAACTGAATACAAATACAATTACAATCCAAACTGTACGAGTATATTACATTCCATTACCGATAACAAGTTCGGTCTCCCTTTACTAACAAATACACCTAACACAACGTACACTACCCATCTCTCCGCCATTCCCGTCCTACTCTCGAACGAGGGCAACTTCTTGTACTTGAAAAGTAATGGGTGGCCCCAAAGGGGCTCAGCACCTTTGCTGGTATGGTAATCGTGTAGCCCACATACTACCGGGCCACGCACAACTATTTGTCGTCTGAGCATGCGGTTGATTATTTTTAAATCATGCATGAAAAACGATAAACACACACTAAAAACAACAGGTAATCAACACAGAATCACGGTTATCAAGTATAACACATTAACGTTTGTTAGATCACATTATTGTGTTCTTTAACCCTTGAGGGTTTCTACCTTAATGGAGTCAACTTCTTATTAGACAACGCATACCCATTTAATCGGGTTAAAACTATTTACTACTTATATTAACATAGGGTTGATTTCGGTGATCAACGTACACAACATAACATCACACATCACTTAATAACATATTCACAACACAACTCAGGAACGCGTCTCGTGAGGACTTGGTCCGAAATAAGAGTTAGCCAATTTATTAGAGCCTAGAGAATATTGCCATTCCTATGCTGAGCTCATTACATAATAACTTATTGTTCTTCTTAGAGAACTTATACTTTACTTCGGATGTGTCGGATATAATATAGTGTAACACCCCAACTAACAACAACATACTTAACAACAAACTGCAGCGGAAAATATACCTCATCACGTTACTTAACTCATTGGTGTTACACGCCGTTAACCACCCACATGGCTAACAAGGCTAACATTTACACAATTGTATCGGTCTGATGGACTAGATCCCCGAGCAACTACACAATACCGTCTCCTTTACCACTACCAACATTCATTATACAAATACCTTCCAACTGTACCGAGTATTTACAACTAATGCCGAGAACAATTTCGGTCTTACTACACCTACAGATTACAAGTAATTACATCAATTACCCGTACGCAACAACTACCCCGTCCTACTCTCGAACGGCTCCAGCTCCTTGTACCTGAAATAGAAAAGGAAAGAAAGGGTGGCCCCCCAGGGGCTCAGCACCTTTGCTGGTATGGTAATCCCGCAGCCCACATGCTACCGGGCCACGCACAACTACTTGTCGTCTTAGCATGCAGTTGATTACATTTAAATCAAGCATGTAGATCACAACCTTACAACACAATACGTTACACAATAATGGGCTCAACAACAACAGTACATTTATACTTAACAACCCACTCCATGAGTTCTTCAACCCTATAGTATTTCTCCTATAACGGAGCTATTACTCCAATAGACGGCACTTACCCACTATCGGGTTTCTACAAACGTCTCTTTTACATACTAGGAATCATATCCATGATCCTCACATTTCACTTCTAAGCACATATAACATCACATCGTAATAACTTTGCAATATATCAATAACACATACATAACGGGTACGGATCTCTTAGGAACCGGCCCAAACATAGTTAATACACTGGTGAGCCTAGGGAAAGTATCACCCCCATGTTAAGCTCGTTATAAACACTCATTACCGCCCTAAGTCGGACGAGTAACTTACCTAAAGATGGATCGGATTTAGTGACCCGAACACACCACACAAACACATGTTCCCCCTAAACCGATCATAAGTCAGAATAGCTAAGCTTTGGGATAAGCTAATGGGAGATCATAACCCGTGAGGGAAACAACCATAACAGAGAGAAGGGTAAAGCTAAAAAGGATACCCACTCCCAAACAACGCGCGACCGGCCTAACCGGATTCCTCACTACTGTTAGTACATACTTACTTTTAGTTATTAGTTAGAACCCCACTACGGAGTCTATCGTACCTACACACCATACAGTATTACTTTTGGGTTAAACATACAAGGGAGATCCCTACATTCACATACACATACCACACATTTAACTCACGCATAGCCGTGGTTAGAACGCCCCATGGTTCGGGTCGTTTAATCCGAATACCAAACTCTCATGTGATCCTAGACTCAGTTAGTTAAGGTTTAACACCTTCGAGGTTAAATGGTATCGGAACTAAACACGCCACATATATGAATTACTGTAAACTCATTACATGTTTTGTCTTACAACGTGGCAAACATACAGAAAAACACATTGGCATACAAGCCGGTGTAATCCGGTAGGACACAGGTTGCAAGAAAACCATACCTGTCACCAACGTCCACTCTAACGTGTCGTCTTAAGTTTCTTGAACAGTTCTCGAACAACTGGCAACATTACATTTACTTTTATCAACATCGGGGTAACATGTTTGTTTAAAGTCTAACGCTCATAACTTACCCTCGTTAACTAGTTAAACAACTTGACATTTTTAACTTGTTTTACTTTCACATTTTATTACAACTTTTCACCCACTTGGTTGTCTTTATAACTCACCTAACATGTCCTTAACATTTTTATAACATCATTACTTATCAATCCCCATCATTACACATCATTTTCATACCTTAAACAACATTTTTAGAGTGGTCCGGGACTTGGTCCTTACCTTAAGTCCCGGACCAACACTTACAGAAACTCTCGGCATGTTTTGACAGGGTGGTCCGGGACCTTGTACTCACCCCAAGTCCCGGACCAAGACAGTCTTAGACTCTCGCCAGTTTTTCATATATGGTCCGGACACCAAAACCTAAGTCCCGGACCTCTGTAACAGAATCCCAAATTGACATCAAGTCTGCTTCATCTATTATCTTCATCCATTGATTACCCAACCTTCACACATGAACTTAGGCATATCTAATACCAAAATATCACTTTGATTCACCTTAAAAATTACCCAACTTGTTACTCATTTTTCTTACAAAATATCTTAACACTTGTAACATTTCTCCTTTGGTTTTCTAAGTGGTGTTTCACCTATAATGACTCATACCAAAATGTTTCCTTACCATCACAACATCATCTTCCAAACATCTTTTAAACACTTAAAACTTCTTGTTCATAACCAAATTTGCCATAGCTTCCTTTGTATACTTCTCACCAAAACTACAGTTTTTCACCTTAATACAACCCAAGAACACTTAATCACTCAATACACATCCTTGTACACATGGTTTTTCACCCATTAATCTCCAGGCATACACCTTCACCAAAGACACCTTCATTACACACAACTAAACCTCAAGCTACACTACATCACAATATAGTGCATAAACTTAAATTGCTTGGCACTTAGGCCCTTAAATAACATAAACCTTAAACACTGAATTTCCACATAATAATTGCCTTTGACCTGCAAATACACCCAACATCACATATGCCTTTAATAAACTCTTTGAGAGCATTTTACTAACTCATTTCCCATTGGCTCTTTAGGTATTTTATTAAGCAATCTCAAGCTCAATTTTCCTAAGGCATTTAAACCACATTAGGTTAACACATTTACCTCTTTTCTTTCAAGATTTTTACTTGAACACTCTTGTTCTTCCTTGGTTGGAAATCGGCAAGAGGACTTGGCTACTTGTCAATGTTCTAGCCAACACACAAATAAACCAATGAGCATTCAAGCTTCATGCTTAAACTCATTTACAAACCCTAGGTTAACATAAGTGTTTTAATACACTAGAACTTGATGATTACCTTTGGAATTTGAAAGAGAACTTGAACAAGTGGCAAGATAGGAATCCTCCTAGCCCTTTGAAGATTGGAATGGAGCTATGGAAGAACAAGAGAAGACACCAACACTTGGTGAATTTTCGGACAACACACAAACAAGAGGAAATGGAGTTTTTCTTTGACTTTCCTTACCTTGAAGCAAAGGAGTATAACAAGGCATGAAAACATGAGCTCAAGCTCCTTCAATGGAGAATCTCCATGGCACCGAAATGAGGCTTTTGAAGATTTGAAAAGATAGAAGTGTAGAGCTTGCTCCAACTAGAAGAATGGTGGTCTTGAAATTGAATTTGGATCATGGAGCTAGAAGTTACAAGCATTCAAAGATGGAGATGTGTTTTGCTGTAGCAAAACCGATGGAGCAAGGAGAGATGAAGAAATCGGTGGAGGTAAGTGGGAAAGAGAGGAATGATTGAATGAGTGATTCATTGAGATATTATGTTAATAAAGTAGTATAGTATTTTTTATGTCTTCCTTCACTTATTTGATTGCAGGTGGTGGTGACTCACCTTACAAAAACCGGCCCCCATATATTACTTAGGGGTGTTTTGGTCTTTGTTAACTCATTTAATTACTTAATATACATATGTTACAAACTAGCTTATAAAAGTCACTATTCATAAAAACAAGGCACATAACTGTGAAATTTTTGGTTTCCCATTGATTTAGGATTCCTAATGTGATACTAAGTAGTACACATGTTAATTAAAGAGTAATGATGGACATCTAGCCATTCAAAACCCATTTACAAGACAATTTTTCAAAAATGTGCTTTAAGGCTCCTTAAAGCACATTTTGTGTTTAAACTTGTTTTCAAGCTTGGTTTTCTTTGGTAATTGGTTTAATATGTCTATTAACATATAAATAGGTCTGGGTAAGCTCATTAGGTCTTAACCAAGATTATCCCAAGCTTAGAGCACATTTTGCCCTTATCGACTTTAAGGTAATTAATTGTTTAATATGGTTAAAATCGTTCACTAATATTTCTAAGGCATTTTTTAGCCTTATTATCCATATCTTAACATTTAAACAACATATCAAGGTTTGGGGTATTTCAATCTACCCCCCTTAAAAGAACTTCGTCCCCGAAGTTCACACTTCCCACATATCATTGGATTAGAATACGGAAATACTTGTATAATAAAACACTTCCATACCAAACATACTTTACATCACAGTCCCGGACTTGACGGTCCGAGTAACATATCCACATCCATACATCACAACATACTTACATAGTAACCTCGGACTTATGGTCCGGGTACCTTAACAACATTTGCACATACATAACAACCCTTAGACTCTCACGTCTGGGCAACACAACAACATTTAGACTCATAGGTCTCGATAACATAACATTTCGACTTAACCACGTTAGGACTCAAGGTCCAAATGACATTTTTTTTTTACACATTCCACACAACATGTCTTAGCATGTATAGCAACTAAAAATTTCTTTACATACACTGTGCCCCGCAGAACGGTCGCGATGGACACATATTGTCCCCGTTCCTTTGGGAGGTCAAAACAATCACTTAAATTTAAAATTTCCTTGTGAGGTTAAGTAAGAGAACTTACTATGTAAGGTATCTATCGACGTTTTTATAAATACCGATTCAAAATCCTTTTGAAAACACATACAACTCCAAGTCCAACTTATGCTCTTTATTCCTTTCCAGCGTGGTTATTTGTGACCACTTGTAGGGAGCTTCAAGAATCATCCAACCCTGATGTGATCAGCATCAATGTTGAACTATCCTTCCACCCCAATTTGTGTTCGGCTTCCCTTGATCGCATGCAAATCAAGTTCCACCTCCCACTTCATTTTCAAACATCAACTAATACACTCATTTGCCATTTTCTATCTTTTGTTTTCTAGTCATAGTCATTACATCTCCAAGGATAGAACTGTCTATCAGTCATCTCCATTCACTTTAATCCAGTTACCTAGGGAATCTTATTCTCACTAGGTTCTATGTCGGTTTCATACCCTTTCATAGATCACTATATTGTACATATACATATATTTTATCAAAATACAACACACAGTTTTACATTTAGTATCATATGAACATATACTGTCGGGGTTTTAGTTCCCCGGGAGTTTCTTTACTCCCACACTTGTACCCTCACACACAACTGTTACCAAAATAAACACATTCATCACAATGGTATTCGCATCTTCTGTGCGTAATTACCACAATTAAACCATGAACGTATGCGTATGTTTATGTAACACACACACCAATCACCAAAACAAATTATTTTGTGCTATGCACACCCTAGTTCACATACACTTGTACGGTAATAGACACTAAGTGGTTTTGTGCTCTACCCCCCTTAAAAGGGATTACGCCCACGTAATCAATCACTTACTCACTGTGTTATAACATTCTACCGTCATGAAGTGTTTAATCTCCACGCGGTTTATTAATCAATGTATTCCGGTTTGAGGATCTTAGCCATATTGGCGGTTTAGTCCCTAACCAAGAATTCTCTTTAGAGTTTATTTAATTCATAACCAGTTTCGATTCTGGCCTGTGAAACTTCTAGGCGTTACTAACTAGCCATTCACTCATATTCACAACGTACATCCAGCACTTGAATCGCTGGCTCACTAGTTTCTGCTATGCGATTCTTGGTAATTTAGAACTTAGTTGTTCATACATTATTCCTACTGTATTGTACATTCCCGATTATCACCCTTATTAGGTAATAACGGTTTCTCAACCGACGCGTGGTATTTCTTACCACGAGCGAACTCGGTGAGTTTCAACTTTCTATCCATTCCATGATAACTTACTGTACTCACCATGATTTACTTGATTTCTTCCGACTACTATCGGTTGAATTTGAGCTACTACCTAATATGTAGTATTCTCTCAGTCATTTCCAACAACTGTGGTATATTCCATACCAATATTTAACATACTGTGTAACTATACCTATTGTGAATCAAGTATCCTTCATTGATACGACCTTGCATTTCCTATGCTTCGGTTTATCTGTTATAATATTCTTTATACTTCTACCACAATTGACATCCCGAATTTCTACTATCCCCTCGATCTATTACAAGAGCAATACCAAAACACTCAGTCATACAGAGTGCAGAGGCGTAAACTCTTGACAGTAAATCTCTTATGCGATTGCGAGGGATTCACACTGTATTCCTTATCACATAGTCAAGTACTGGCTTGTTGCCCAGTCTGTATGTCATCACTTATCTTACATGTTCACTGTTCTAACTCATAACTGTGCTTGTTACCATGCAACGGTCGCTTACTGCGCACCGTGCGGTTACTCATTGTATAACATCAACTCACACTACATCAGCTATTATATTAGCTTCCGCCATTACACTGTGTTTCGCCATTATTTGGCTGATTACTGGATACTCTATTCTTCGAGTCTTTATGCTCCTTGAGCGCGTTCATTATACATTTAGCATCACACCCTCTGGTGGTTGCTATTAGACTTATTCTTCGGTCTCCACAACTGGTACGAACACTCCATTTGTATCGACTACCAATCTCTGGGTATAACAACATGGTCAACCCTTAACATATTCCTGAACATAATCCATACCTACTACCGCTCTGGCGGTTTCACAATACTAAGAGGTGTCCCCACTCTTTAGCAGTGGTTCGTTATCCGCTTTATTACTTATATAACATAAACTTCGTAGTCAACAAAATTCACTTATGACATTTTACTTGTGGCTTATAAGCCCTATTGCCTCGAGCTCTGCTATAGGTTGTTCACTCATTTACTTCTTCGAACAATATTACACGGTTTACAGGTTGTATTGGGCTCCATGACAAGGTCGTTATTCCTTTCATGGGTGTCCCTTCAAGGATGTCAGACTTCCTCCTGACGCCTTAGATTAAACTGGGTGGTAGTTTCAACCCCCGCGTTTCTGTCACGTTATTCCGTTCAACCACTGTTGATCCAAACACCCCTTTAAGGACAGCTCCTGGGTGTTACTAGGTTATGCCATTACATCTGGCTTTTACTTATGAGTATTTAATTAACTGCATTTCCTTGCGTTCTTGACTGGGTTAAATATTCTCTTTAGTGAGACTGATATCTCTAGTGATCATCTTGGGAGTCTCGTCCCGATCATTGTACATTAATATCCATATAGGCATCTGCCTCACCATCTTAGGCTGGGTACTACTCCAGCTATTACATTCATCCCTCAGGATTCTTAAGACATATTCCATGTCCTTATTTACCAACTAGTGCACTTCGCACTTGTTCACCTTTAAACGTTTCCTTAAAATGAATTCACTGATTCTTTTAGTTTTATTGACCTTACTGGTTCCATTACTTCTACCATTCTTGGTAATTTCTTACTTGTCTGACTTTTACTTCGGACCGTAGTATGGAGTCGACTACTTCCCGTGTTTCAGACTCCACTCGTATACATATGTGGGGTATCCTGTTGATACATTGCTACTTACCCGGTTAACCTATAAAAGGTCTGCCAGGCCCACAAGCTCCTATCGGAGTGCGGTCGTCCCACAATTCAGTTGGTACACTCGTAGTGTCCGTCACGCGCCTAGGTGAAGTATTCTGTTGTCAACTCCCTTATATTATCCTGTGATAATATGCATTCCGTGCTTCCCGATCTTAATCAAGGGAAGGTTTATCCACTATTGTATTTTTTTATGGTCTCCATCCATTCCCTCGGGTTGCTACCCTTGGGTTTACCGGTTTCCATCCGGTTATTTAAAGTCACTGGGTATAACTTACCTACCATGTGGCACTGAGGCCGGTGTAGGTCTCCTGGTCTGGTTTCAAGGAAGTTGGAAATAAATGGGTTTGAAAAAAATTTGGTTTGAAAAAGGTTTTGAAGATGAATTTAAGTCTAAAAGATAATTCTCGTGGCTTCACAACTTTTCCTTGCTTTAGCCAAGTCTAGCTTCTTGCTGACTGGTGTACTTCCAATTGCAGAGGTCGGGCTGCTAAGCCCTTCCACAACTATGCTGGTCTCACTTAACTTCACGGTACTTTACTAAGTACCTGTAGTTGTTTAAAGTTTCCCGTACAGCTTGTTATAGCAGCACTTGCCATGGCAAGTGCGCCATACAACTGGCTATCAGTTCGAAACATGGTTGGGTATTGTTTCCGCACTGACATAGTGGCCTTGTTGGCCCTTACTTATCTCACACCTTAACAATAAATCCTCTGGGCACTTCACGCTGTCTTCACATGATGGCCATTAACTAGGGTGTTTCCCATTCTGGGAGACTCCTTTTACTTAGTATTACATCCTCCTCATACTACGTTGTAGTTCCTTATTCGGTCGGTATACCGTTGGTGTATTAGTTAACATTGTAGTCCCGTAGACACTTGTCTCGGGTTTCATTTCCTCACTTCTTGCCTGTTGCACGCTTGGTGCGTTGCAAGCTGGTTGTTCTCGACTGCTCGGCATGTCGATCCAGGTTGCTGGAAATTCTATTCTCTTATGCGCATGATTCTTCACTTTTCGCTACCTTATGCGGCAGACATTGTTAAAATGGGAACCGTCTTCGGGATTCACACCTTTCGGAATCTACCGTATGACAGGCTCTCCGTACTTATAAGGACATTTAAATGCAGCCAGGTCGGGTATTCCCGAGTAAGAGGGGGCTTCCATCTCTCTGGCGTTCTTTCCCAGTTATAATCAGGGATTGTGGAGGGTGGGATGTATATGGTAGGTTTCCAATATTCACTGGTCCTCCTAGCTAGCGTATCTCTCACGCTATCACTCATCCCCTAACCCACATGTACTGAAATCCTAACTCGGTACTTCCTAAGCTCGGTAATTCAGTCATCAGAGCGACACTTCGCTCTGATACCACTTTTTGTAACACCCCAACTAACAACAACATACTTAACAACAAACTGCAGCGGAAAATATACCTCATCACGTTACTTAACTCATTGGTGTTACACGCCGTTAACCACCCACGTGGCTAACAAGGCTAACATTTACACAATTGTATCGGTCTGATGGACTAGATCCCGAGCAACTACACAATACCGTCTCCTTTACCACTACCAACATTAATTATACAAATACCTTCCAACAGTACCGAGTATTTACAACTAATGCCGAGAACAATTTCGGTCTTACTACACCTACAGATTACAAGTAATTACATCAATTACCCGTACGCAACAACTACCCCGTCCTACCTCGAACGGCTCCAGCTCCTTGTACCTGAAATAGAAAAGGAAAGAAAGGGTGGCCCCCCAGGGGCTCAACACCTTTGCTGGTATGGTAATCCCGCAGCCCACATGCTACCGGGCCACGCACAACTACTTGTCGTCTTAGCATGCAGTTGATTACATTTAAATCAAGCATGTAGATCACAACCTTACAACACAATACGTTACACAATAATGGGCTCAACAACAACAGTACATTTATACTTAACAACCCACTCCATGAGTTCTTCAATCCTATAGTTTCTCCTCTAACGGAGCTATTACTCCAATAGACGGCACTTACCCACTATCGGGTTTCCACAAACGTCTCTTTTACATACTAGGAATCATATCCATGATCCTCACATTTCACTTCTAAGCACATATAACATCACATCGTAATAACTTTGCAATATATCAATAACACATACATAAGGGTACGGATCTCTTAGGAACCGGCCCAAACATAGTTAATACACTGGTGAGCCTAGGGAAAGATATCACCCCCATGTTAAGCTCGTTATAACAACACTCATTACCGCCCTAACAGTCGGACGAGTAACTTACCTAAAGATGGATCGGATTTAGTGACCCGAACACACCACACAAACACATGTTCCCCCTAAACCGATCATAAGTCAGAATAGCTAAGCTTTGGGATAAGCTAATGGGAGATCATAACCCGTGAGGGAAACAACCATAACAGAGAGAAGGTAAAGCTAAAAAGGATACCCACTCCCAAACAACGCGCGACTGGCCTAACCGGATTCCTCACTACTATTAGTACATACTTACTCTTAGTTATTAGTTAGAACCCCACTACGGAGTCTATCGTACCTACACACCATACAGTATTACTTTTGGGTTAAACATACAAGGGAGATCCATACATTCACATACACATACCACACATTTAACTCACGCATAGCCGTGGTTAGAACGCCCCATGGTTCGGGTCGTTTAATCCGAATACCAAACTCTCATGTGATCCTAGACTCGGTTAGTTAAGGTTTAACACCTTCGAGGTTAAATGGTATCGGAACTAAACACGCCACATATATGAATTACTGTAAACTCATTACATGTTTTGTCTTACAACGTGGCAAACATACAGAAAAACACATTGGCATACAAGCCGGTGTAATCCGGTAGGACACAGGTTGCAAGAAAACCATACCTGTCACCAACGTCCACTCTAACGTGTCGTCTTAAGTTTCTTGAACAGTTCTCGAACAGTTCTTGAACAACTGGCAACATTACATTTACTTTTATCAACATCGGGGTAACATGTTTGTTTAAAGTCTAACGCTCATAACTTACCCTCGTTAACTAGTTAAACAACTTGACATTTTTAACTTGTTTTACTTTCACATTTTATTACAACTTTTCACCCACTTGGTTGTCTTTATAACTCACCTAACATGTCCTTAACATTTTTATAACATCATTACTTATCAATCCCCATCATTACACATCATTTCATACCTTAAACAACATTTTTTAGAGTAGTCCGGGACTTGGTCCTTACCTTAAGTCCCGGACCAACACTTACAGAAACTCTCGGCATGTTTTGACAGGGTGGTCCGGGACCTTGTACTCACCCCAAGTCCCGGACCAAGACAGTCTTAGACTCTCGGCCAGTTTTTCATATATGGTCCGGACACCATTCCAAAACCTAAGTCCCGGACCACTGTAACAGAATTCCCAAATTGACATTTTCAAGTCTTGTTTCATCTATTATCTTCATCCATTGATTACCCAACCTTCACACATGAACTTAGGCATATCCTAATACCAAAATATCACTTTGATCCACCTTAAAACCTTACCCAACTTGTTACTCATTTTTCTTACAAAATATCTTAACACTTGTAACATTTCTCCTTTGGTTTTCTAAGTGGTGTTTCACCTATAATGACCTCTATACCAAAATGTTTCCTTACCATCACAACATCATCTTCCAAACATCTTTTAAACACTTAAAACTTCTTGTTCATTAACCAAATTTTGCCATAGATTCCTTTGTATTACTTCTCACCAAAACCTACAGTTTTTCACCTTAATACAACCCAAGAATATTTAATCACTCAATACACATCCTTGTACACATGGTTTTTCACCCATTAATCTCCGGAGGCATACACCTTCACCAAAGACACCTTCATTACACACTACTAAACCTCAAGCTACACTACATCACAATATAGTGCATAAACTTAAATTGCTTGGCACTTAGGCCCTTAAATAACATAAACCTTAAACACTGAATTTCCACATAATAATTGCCTTTGACCTGCAAATACACCCAACATCACATATGTCTTTAATAAACTCTTTGAGAGCATTTTACTAACTCATTTCCCATTGGCTCTTTAGGTATTTTATTAAGCAATCTCAAGCTCAATTTTCCTAAGGCATTTAAACCACATTAGGTTAACACATTTACCTCTTTTCTTTCAAGATTTTTACTTGAACACTCTTGTTCTTCCTTGGTTGGAAATCGGCAAGAGGACTTGGCTACTTGTCAATGTTCTAGCCAACACACAAATAAACCAATGAGCATTCAAGCTTCATGCTTAAACTCATTTACTAACCCTAGGTTAACATAAGTGTTTTAATACACTAGAACTTGATGATTACCTTTGGAATTTGAAAGAGAACTTGAACAAGTGGCAAGATAGGAATCCTCCTAGCCCTTTGAAGATTGGAATGGAGCTATGGAAGAACAAGAGAAGACACCAACACTTGGTGAATTTTCAGACAACACACAAACAAGAGGAAATGGAGTTTTTCTTTGACTTTCCTTACCTTGAAGCAAAGGAGTATAACAAGGCATGAAAACATGAGCTCAAGCTCCTTCAATGGAGAATCTCCATGGCACCGAAATGAGGCTTTTGAAGATTTGAAAAGATAGAAGTGTAGAGCTTGCTCCAACTAGAAGAATGGTGGTCTTGAAATTGAATTTGGATTATGGAGCTAGAAGTTACAAGCATTCAAAGATGGAGAATGACATTGTTGCTGTAGCAAAACCGATGGAGGCTTGGGAGAAGATGAAGAAATCGGTGGAGGTAAGTGGGAACAAGAGAGGAATGATTGAATGAGTAGTATTATTGAGATATTATGTTATAAAGTAGTATATTATTTACTTTATGTCTTCCTTCACTTATTTGATTGCAGGTGGTGGTGACTCACCTTACAAAAACCGGCCCCCATAATTACTTAGGGGTGTTTTGGTCTTTGTTAACTCATTTAATTACTTAATATGACATATGTTACAAACTAGCTTATAAAAGTCACTATTCAAAAAAACAAGGCACATAACTGTGAAATTTTTGGTTTCCCATTGATTTAGGATTCCTAATGTGATACTAAGTAGTACACATGTTAATTAAAGAGTAATGATGGACATCTAGCCATTCAAAACCCATTTACGAGACAATTTTTCAAAAATGTGCTTTAAGGCTCCTTAAAGCACATTTTGTGTTTAAACTTGTCTTCAAGCTTGGTTTTCTTTGGTAATTGGTTTAATATGTCTATTAACATATAAATAAGGTCTGGGTAAGCTCATTAGGTCTTAACCAAGATTATCCCAAGCTTAGAGCACATTTTTGTCCTTATCGACTTTAAGGTAATTAATTGTGTTTTATATGGTTAAAATTGTTCGCTAATATTTCTAAGGCACTTTTAGCCTTATTATTCCATATCTTAACATTTAAACAACATATCAAGGTTTGGGGTATTTCAACCCGATCGGAGTATAGTGTAAATATATTACGACCAAGAGTATCGTACCCAAGGGACTTATAGAAAATTAGTCCTAATCCGGGGAAAAGCCTATTCTAAGACAAGGGGGGAAAAGTAAATGTAATTCTAATCTAAAATAACTAACTAAAATCCTAACTAAATGTATGATTCGGGACTAGATCAACCCCTAGTACCACTGTGAACACTTAATACATAACAAGTCACTGAAATCACCCGAACAAATGAACGTGCCGGATAGTTTATGCACGGCATATTCAAAGACGTTGAATATGCCGGACAGAACCAACCCGGCATTCGACCCTGACAATTGGGGATGAACAATACAGTAAGAATAACAAATGGGGCAATTAAGCTCTACAGTTATTAGAGTTTCGCAGTAGAAACTAGTGAGCCAGTGATTCAAGTGTTGAATGTACATGATGAACATGAGTGAAGGGCTAATTATTAATGCCGAGAAGCCTCACAGGCCAGAATCGAAACCAACTAAGAGTTAAAGCAAACTCCAATGAGAATTCTTGGTTTAGGAACTAAACCGCTAATATGGTTAAGATCCTCTAATCAGAATCCATTGTGTAATAGACCGCGTGGAAGTTAAAACACTTCACGACGGCAGAACATTTTAAGCTAATGTTCAGTGATTGATTACGGGGGCGTAATCCCTTTTAAGGGGTTAGAGCGTAAAGCCGCTTAGTGTGTTTTACCGTACAAGTGTACGTGAACTATGTTGTGCATAGCACAAAAATGATTTGCTATGATGGTTGGCGCGTGTGTTATATAAACATACGCATTCATTCGTGGTTAAATTGTGGTAATTGCGCACAAAAGATGCGAATGCCATTGTGATAGGTGTGTGTATTTTGTTAGCGGTTGTGTGTGAAGGTACAAGTGTAAGGGAGTAAAGAAACTCCCGGGGAACTAAAACCCTGACGGTGTATAAATGTAAAACGTGTATTGTATTTTGATAAAAATATATATATACAATGTTATGGTTTATGAAGGGGAATGGGATTGACATAGAACTTAATGAGAATTAAATTCCCTAGGTAACTTGAATTAAGTTGGATTTGGATGATGACTGATAGACGGAGTTCTATCCCTTGGAGATGTAATGATTATGACTAGAAGGATTTAAAGATAGGAAATGGGATATGCTTGAATTAGTTGTTGGTTGAAAATGAAGTGGGAGGTGAAACTTGATTATCATGAGATCAAGGGAAGCCGAACACAAATTGGGGTGGAAAGATAGTTCAACACTGATGCTGATCACATCAGGGTTGGATGACTCTTGAAGCTCCCTGTAAGTGGTCACAAATAACCATGTTAAGAAAGATACAAAGAGCATAAATTGGACTTGGAGTTGTGTTGCGTTTTCAAAAAGGATTTTCAACTGATATTTCCAAAACGGTCGATTCATATTTTGAATAAAGGCTCCTCTTATATAGTTAACCTAGTAAGGAATATTTTTTGTAGTACTTGCTCACGAGCTGAGGACGTATGAGCCTTTGTCTTCGGACCGGTGACATGGGAAGTATATTTTAAAGATGTATGCAATTGTTTTGACCTCCCAAAGGAACGGGGACCAGAAGGTGTCCATCGCGACCGGGTTCTGCGGGATCACAGTGTATATGTACTCAACATGGGACTGGAGCCCATGGAGAGATGGAAAAGGTATTTCTGTTGTTATACATGCTAAGACATGTTGTGTGGTGTGAGTAAGAAATATTATCTGAGACCTTGAGTCCTAATGTGGTAGTTTCGAAAGTGTTATTTTATTTAGACCTATGAGTCTAACTGTTGTATTGTTACCCGGACCGTGAGTCCGAGGTTATCATGTAAGTATGTTACGATATGGTTATGTATAATGTGGATATGTTGCCCGGACCGTTAAGTCCGAGGTTGGATGTAAAGGGTGGTTGGTAATGGAAGTTAATTTAGGAAGTAATTCCCGTATTCTAATCCAATGATGCGTGGAAATGTGAACTTCGAGGACGAAGTTCTTTTAAGGGGGGTAGATTGAAATACCCCAAACCTTGATATGTTGGTTAAATGTTGAAATATGGCATCTAAAGGCTAAAAAGTGCCTTAGAAACATCAGTGTACAATTTAAGCCATGGTAAACACAATAAAACACTAAGGCACGGTTTGAGCAAAAACGTGCTCTAAGCTTGGGATAAGCTTGGTTAAGACCTAACGAACTTACCAAGACCTCATTTTATACTAATGAACATATTAAACCAATTACCAAAGAAAACCAAGCTTGAAAACAAGTTTAAACATAAAATGTGCTTTAAGGAGTCTTAAAGCACATTTTGAAAAATTGTCTTGTAAATGAGTTTTGAGTGGCTAAATGTCCATCATACTCTTAAATATATATGTGTACTATATAGTATCACATTTGGGTGGCTATATTAATGGGAAATCAAAAATTTCACTTCTAAGTGCCTTGTTTTGGTGAATAGTGATTTTTATAAGCTAGTTTGTAACATATGTTGTCATAAGTAATTAAATTGACAAACAAAGACTAAAACACCCTCATTATAATATAGGGGGCCGGTTTTCTAAGTGTGGTGACTCACCACTCTCTAGTTAATATGATAAGTAAATAAAGAAAACTAATTAAGTTACCTTTTTACCTTATAAAGCATAAAATATCTTCTTAAAGCAAATTCTATCTCATTCTCTCATTTCCCTTCTCCATTTCACACGGTTCCAACTCCTTCTTCCTCCCTTCTTGCTGTTCTCTCACGGTAATACCACCACCACCATTAAAACTCTAGCTTTGACCACTTGTAAAATCTAGCTCACTTGTCCAAATCAAAATAAACACCACCAATCTCTTCCTCTCATCAAGCTCTTCATTCCTATCTTCTTAAAACTTCAAGAGCCCCATTTCGGTGCCAAGGAGTTCCACCATGGAAGGAGCTTGAGCTTGTATTTTGACATATTATTACTCTCCTTTGCTTCTAGGTAAGGAATCTCAAAGAAAAATCATGTTTCCTCCATGTCTTGTTGTTGACCGAAAATACACATTGATGTAGCTCTTTTGTGTGACTTTGTTCTAGCTTCATTCCAACCTTTCATGGACTAGGTGGAGTCCTCTCTTCATAGATATTCAAACTCTCTTCCAAGACCAAGGTAAAACAACTACATTAATGTTTTTGAAACAATGTAAAAATTAGGGTTTACAATGAGATGAAGCTTAAAGCTTGAATACTCATTATGATGTTTGTATATTGTTTAGAACTTGACAAGGAAACAAATACCTTACCGGTTTTATAAGGAAACAAGAAAGAAGTTGTTTGGAAAAGAGGTAAATCTACTAACCTAATGTTGTTTAATGCCTTAGGAGAAATGAGCTTATAAATGCTTATTAAAACTACCTAAAGAGCAAATGGTGAATGACCTAGTAATGTCCTCAAGGAGACTAGTAAAAGAACATATGTCTTGTTGTATGTAATTGCAGGTCAAAGGCATATATATTGTGGAAATTCAGTGTTTATGATTTAAGCACCTTAAGGGCCTAAGAGCCATGCATTTTAAGGGCCTAAGTGCCATGCAATTTAAGTTATGCTTTATATTCTAATGTGGTGTGATTTGAGTAAAGTTGTGTATGAGAGTGTTCTTGGTGATTTAGGTGTTCATGTGTGATTAGTGGTGAAAACAATGTGCTTGGGTGTAACAAAATGCTAGGAGAACCTATGTCGAAATTTAGGAAATGCATAAGTAAGTTCATAATGTCTTAAAGGAATTTTGATGAATTAGGAAGTGTTCTAGTGTGTAATAAGGACTTAGGCATGATCTTGAGGTTTTAGTTATACCAAAGTCATTTTGGACTTAGATTGAGACTTAGGCAAACTTTGGTAAAATAAGGAGAAAGTGTAAGCTTAGAAAAAGAGATTTCAATGATGACATAAAGAGTTTTAGTTTGTAAGAAATGATGTTTAAGTATAATGTTGTGTAGAAGATATGTCTTGGTATAATGGTTAGAATAGGCATGAAACATCACTTAGGAACCTAGGGAGTAGATACTATAAGTGTTGGAGGCTTTGGAGAAGTTTGGCTAAGTGTTTAAGGTTGTAGAAAATGAGTATAATGGCACGTCCGAACTTCCGTCCGAATTTGGAAGCTCGGACATGCCCTGTTACGCTTACAGTTTTCTGGGTTTTAGGTAGTGTCCGAACTACCGTCCGAATTTGGAAGTTCGGACGCACCCATTTCTTTCTCTGGATTTAGCTTCGACCTGTGTCCGAACTTGGGAAGCTCGGACACAAGTTCGGACGCACCTGCTCCTTCTGTTGGTTATTCTCGACCCATGTCCGAACTTCCGAAGTCCGGACACAAGTTCGGACATGTGTCTGATTTCAGTTTATAGTCCCGACTTGCGTCCGAACTTGGAAGCTCGGACACAAGTTCGGACAGGCCACTGTATGGACCAAAAATTATTGTTTTAAGATGGGAATTGTTATCTAAAAATGGTAGTTGGTTAGTAATGATATTATAAGGTTATGTAAGACATGTTAGGTGGGTTTTAAAGGCAATTAAAAGGATGAAAAGTTTGTAACAAGTGTAAAATAAAATAAACTAGTAATGTGGAGTAGATAATATTAATAATGGACTAGTGCGTTAATTAACCGACGTTACTAATGTGTTTAGGATTCTCTCAAGGTGGAAACCAGTCGAGGCAAGGACCGAGTATGGTGGTTTTCTTGCAGTCTGTTGTCTACCGGTTTACACCGGCTTGGGTGTTGTTTGCTTTTCTGTGTGTTATGACCTTATAAGATTAAGGCATGAAAAGAGTTTACAGTTGTTATATATTATGATGTTGTATCATTGTGACTCCTTCCCTTGGTGTGTCTAACAAGACCTAAACACTTACTTGTGTGTGGCTTAACAAAATGTTGTGTGATCACTAACAAGTGCTAACCGGGGGAGTGAGGAGTCCGGTCATGTTCCGGCCACGCGTGTGATGGATGGGGGTCGATGTCTATCCGGTTCGACTCTCTTGGTGTATGTATAGGTTGTATTCCAATTTGGTTTCAACCTTCCCTTAGCTTATCCAAAGCTAGTTACTGACTCACGTCGGGCCACAGGGGCATACGAATGTTGTTTCGGTGTGCTTGGGATTACTATATCCGACACACCTTGGGTATAAGTTAACCGTTCGATATAACTGGACGGTAACGAGGTTGGTAACGAGCTTAACATGAGATTGGCAATAATCTCTAGGCTCACTGTGTATACTAACTATGGTGGAAGGTTCCTTGTGAGAACCGATTTTATGGCGTTATGTATTGTTGTTGTGCTATGCAATTTCCCTTGCTATATGCTATATATATATATATATATAAATGTTGGATGTTTTAAAATGGATGCCATGTTATCATGACAATTGGTTGCGTGTATCCCGGTAGCCGATGGGCTGCGCGTTAACCATACCAGCAAAGGTTGCTGACCCCCTCGGGGGCTCCATATTTTATTGCAGGATGAGGATCGAAGAAGCGGAGTGGCTCTAGATCCTAGGTCGATGATGTACTTTTGGTTGTTTTGGATGTTGAGCCCGGGATGCGCCTGTGCTCCCGTGGCGTTATTTTTGTACTGTTCGATAACAGTGGTGAATGTTTACGGTTGATAGTTGTGATGTAAATTAAATACTCGGTATGGTTGGTTATGTTTATATATGGATGTTAGGTTCTATGCTCGGGAGTCTGATCATCAGACCGATACACTTGTATTTATTCTTCCTAGTTAACCACGTGGGTGGTTAACGGCGTTATAACACCAAAGCGTTTAGTTATTGTTGGTTGGTTGTTTCCGCTGCGATTTCGGTAGTTGGTAGGGGCGTTGTAGGGGTGTTACAGACCCGGCAAGAACGAAATGTGAATTTTTATCCCAGTTTCGAAACCCGAAAACAAGGACTCACTACCCAAATTCGAACCCAACGATCTCTCGTCAGTATTCGACTGAAATAATGAAAATGGATAAGGTTATTCAACTCTTTCGGTGTTGTCATCTACACTCTGCATCTAACAACGGTGACGGACCACTAAGATTCCTTAACCAAAAACACTCTTGTCTTTTGAACCTCAAGTGAAATTTAGAAGATAGGAGAACAAGTAGCGAACCCATTCTGCCTTATATGGAAATCTGAATCTTAGAAAAACTTGGGAATATATATATTGAATGATCAAAGTGTTTACAAGGAAGAACTCATCCCTAACCAAACTAGCAAGGATCTCTACTTCACTACCCACTCAAACAAGGAAGAAATACATGGGGGAGAAGAAGATTAATCAAAAGCCTTAACCCGAAAAGGTAATCTTCTCTTCTTCTTCGTGGATGGATCCGTAGAAATGCCTTGGACACCAACAGATGGAATGTGGCGGAAATGAAGTAATGAATGGAGTGTAATATGATGTTGAAGTGTGTTCTCAAATGATTACATGGGTAGGGTATTTATAGGTGTTGGAAGTGATTCTATGGAAAGACATATCTTAAATGATGTCTTTCCATAAAGACACACCTTCAAGACATGTCTTTTAGCAAAAAGATACCTTTTACCCTAGTTGTATTGGTATGGAAAGACACATCACCAAATGATGTCTTTCCATAGTGTCTTCTCATCCAAAAGACATCTTTCCAACTAAAAGACACCTCTTCACCATAAGACACCTTTTCACCATGAGACACCTTTTCACCAAAAGACACCTTTTTGCCAAGAGACACCTCTTCATCAAAGACACCTCTTCATCAAAAGACACCTCTTCATCAAAAGACACCTCTTCATCAAAAGACACCTCTTCATCAAAAGGCACCTCTTCATCAAAAGGCACCTCTTCATCAAAAGGCACCTCTTCATCAAAAGGAACCTCTTCATGTACTGCTAACTTCTGGTGAACTGAGGCAACTTTTTACTTGTGCCGGCTAGGATGTACCCGGCATAGCACCTTTTCTACTCCACGCTTGTGCCGTGCAGGAGTTAACCGGCCTTATGTCCGGCATTTTGGTCAAAAGTGTTTCCTGCCATGAAAAACATATAAAAACATAAGACTGAACAAATAATACACTTTTACATAATATAACAATAATATTAAACTAACACTTATTTAGATAATATTAATCCTAAATCTAGTACATAAATATGATAAGTCTGCGGGTATCACTCTTCTATCGGCTTGGCCTGACTGGAGAATTCGTCTGGCCCTGTGAGATTGCTGTCATTCTGATTGAAGTAGTCATATCCCAACTGAGCTTCTTTGTACTTGTATTAGCCTGGTTTGACTTCCCACCAATACGGCTCTCGATTGGTGCTGAGGTGGTTGATAATCCTTGACCAACCTTTGATATGAGTATATCTCCTAATTGCATGTGTGTCCATTCCAATCGATCACAATCTTCTCACGTCATCGTAGCCGCTCTCCATTATCAGTAACTATCCTACAAAAACAAAAAATAAAAAATACCAAGTAAATACACAAAATAGAAAATAAACACAAAAATAAAAATTAACTAAATAGAAAAAAAATAAGAAATAAAACAGAAATACAGAAAATTGCTAAAAGAAATAAGTAAAATTAAATAAATTAAATGAAGCGAAAAAAAAGATGAAATGAAAGAAAAACTAAACAGAATTAAATTACTGGAATTTAAATGACAAGGGAATTTAAATGACAATGGAATTTAAATGACAATAAAATAAAGAACGAATTTAAATGACAATTAAAATAAAGAAACTGAAATTTAATTGACTGAAATTTAAATGAGAAAATTTAAATGACAGAATTTAAATGACAGAAATAGATTACTGAAATTTAAATGTTAGGAATTAGATTGCTGAAATTTAAATGTTAGAAATTAGATTGCTGAAATTTAAATGTTAGAAGTTAGATTGCTGAAATTTAAAGGACAATGGAAACTTAAATAACTGGAAATAAATGACAGGAATTTTTAAATGACTGGGAAAAAACAAATGACTGTAAGTAATACGATATTTAAATTGCTAGAAAGATTAATAACAAAAATAGAAACAAAAATTAAAGAGTAGTAAAAGCTAAACAGAAAACATCAATAAGATTAAAAACTATCAATTAACCGTGCCGGAGATCCCCGGCAACGGCGCCAAAAACTTGTGGAGAATATGTGACAACTTCTACAACTTAGGCAGTGTACCTATCGTTTTGCGGATAGTGTTTGTGGGTTGTCGTACTCTTGGGACCTCGCTGTGGATAACGATAGTGTAGTAAATTGACTGAGATTTCTAGTAAACAGATTTTATCATTTTTTAGGGAAAGATGCGATTGAAAACTTAATCTAAACAAAACAGTAATAAAAACAATTAGTCAAAACAGAAAAGAAACAACAATTGTAAATCTTTTGTTTTAAGAAGCATCATGGGTTGTTTGCTCACCTATTTTATCCAATTATATCAATATAAACTTTCCCACTTTAGCAATAAACTCAGGAATCTTAATTAGTTCATTGACCAGTCTTGTACATAACCCAGATTAATTAAACAACAAGCCGTAATTCTTGCCCAGTCATTATAATTTAATCGCTTAATTACCATTCCTATTGGAGACAGATTAACCTATAGGCGAGTCACGCTTCTAGTCGTTAACCCGTTTTGACTTCCTATGTCTAGAACCTTGTCTCAGCATCGCATTTTAACAAGAGAACTACAAATATCACTTTAATAATTGTACAAGAAGATTAAAGCGCATTACGAACAAGAATCAAAATACTGCTTAGATAAATTATAGTGGAAAGTTTACGTAACACAATTATATAAAATAGGCTCGCTTCCAAACTCGAGAAGCTAAGTTATTACTCAGACATTAACAAGGAGGAAATAAAATAAAGATAGAAATAGCCATTATTTTGGAGACTGCCGGAGGAAACGGGACTGCGATTCGCTCCTGCTCCAGCTGCTTTTCCTCTCTTCTTTTAATCCTGGTTCTGCCGAGTGGTGTAATGAAGAATGAAAATAAAATGGAGAAGTGGGGGATAAGAGGATGGAATGGATCGTAGGTGCGGTTTGTATTGTGGTGCTCGATTCTGTTGTGAAGGATGGATCATATTTCTGATGAAGAAGCAGTAGGTTTATATAGAAGAAAGGAAGAGGAAGAAGACAGGCTGGAACACGCGTGAGGAATTTAAGGAGTGCGCCGGCGCCTGATATTGCTGATGGGGTAGATAGATATGTTTGCAGGCGCCGCAAGAAAAATGGGGAAGACGGTCGGCGATGTCGATTTTCTGGATCTGGGTTGCATTTACACGCGTCCTTGTTTGTGTCCTTGCATAAATGGGCAGACGTCTCTATCTCTTGTCCGACCTTATTTGGGCGGACGTCTCTAATGCAGCCTGTCTTCTGTCCGACCAAATATCCACGGACAGGCCACGGACGTGCCTATTCTTGTCCAGCCAAATATACACGGACAGCCATGGACATTTCTTGTCCGGCCATTTTTAATCGGACATAACATGTCCTTGTTTGTGTGTCCTGCCTTTTTTGGGCGGACATAACATGTCCTGGTTGCTGTCTGCCTTTTTTCCACGGACAGGTGCAGATTTGACGTGTCCGGACCAGTCTGGTTCGGACAGGTCGATGTTTCGGACAGTGGTTCGGACGAAAATTAGTTTGCTCCTAAAATATTGGTTTCAACTCCGATTTAAGATCGTTTTTGCCTATGGTTGTCGTCTCTTCGTCTACTTTGCTCCTAGCTTGGTTTTCCTCCTGTTTAACCAATAAATCTGTAAGATAATCAATAAAACATAAACTAGAGGAAAACTAACCAAAGTGGAGAAATGAGCAAGAAAAGTGCTAATATAATATATGAAATACACCCATAAAATATGCTCATTTGGACACTTATCACTACGCTCTGATACCACTTTTTGTAACACCCCTAATCCTAAACCTATAATAACGTCGCAAGTCGTAGCATAATAAATATAATTCGGAGCGGAAAATAAATCTATCTATCATTGGTGTTACACTCCGTGAGTAACAAGGCATCCTAACTCCATCCATCAACTTCAACTCCTCACTGCTGTGATAAACAGATACTGAGCACTCTTAATATTACAAACCAAATCCAAACTGAGCAACTAAATGAAATACAACAACCTCCTTAATACAATACACAATAAAACTTAAAGTGCTTATTGAAACACATCAGCTACCCTGTGCCCCGCACTCCGGCTTGTGTCTTCAGTCAATAACCTGAAATGTTTTGCCCATTGAAGGGCTCAGCAAACGATATGCTGGTATGCTAAATGTAGTCCTAAGTCATCTTGATTCCTTAAGTCGTTTTAGCCATCTTGATATTAGATTCTTTACATGATATACCGGTTTACAATAATAATAGTAATAACTGTAAATGTTAAACAATCACATAATAGTTCACCTGCAAACATCAGTTCATAATAGTAACAACAACCAATAATCACACACCAATAATCCATAACAATAACCAAACAAGATACGCGTATTAATTAACTGTACTTGTTAGTTGGTCACATGACCCTTATCCTTTAAAACCATCCACTTAAACTTTTCCAATTAAATTCCACCTCAGGCGTCATGTTAAGACAACCCTTAATAACTTATTAATGGACAGTAGTCCCCTGGGTTCCATAGGAACCGTTACCAGCTGACCTTATGACCCTGGATAATTTAAATGCCTTGAAAGGCGACCGATCCGGTCAAAACCTGTGCACCAACGGTAGTGCCCTCCGCCATCGTCGAACGTGGACAATGGATTCCTTTGAGTGACTCCCCATAGAAGTCCCTCGTAGTGATCACGATGCGCAACCAGAAAGTCGAAACAGTCTGGATTCCTCTCTTTATAAGTTAGCCCTTTAGTCAATTATACAATATCCAATCCTTGAGTTAAGACTATAACAGTTGACCATCAGTTAGGTTCAATAATACCTAAAGGTCAGTTAGTCTTGTTCCAGTTTAGATGTATAAACTTCCAGTCATAAGACGTTCGCGTAGAATAAAACGCATTGGTGTTGAGCAATACAGTATACAAGATAATATACATAAATCACAGATATCGCTCTTAACAGATTAAACACCCAACGTCTGGACCTTAGGAAAATCCTTAGGACATTCAGACCACACAATTAACATACCGTTCACCGTGATAACTCGCTAGCTTGACAAATTCACGTTCAGTAATTTCTTCCCGTACGCTGTTATATATACATGCAATACCGGGTAACATTAATACCAATATTCACTAAGTATTACAGTACTATCACTACAGAGCTAATACTCGTAGTATACTAACCCCGTATGTTCTTTATTTCCCCTGTTATTTTACAGTGGTTCGAGATAGTTTAACAGTTCGTTATTTTATGTAATATCCACATGTGATAATGAATTTCCATTTTATGATATATCTTTATCTCATTAATCATATGCCCATAATTATTTTTACTTAGTCCATATATCAATATCATTTGGTTATTTTTATTATAACCATAATCATTTTGTAACTTTACATCATACTCCATAATATACCATAATACCTGATATTACCTAGTTTTAATTCCTTTCTTTATTTAATTACAAAACCAACCTTATAAATTTGGTAGTTACATAATATACACATTAACTTTTGTAATTCACTAAATGACCACATATAATTTTCGGTCTTTACAAACTTAATATACTAACTTTTATAAATTACAAATTAATCTCGTAACTCTCGGTTTTCAACATATATTTTCTATATTCACATTTTTACCCCAAAACTTTATATAAGTTACATATTAACTTATAAACTATAGTTTTAATATTTAATTTTCTTAAATAACCAAGTGGACACCTATATTCTTAATAATTTGTATTCACCCCTATTTACAATCGGTTTTACAAGTAAACTTTCATAAATTACATATTCACCCCAAAACTTTTTATAAACTTAACATTTTATGTCATAAATCATTTTAACCCAAGTTTTTGGTCAACACTTTGACCAAAGCCTAATTTCTAATTAATACTTTAATGTACCCAGAAAAATCATATGTATTCTCGGTTATACTCTATATTTTCCTTAAATTACAAAATAGCCCCAAAACTTTATAAAATGTTATTTTAACACTTAAACACTTGTTAAATTCACCAAAATTCATAATACTAATTCCTACCTTATATTATATCATAACTATACCAAATAAACCCTTAAGCTCTCGGCAATTATCATTTGAACACTAAACTTTTCAAAATTTACATTTTAACCACGTAACTTATTAACTAGCCATTTATATACTTGTAGCTATTTTTAATATCCCAAA
The DNA here is from genome assembly GCA_023374045.1 of Limonium bicolor. Classification (NCBI taxonomy): domain Eukaryota; kingdom Viridiplantae; phylum Streptophyta; class Magnoliopsida; order Caryophyllales; family Plumbaginaceae; genus Limonium; species Limonium bicolor. Next base: position 231,347,609 of record CM041778.1, read on the forward strand.
ATTTATAATATAAGCTATATACTTATAACTTCAAAAATCACCAAATAACACATTTTAATTCTCGGCTTTGATTATGTCTTAACATATAGTTTTAAAACTTGATTTATATTTTATAATAAGTATATATAAATGTATATAAGCCATATAACACTTCTAAAAATTATGCTAATGACTTAGAATGATTATAAACTCAAAATAGAGCATTTAACTCCTAGACACTTCGGTTTAACTATATATGTATCATATTTAAATTTTGTGACACAAATTTATACCTTAAGGTAATAATCTTACCTTATATGTTATAAATTATTTCTTGACATTATAACCCATAGTATTTCGGTCTTAATATTACTAAGGCTTATACATAATTTTATACCAAAGTTTGAAGCTTAAATCAAACTTAAACTTAACAAACCTTAATTATAGAAACATACTCCTTAAATCAAGATAATTCTTGTACTTGATTTCTCCTTGAATTCCAAGCTCTTCCAATGGTATCTTTATGAAAAACTTTCGGCCTCCAAGTATATGTTTAGGAGATCCAAGTGTTAGACTTCTAACAAGGATTTATAAGTAAGATTTGGAGTAGTTTTACAAGAGTTTACCTTAGGTATTTTCCAAGGAAATTTCGGTACACCTTGGGATGATTGTAGATCCAAGTTTCCTTCATGAAATGATGAAGAGAACATAGATTTAGAAGCTCTAAATTTTTGGAAATGACTTAGGTATTTGCTTAGGATTTTCAAGCATGAAAATATACCTTAACTTGCTCTTGTTGTTCCTTGTGTTGTTGTTGAATCAAGGTACCTCCTTGGAGCACTTAAGCTTGGCGAATTCTTGTAGGTTTGCTAGGATGATTCTTGCTTCAATACTTAGTAGATTTAACTAGGAAATTTGCATAGAAATGGTGTTAGAGCTTAAAACACCATTAATGAAGCTTTGAAGCTCTAAGGAATAAACTAGCAAATGAAGAAGGAAAAGAGAGGGTAGGAGAACTTACACAATCGGCTGGGTGTGGGCAAATGAGAGACTAGCTCACGTAAGGCTTAAGGAAAGGAATGAAAGGAATTTTCTCTTGACAACAATAATGTCAAAAATTGTCTAGTTTTTTCTTTGTTTATTCATTTGACCCATGGCTCCATAAAATGCCCATAATTGATGCAACTTTCGGCTGATTGTCAAGGAAGAGGGAAGTCTTTGTTTGAAAACTTGAAACAAGAGGACAAGAGCTAAGGTAGGTGCATGTTTCTTTAGCATTTTAAATGTTGATTTGTCCTTGTTTTCCTCTTGTGCGCTCACGGTAATATTGTTGTTTAGGCAACTGATTTTTGACAATTGAAGACATGAGAACATGCCTAGGTTGGTAGATGTTTTAGTTGAATTTTTATAAGGCAATCAAACCTCATTTTCCTACTCGTTTTCGGTAATGTTGTATATAGGTAGGCAATTGTTTTTTGTCAATATTAGATATAGGCACATGCTTAGTTAGGTGGCTGTTTTATTTGACTAATTATGTAGCAATCATACCCCCTTTTCTCCACATGAAATCGGCAGCCACGAGGCTAGTAACATGGGCTGTTTTGTTTGTTTACTTGCACATGTATAAAGCTAGATCTAGATCTAGATTTGTTCTTTATGTATTTTAATTCCCATTACTTTTTCCTAACTCATTCCTTGTTGTTTCCTTGCAGGAAATTGGTAATGGAGGGCTCATTGACTGAGATTCTCATGATATAATATCATATGGTACATGATAAGATGAGTCACCATCTATAAGACATAATTTTAGCTAAAACCTAGTCTAAAATCACCCAAAATGGCGGCCCCTCTCATGGCCATATGGGACTGATTTTTAATTTGATTCCTGTCACACTATATTGTATTAAGACCATATTGTAACATGTTATAAGTCACAACATTTAATTGGTACATTTATACCAAGGTAAAAGATGAAAGTTTCTAAGGTAAAATGCTGATTTTATACTACTTTTTGACCCAAAAATAGGCCCTACTTGTGCTATGAGTTTTGCACTGGAATTAATTGATTTAGATGGTCAATTTATCCCCTTTTAAGATTATCAACTCGTGGCCCCTCAAAAACTTCAAGGCAATAGAGTAGAACGCGTTTTTATGACACCCGAAGGTGCGTTTTTGTGCTTTAAGGATATTTTGGAATATAAGTAGTCGCTACCAGTTCCAAGTGTTTATAAACATTTTTTATAGTCAATATTGATATACTAAGGGTTACATTGAGTTATATGGGGTTATATCAACTCATGACACAATTTCCGGGCTACCGGGACACTCCTGGGGCAAAATAGGAGCGTTAAGAAATTGTCCGAGGATCCTGTTGAATTTTGAAAAAGTAGCTTGAGGGCTCTCTTTATAATGATGAATAATGATGTTAGGAACTCTTAGGATGAATTATATAGGAGTTCGTGCCACCTCGGCACTTCTCCGGGGCATTCCCGGGGGTTTATGGGGCCCCCATCGGGAACCTCCGAGCGCTTTGCGTTGAATTGAAAATCTACCATGAGAACTTCATCTTAAATGTTTAATAAAGTGTTATGGTGCATTTGGAATGAAGTGTAATGCCTTACACCATCCTATAAAGTATTTCCGGGACTTTCGGGCCCTTAAGGGGACTCCCGCGCATTTTGTATTTTTACTCAGTTTTAGATGAGGTCCTGTATTCTAAAGGTCATATAATGATCCTTGATTATCTTCATATGAGGTTTATAGATTATATAACTTGGTTAGCTTAAGGTCGGGCTTTAACGCTCGTTTTTGACCTTAAGGAGTTTAGGTGCGTTTTAACGCCTAAGTGTTTATATACTTTCTTAGGGTTTAATAATCCCCTAAATAATACTTATTTACCATTATTTAATTATTTAATTGTTAGGGGTATTTCACCCTGGGCCCCCACATTACTCTTTAATTGGTTAGCACTGTCGGGCGTTAGTTAGGACAACCCGAAATAAACTCACTTGGACGGTAGTCCCATGCACACGAGGTGCTCATTCACTCTGCCTTTTTTAAAAGCATCCATTAACTGCCTTTTTAAAGGCGCCCATGTTATCTCCATACCCGTCGATCTATCTAGGCTCGAACAGGGTAAACCAGAGTAAGCCCGATCCGGGTTAACTCAAGAGATCTCAACGCGCGACCAGTAGCCAATGACTAACTGGATTAAGGTAAACCATCCACTCATACACTCTCCAACATTTGACTTAGTCAGTCAGTTACCCAGTTACAGTTTTAGGTATGGAGAATATCACTTATTTGTTGGCCGCCCTATGGGTCTTACGCATGCCTAGAATCATTCTAGGTAGTATTCATGTTCGAGTCAAAGCTTTAGGGATCGACAATGTCGTATCCCGTTCCTAACTATTTTTACCTAGGTTAGTATACATATACAATCATAATATAGTGTGTGTTACATCAATTAGCAACAATCACATCACATTAAACGCATATGTGTTTTATATAAGTCGATCTATAGTCGACATAGTACTAGTCCCGAAGGACGTTCGCGCACAATTAATGATGCGGGAATTTAAACAATTACCATCACATAGCACCCATACACAAACACACATCCATATATGCACCGCACTCGTTATACAACACACATATCTGAGCCCGAGAAATTCCTCAGGACATCCAGATCAGACCCCTTTACATACCGTTCACCAATGACCTAGGTTGCGCAGTAGACCGCTAGCTCGTCAAGCGCCTTCGTCGGTGATACGGTCTAAATATCAAACACAACATAAGTCAATCCACATGACTTATTTAAGCTCGATAAATCCGAACAACACAAATAATCCCGACATTTCATCCCCGGATTTCAACAGTTAATTGTTAAAGTGTCGTATAAGAACTCGTCAGTCGTAATACGTATTAATTACCAATGCCCGGGTTTATTTAAATGAGTCGGTTATAAAAATGTCTTAGTTGTAGCATTTTTAAACGTTAGGATTTATTCCTTATTTTTACGAGTATTCGAATATTTATCCACGTTATTACTTAAGTATTAGTTTAATCGTTCGGGTTCGGTATACGAGTATCCTTTATAAAATATGGTTGCATGTGTGCATGCAACGTTAATTCGCATCGCATTATATGCTCATGCACCAACATCATATGGCTTTAATATTTACCCATTTAATATCGTACCATACATTATACATCTCATTACTCATCTTAATAAACTATACTTTAAATTTGTAATTGTATGACTTGTAGTATATAGTTATACTAATGTCATTACACTTGTCATTTATTATTTCATGACATTAAAAACCATATTGTATATGTTTATATATTTACATGTATTCTCGGTTTTTTTGGCATATATATATATATGCACATATTATTTTCGGTTTTTACATATATATTGCTTTTGTTTGATTAAGTCATATAATATATAGTTGCACGTATGCATGCACTATATTATATTGTTTCCAACTATACCATATACTTATTAGGTATATGTTTTTAGTATATGCTTGCGGAGCACATATATATACTCATTCATTCATTGTTTTCATATGTTATACACTTATATTATATGTCACATTATTATCATCTTATGGAAGATGATTATTTTCATTGTTGCATTATTTTATGCAATTCATATTAAGAACTTATCTTAATATTATGTAACATTTCCTTACATGTATTATAATTCCCTAAGGTTTATTTTAATACTAACCTTAGTTTATAAGTTCCATTTCTCATTAATTGTCACATTATTTCATGTGAATATTATTAATGATTATTGTTTCATTCAAACACATTAATATTATATAATATCTATAGTATTTATATCATTGTAAACCATAGTTTAAAAATCAATTTCCAAACAGCACTTATTTGCGCCAAGGCCCCTTTACTTTCATTAATTATGTTTTGACCACATAATCTTATACAATGTTACATAATATCATTATACCCAAATATTTTTCCATTATTACAATATTGCCACATATGTTATATAATGCTACATATATTAGTTATGTGATAACATTTTATTCAATTAACCATTATAACATATGGTATGAACATGTGGCAATTTCCGAACAAACCCCATTTATTTTGGGTTTATTTTTCACCATAGTTTCTTTATTTACATATTTACCACATATTATCATATGTTACATATAGGTTATTTATATTGTTTTAACATTTATAATTTATATAACCTATAGTTTTATATTACATTATTTTCAAACAGACCCATACCTGTTTTTAATTCCTTTTTCCACCCAGAATTTTCCTTATTTACTTATTGACCCCACTTTATACCTTATACCTTCTATATGTCACAAAACTATATATTATACAACTTTCCTTTATAAAATCACTTATATAATCCCAAAAATTCCCAAACTTTATAACTATGATATAAATTATTATATTAACCACTTTGGCCCATTATTTTCGGTAATCACCAACTATACCCCAATAGTTTTATAAATTGTTATTTAACTTATGATTTTAATTAATCACTTATGTAATTATTATTATTTTTTTGTCAAGGCTTTTAACTTGGTCAATGTTGACCCATTTTCTACCAGTTTGACCATGGGTTTACTTAATTGTGATTTTGACCACACTTCCTCAAAAATTACAATTTGACCCCATATTTTATAAAAGTTAATAAAATTCATAAAACAAGCTTTTAATATATAGTTTTCGGCTATACTCTCTATTTAGCCCCAAAATTTATTTTAATTGCAAATCAACCCCATATGTTTTCGGTAATCATTTAATTAATTCTAAACTTAGTTTAAACTTAATAAAACATAAATTAGATAGTCTAAAATACATGGCTTTGTTACAAACCATAATGTATGATGTAAATCACTTAATAATGTCATAAAAGACATTGTTCACCCACGGCTTATTATATATATATGTAACAATATTTATAAATTGTATTTAATTAATTAATTAAATTCCATGACATGATATGTCACAAATACATTAGGTTAACTTTCTAAAAATGTTATACAACATTTTTAATATATAATTTGGCCATAAAAACCCCTTTAAATCATTCTCTTGGCATTATAAGCCACCTAACATATGGTAAACTATCCAAAAATGTTAATTAACATTTTATTACATGATTAAGTCATTTAGACCTTTACTAACTCATGGCTCATATTATAGAGTAACAAAATGACATAAAAACTTTATATTATATAAGTTTAGTATTCTTACTTGTTTAATTAGCAAATCAACCAGCCAACCCTCTCCTCAAGCTCACGGCTACATAACATATACACCTAGGGTTAGTTTTTGATTATCAACCACATACGTCCTTAATTAGTATATGGTTTAGGTAGAAAATTTGCTTACTTTGATAGATTTAAGCTTGAACATAATCTCCACCCTTTGTGCAAAACTTTCCCAAGGCTCCAGCACATGCGCCACATTTTTTTTCATGCAGAGAAAACTCTTGCATTAGTCCATGACATTAGTAGTATATTAAGGTATTTTATTAGCTTAATTTAAGCATAAGTTTTTACCTTAAATAAGAGGGGGTCATGGCTGTCTCACGCCTGAACTTTTGCACATAAAAATTGTGTTAAAACATCAACCAAACCAATATATACAACCGAAAGAACTTGGTGAAAGGAGTGCTAGTTCTTTCACCTTATTTAAGTGACTTTAATGGGGTTATTAATACCTTCAGCAGCAGCACTTGAGGAGGTTACATTTCTCCACTGAATCCCTACGTAAAGAAGAAGAGAATATGCTGGAGAGGTGAAGGAAAGAAACCGGTAGTAGAAGAGGGAATTAAGTAAGGTTAGAGCATGCTTTACCTCATTACTACTCAAGCTAGCTTCTCTCTTTGTTTTGTGACTTCTAGCCGTAAGTTTCCCCACATCTTTGAGCACCAATACTAGCTGGGATGGAAGATAGAAATGGGTGTTGGGTTACACCAATGAAGAGAAGAAGAGGAGAGGAAAAGAATGAACATATAAGTGGCTTAGGAGCTCACCTAGGTTGAGAGATCTTCTCCATTGAATTTGAGCTGCTGCTCCCAGTTTGCAAGGGAAAAAGAGAGGGTTTGGAGCTAACTCCCTCGGCTGGGTGGAAGGAAATGAAGAAGAGAAGTCAAACTTGGCTTTTAAAGTAAATAAGACTACTTTATGGCATGAAAAAGAATGAGTCATTACAATTGCTGAATACGGTTGATCTTATCTGATAAAGGGAGGATTAAGAAGGCTTGGTGATTGTTTCTCACGGCTGGGACAAGAATAGATAAGGAGTAACTAATTTAATATATAAGTATAGTCATGTACATAAGTCCCCTTTATAGCATAGTGATCGGTGGCTCTTTAGAGCTTGCAAATGGATAAGAATGACACACCCAGCAGGCGGCAGCAAGTGGCAAGAAGTCATCTTCTTCTTTTTTTTTAAGTTGTAAAGTAGTATACCTTACTTTATATAATAGTATATGTGAGCCATGTTTATATATGTTGGGACCAGAAATCAGGTAAGAAAAGGCTGTTGATTATGCGGCAATTAATAGTCAAGGTTAATGAGTGAGTGTTGACCATGCATTATGTTAAGTAATTAAATGTTACAAAAGCACTATTCACACCAAAATCACAAATTTTGATTTTATTTGAAAACTTTGATTTGGACCTTATAAAATGGTGTACAATGTCACATAAATGTTATTATGAATGTAATCTAGTCTTTAAAGTGACATAAGACCAATACTTTTGAAGTTATACAAAAATGTGCTTAAGGTGTATTAAGACACATTTTGTGTTCAAGCTTGTTTTTAAGCTTGATTTTATTTGGTAATTGATTAATTACATCCATTACATGATTACTAAGCTTTGGAATATGATTTGGAATCAAACGGAGGTCACATGACCTTTAAAACTCTTAGAGCACATTTTTGCCCTAAGTGACTTTTAAGCATGTTAATGCTTTTCTTCATGTTGGAGGTTGTCCAATAATTTTAGTACGTTCATTTAGGTGTTAATATGCTTAGGACAAAATTTTAGGTCCTAAAGAGTTCATTTGGGTATATATTTACCCTAAATGGTCAAAGGGTGCAATATTTGCTTTATGTTGGCCATTGTTGTTTTTAAACTGGTTTTAAGGCATATTTAGGCTTTAATTTAATTGATTAAATGTAATAAATGTTTAATTAATTAGGGGTATTTCAGTCTACCCCCTTAAAAGGACTTCATCCCGAAGTCGTCTTTCTTAGATAGGTATATAATATATATCTACCCGTGATTCCCATAATGTACATCTATGTGATGTAACATTCACGCATATAGTTTTGTGCTCATATTGCACATAGCCTCAAGTGTGGTGTTATTTCAAATATATGGATATAGGTGTCAGTCAGCACCATCATCTCCTATCAGTTCTAACCACTTTGACAACTCCCCGAGGTGTCCAATCATTCCACATTCTATATTCCATCATTCCATACTATGATCCATTCAGTATCTAGACGATACTATGTGAAGGATTTGTAAATCATACATAAACATATTATATCACATGTATCTTTCAAATACTTCATCACATATCATATAAGTATCTCATGGATACGTACAACACATACATTCATAAGTGTGCAGTGCACAAATAATCAAACAATGCATGCCCCGCATGACAAACAAACAACCAAAACCACAACAAACAACAATTTATTGTATGCCCCGCATACGACTCATTAAAATTAGTGCACACACTGTGCAAAGCCAAGAGGCTCTACCCCCCTTAAAAAGGGGTTACACCCCCGTACCCCACAAGTATACAACAACTGCTATTCAAAAAGAGCTGGATACTTGGCTCTAATGGAATTTTCCTTGATCTTGTCTTTTAGACTTCGGAGTGGAGTTTCCTCATATTGAGAGACGGGTCAACTTAGCCATTCGATTTTTTTTAAAGGAATTGTGCCCAAGGTGAGGCGCGTACATTTCCAGCCAAAGGCATGGGGTACTTGGTGCGCTGTCTCAACCACGTTATATTGGGCCCACTCACTCCGTATGGAGGTGCAGACCCAAGGATATGGGGCTAATACGCCCTTCGTTCTGTTGTTATCTTAGATGGTTTATTTGCAGCAGTTTATTGCTGATGTCGTTCCATTATGACGGTGTTGTTCACGGTCTTGTTAATTGGAAACAGAGGTATCTCAGTCGGTGCGGTAACGTTAGTTGTATCTGCACTTGACTGGATTTAAATTGTGAATGATTCACATAGTTCCATTTTGGATTGCTAGTGCGTAATATGATTCAAGTCGTTATTACCTTCACTCGTCGGTATAATGTTGAGATGAAGTATGATGTTGATAATCATTTGTATTAAGTGCTGTTTGCACTAGTCGTAACAATTTCTTTAAGACACATATTAACAACTGCACGAGGATAATTTTGTAATCCCGTGTCTCCCGGTGTTTTGTTCCGGAGTAAGGTATTTATTTGTAATATTTGTTATGTATTTCTTGTTGATATTTGTTGTGCTTCTCCTATGTCGGTTTCACAACAACTTTTACATGGTTCGCCCCGTTTATTAGGAGAATCCATGGTTACTATCATATTATGTTCTGCATTGCTCGACATCCCCTACGGGTATGTCCATGGCAGTTGAGGTATTTCCTCAGTTATATTTTATATCTTGTATTCACACGTTTTCCTCAAGGAATATCATTGTATATTTGTGAGTTCATATTCGAGTTATGGTTTGAGCTCAGTATTTATTTAGGAACATGTCCTTTAATGGGCTAGGCTGGCGTGTAGCCCGCTATCCATTTACCTTCCATCATTGTTTATTATGCGAGTTTTACACGTCTATGTTTGGGAATATATTAATTCACATAGTAGTTTGTAATGGTCGCTTCCGCGCACAACATATTTCAGTCAATTAGACGGTTGTATATTTATTGTGGTATTTGCCTTAAGATTTAGGGCATCCACTAGTGTACTAGCTTCGCCTTTATTGAATATCAGATAGTTATGTACTTGTGTTCAACCTCTTGTTGGTTAAGAACGTACCACTGTTCTTAATTTGGACATGCGTGATTGTCATACCATTTAGCATTGTTGTACATATTTTTATATTTGGAGAGTAGTTCTCTCTTTTTTTGCCCCGTTTACGGGTAATGATTATAATCATTGAGTGATTTCTGTTGTACATCATATTCTTATTCGCCCATTTGTTGGGTCCTCTTGCTTGTCATTTAATTAATTATCAATTCTTTCCACTGTGTGTTAGCCATTCCTTTGCGGAGTTATGGCTTGGTCATTTTATATTAAAGGTTGTTGGTTCCATTTACTTCGTTAATTAAACTGGGGTTTTATTTGTTAATTCACTCTAGGCGGTTATTTGCATTGGTCTGGGTTTACATTTCTGACCTTCGTGTGGAGTTGACTACTCCTAGTGTTCCTTTCACCACATGTCTACGTGTATGGGGTACCGTACTGATACATTGCTACTTACTCGACTAACTCAGGAATGAGTCAGTCGAGCCCACAAGATCCTATGGAGTGTGGTCGTCCCATAACTCGTTCATAGACTCGTAGTGTTTGTCACACATTCGTGAAGTATTCTATTGTCAATCACCCTTTCTGTTAGTATTGGGGGCCTTCCGTGGGAATGTTCGGTTCCTTGGGTTTCCTGCCCAATGGCTATGGTTTCGTATATTTATATTGACAAATGTTTGTTATATACCCTAAAGGTAAGGTTCGCACTGTAATAATGGAAGATGGTTTTTCTCCTCTTTGTTGTTGAGTATATTGTTGATAACGACATCTTGGAGTTCTCATATTGTAAGTTTGTTATTGTTTATTGTTTAGTAATTTCTTTATTGGAGTTACTCATATTCTGGGTGTAACTGTTATTATTCAGATCTCAAGTGCGTGGTTTGACGCTTATTAATTTATTAGCATGTCATGCACATTGCTTACGGTATGTACCGTAGCTTCCTTACTCCATTATATTTCTGGTCATATCATTTAACGTAGTACCACACTCCATGGCGAGGATATGTGTATCCTTCCTTTATGGAAGTCCTTCTGGTGGTTTGGTTCTAAACGTTTCTCGTTAGTTGTTATATTAATTTTAGACACTGTTATCTTAGTAATATACCTCGAAAGGTAATTGGAGGCGGTGTCCCCGTCCTCCCGGGCTTACGCCCGTTACTAGCACATTAAGTACTTATGCTATTTGGCGTTCAGCTTGGGTGTTTTGTTTCATAGGTTACACTTGGTTATTTGTATTATTGTTTAGGTGATTTGTCATTGCTTAATTCACATATTCAACATCACTGACACTCGTACTAATAGTAGTCGACGTGCCTTTTACATAAACCCATAATTATTAGTTTTTACATGGTGGAACGCCAATGGCAGTAGCCACTCTTTTACTTGGAACTTGTCCCATTATTAATACAATTATGATAACACATAAATTCATTCATAATTGTTCATAAGAATACATAGCACTCCTTGGTAAAGGTAGTGCCCAGGGGTGGTAATTATTCCTGCGGTAAACATAAATTCACGTTTATTGTCGCGAATGGTATTGGTAGTAACCGTGTTATGGTAGAGTTGTTCTTTTCACATTTGGTCCATCTGTGGACTGATACGTTTTACAAATTTTCTGGTGTTCATCACAAGTTGGCGCAAACTGGTAATGTGTATTATTGGCACTGATCGTTATAAGATCATATCTCCTCCATAATTTTCTGTATGATTCAATATGTACAAGAGTGAGTTGTTAGTCGCAAGTATTCTCGTTTAATGCCTTATGGTTGAATTGTTGTTAGCTGTTTGTTGCTAGAATACTGCAGTTTGCATTTATTCTCACTATAATTAATTGTGGCAGCTTGTGAAGAGTCTCCGGAGTTATCCGACCCTGATGTGATTAGCACCAGTGTTGGAATATCCTTCCACCCCAATTTGTGTTCAGCTTCCCTTGACCTGTACCGGATCAAGTTCCACTTCCCACGTCCATAACATGCCATTAAATAATTTACAAATCTGTTATAATACTTGGCTCATAAGCCGTTGTTATTGATTCATCACTGTTTAATGAAGGTAGTTTGTTATGAGCTGATGTATGCCCCTTTTGTTATAATTAGTTGGACTCAACGGCTCTTCTGAGGTTATAGATTGTGAGTCGTGTTGACGTATTCGAATCGTATGATGCTTGGCGGATTTTGGTAGCCATGGTGTCGTACCATTGGTCTACACAGTTTACAGAATTCGTTTGTAACGATAATAGCAATGGTAACTACGGTCGTAGTTGTTTGCAGCACTTGCAGTAGCAAGTGCGCGGGGTAGACAAAATCATCAGTACATTGCTTAGCTTAGCGCTTGCAGTGGCAAGCGCGTCATGCAAGTGGAATTGTTAGTTTCTGACTCAATCGTTGAAAACGCGTGTGATTTGGTTCTACACGTTAACATCGAGAGACTACAAACCAAACACCAAGGAGTATAGTGGTCTTCATTCCTTCCTCTGGTATTACAAGTTCAGAGAGCTTCCTAGTGTTTTTTCTCTCCTCTCATGTTGTCCCCTTACAAGTGAGCCTCCCCTCTTTATTTATAGACTTTCTAGGGTGAAGTCTACCTCTTAACCTTTGTAACGTGATACTATTTTATTGGGGCCTCTCCTCTAGTTTTGGCACTTCTTCCTTATAAAGCCTTCCGGTCCCAAAGTGTAAGGTGCGGGATCTGGTCATGGAGTACGGGGCCGGAACACAGAACCCGATCATAGAGTGTGGAGCCGGAACAAGGTCTTGAAGGGGGCCCGGGGTCTGGACCGGAATCTGCGGCTTGGACCTTTTGGTCCTCTTGTCTTCGTCATATTCTTGTCCTTGTCATCAGTCCCACAAGTTCTACTTTTTTGCTACTTAAAAAGTGGAACTTACAGAAAGAAAAGAAAAATTGAAATTTACATTCTTTCTATTTCTTCCCTTCTCCTATCCTCTAGTCCCACAAGTTCTTTTTCTTTTAGCCCTTACAAAGAAAAATGAACTTACACAAAGAAAGTTGATACAGTGCAATCAAAGTCCCACAAGTGTCTTCCTTCTGACAAATTGGAAATTTTTGGGACGTAAATCTTTGAAATGATATATCTTGATGGATGAATCCCCTGAGGTCTCCATAAAGAAGACCAATGGTTCCCTTAATAAGAACCATTCCCTTTTTGAAAGGGCTAAATAATATGGTGATAAAGTTTTTGCTTACTAGTCAAAGGATGGTACTTGTGTTTCAAGTATGGTGCGGCGTCCCGCACCTAACAATGCACCCATTACAGGCGACCAGAGCTCCTGATGAGTCCAGAGATGGGTTTTTTGTTGGCTCGATGGCCGGGTTTCATTTCAACCCAAAGTATTACTTTTCAAGGCACAAGTGCCTGCGGCTCGTTGGCCGGTGCTTTCTTTTTCTTTTCAAGGCATGATAGCCTGCCGCTCGTTGGCGGGTGCTTTCTTTTTCTTTCAAGGCATGATAGCCTGCCGCTCGTTGGCGGGTGCTTTCTTTTTCTTTCAAGGCATGATAGCCTGCCGCTCGTTGGCGGGTGCTTTCTTTTTCTTTCAAGGCATGATAGCCTGCCGCTCGTTGGCGGGTGCTTTCTTTTTCTTTCAAGGCATGATAGCCTGCCGCTCGTTGGCGGGTGCTTTCTTTGAATACTTCAGGGGGTGATCAGTCCCCTGGTAAAAAGTACCTGCACTTTCTTTTAGAGACCTTGTTAGCTCTCTTGAGGCAGGGTAGGACATGTTGCACATGTTAAATATTTTAAGATATCAAATCAGTTTGTAATTGAGCATAAACCAAGGTCAAGCTCAACAGACTCATGTAATAATAGACAAGTCTGGTAATTATATTTAGAATCATGCATTTAGTTAACGCTGAATGAAGCATTCTATAACCAAAATACTCAAGGTAGTTTTATGAGTTTCAAACATTCTCATCATGCCCATTTGCCAGCTGAAAACATAGGCAATAGACTAGCCTAAACACTATCTATGCAGCAGCCCAATATTCATGACATAGTGCCCGGGAAGAGCAAGACAAGTGGGTGAGTTATGAACATTATTCCCAAGAAGCATGACCGGAGTAGGCAAGGCATTTTGTTTCCCTAAGTTTGATTTCAACAGCAGTATCATGATGCAGTAAAACAGAATGGCGTGTGAGCGTTTTTTAAGAGATTGGTCACTTTCAAGCAGGTCTTGTCATGTTCAAGAGGTGGCACAAAGTCAAGCAAAGCTGAAGCAGATATGAACCGCTTGCCAGCTTATAATAGATCACGACTAGAGGAGTTATCATGTGAAAACTTGCTTAAAACCTTATCATGCAGTAGATATAATAATGTAAAGGCACAATATTACTGTCCTTTTCGAAACAGCAAAGATATTGCTTGACTCAAACAGGCCTTATTATGTTTGAGCTTTTTTTTTTTTCTCCGTACTGGCCTGAAGATAGTGTAGAGGCATATGCAAATTATTTATGGATCAGCCTATGCCATGAGTAATGCAAACAGTAACCATTCACAGCATCATAAAGTAGGAGCATCACGGGTTTATTCATAGTTTCGCAGATTAATCATTAGCATATGATCAAGGCTAGAACATGAACAATCATGCTTATAATTGTTGTCATGAACCATAACTTAATTCAGGTTGGTTTCTCAGATTTTAAGCATTCGTGATAAGGGTCAAGTGAAACAGTAGCTGTTGTGGGTTGAGCTGGATAAAAAAGCACAGGGGCCAGATTTTAGCAGACATCAAGTTTGAATTAGGGAAACAAAAGTAGTAGAATAGATGCGTAGCATTCGCTTCAGAAGAATAGTTTTGACATTTGAACTATGCTGCTGTATAATGTTAAAGATGTAGCATGATAATTCAGAACCAGCATTGCGCATTACTTATAACAGAAAGGAATGTCTAATAACAGATCATAATCAGATGCCAGTTTCAGCCTCAGAATGTAGAAGCCTTTTTAGTAAATTCTTAACTCAGGGAACATCTCTCATGCGGAGGACAAAATCAGCAAGTAACTGACCGTATGAACACAGCATAGGGGCCAGAGTAAAAAATGACAGAACAAACAATATATTTGTCACAGACTGTCCAAACCGTATCAACATATTTGAAACTTGAGACAAGGTAGATTATGGAGCATGTCTGTTATTTTGTACCGGCTTTTTATCATCAAACAGAAACATTTGTCATAAGGTTAACCCAAGATGAACTGAAGCTCTATTTATGATAGAAAAGATCAGAAGCCATGAATTTGTAATGAATACAGGTAGGAAGTAATCATGATGAGTGAGGGAGATAGTAAGAGCTTGA